>CM026414.1:5640285-5678862 GCA_014858505.1 Corymbia citriodora subsp. variegata
CTATATTCCTTGTATATCGTGTTCGAGACCCCCCGAAGTACGTTCGAGGCTCGGTTGAACTGGAAACCTTGAAATTCTGTAGCGCGCCCCAACCGTTCGACGAAATGCCCTACCGAGAGAACCGACCCTAGCCCTTGACCGGAGCTCGGCCTTTAGATTTTCCGTGTCGCTAGGGGTTATATCGTTGTCACGCACCATTTCCGGCGTTCTCGATAGGTTATCCCGCGCCGTTTGGGGTGGGTTGAGGTGCGCGTACCTCGCCGGAGTCAATCCGGCGACCCTTGGAATGCTGACCAACCGGCGCTCGGCGTCGGTCGGACGGAACGACCGACGCCAGGCGATGGCATGGCGATCTCCCAAGGGCCGGCGAGGACTTGCAATGGCGTCGGCGTCGGTTCGGCGAAAGGAGCGGCGGTCTTCGGGCGGGCGTCTGCAGCTGCAGAAGAAGGCCAGAAGAAAAAGAAGACCAAAAGGAAATAAAGAAAAGAAAAAACGCGGAAGAAAAGATGGGGGGAGTCGGGCGCGTGTGCGGGTGCATGGGGAAGAAGCATGCAGAAAAGGACAAAAAAAATTAAAAAAGAAAAAAAAAGGGGAATAAAAAAATAGAAAATAGAAAAATCAGAAAAAACAAGAAAAGGCCGAATAGAATAGGGGGCAAGGAGATGGGCTTCGCCGCGGGGCCGCTTCCGTTGGGCTAAATTTGTCGCGGGCCGGGTTTTGGTCCGGGTCAGTTTAGTAGGGCCGGGTCTCTTGACCCGGTCCGAATTATCTTTTTTTTAATAAAAAAATATAAAAAAAATCAATAATTCAGAAAATCATAAAAAGCATAAAAAATATATACAAATCATTAAAAAAAATTTCAGAAAATTCAGAAAATGCATGGAAAATTCAGAACCCTGAATATTTATAAATTTTCAAAATAAAAATTTAATTAAAAAAAATCAAAAAATATTAAAATATTGAAAATTCCAAAAAAATTTCAAAAATCCCAAAATCTCCAAGTTTGTTTTAGAATTTCCCAAAAAGCTCTAAAATAATTCTTGGACCATTTTCTCTTAAAAGAAAATGTCGGAAAATCATCGGTCTAAAATCGTGCTCAAAACTAGGCAAGCCCTTACGGCTTTACTTTAAGGTTTTAAATATCCTCGGATATAATTGCCCTTGAATGCATGCTTATGATGCGATGATTATGATTTGCCCCTTAGTTTAATTAGGATTTTATTTTCATCTGCAATTCATTTAATGCTTTCTTTAATTGTTGATTGCTATTTTGATGATTGCGCACCCGCATGATCACCTCATATGTTAGTGGTTAATTCTAAAATCAATCCAAACTGCCTGACAAAAGTTCCTTTTGAAATGAACAAGATTAGGTACCGCAAGGGCACTAATTAGTTAATTAGTGTAATCAAGTCTCCGATCCTAGAATCTCTGGTTGCGTAGAAAGTGAGGCCCACTCCCATGCCTCGCTTGGTTTCTAGCCGACCCCAATAGGCTAGTGGCGACTCCTCATTTGAATATTTTCATGAACACCCAATGTCACGCGGGGTATGGGCTTGGGAGAGCCTATGTCTAATGAAGGTCCTAGACCCACCCTTTAGACAATACCCCTAGACCTATTTATTCAGACATTCCTCTCCCCCATTCGGGACGGAAAAAATAGGTCGCGACAATATGCAATTTGTCCACTATATTCTCCTCTAATTTTATCTCTAACTTGGTTTTCTATTATTTGAGCAGTTAAGAATTTTTCTTTCCAAAAAGGTTGACTACAGTCTAGTGTATATATATATATGTGTCTGCAAATAGGTACACAAGCAGCCATTCGTGGCACAATGTTCCAAAACTCAGTCTCTCCAAATAGAATGGAAAGCTTCCTCAGGTTGAAGCTTTGGAATTTGGTTGACAAGAAAAGGACTAAAGGTGAGTTGGCATAAACCGTTTGGCTGAACTTACTATGCTGGCAGCGAACTCCGGATAGAGTGGGTAAATAGTGTAATACTATCCCTTGTAGGTATTACGCAAGATTTATCTTGAATCTCAAAGTCTCTCTGTTTTTTGTATCCTTTGTTGTTGAAGGTTTTTATGAACAAGTGGCCCTATAGCACTTGTTAATTGTTGCTAATAGGAAAACGTTTTCATTTCCAATGCACTAATTCTACTTCACAGTGTTTTCTAAATGACATTTTTTTATATAAATGTTTCAGAAATCTTCTTAACAAAACCCATAGTCAAAATGCTATTTTTCGAAGCAAGTTCGGGAGGAACTTTTGACATCCCCACTCCATCCTCCCAGCCACTGTGCCGGATGCCTCATTAGTGAGGAAATCATGCATTTGTTCGCGAAGGAAAGAGCCGAATTCCTGAAAGCTTATGTTAGCTGATATGGATTGCCATCAGGAGTGATGAAGACAAATTATAACCATATATGATAGAGCAAACGAGGTACGTGAGAAAGCGGTTTCGATTTCAAAAACAGGATTAGGTAGGAAGACAATCTTTATTTATGGATGCACTTACGCGGTACCATCATTTAATTATTATTACTAGATGTAATCTTGCTGAGCTAATTCAATGGTTCCTAACATTTCACTTGTTTGTCCAGAAATGCAGCCATCCTCGAAAGAGCATGGAAACTTCTTGCAATCGTCTAAGTGTCATTTCTGCAAATGTAATTGAACTTCTCTTAATAAAAAAGCAAAAGAGCAAAAGAGCAAATACAAGAAACATGTCTTACTTTGATACAATGACTACTTACATTATTTTATCTTTGCAAATATCATTCACATTCCTCTAAACAAAACTTCACATTGAAATAGGCAATTCAAATTGCATTACAATGGTATAGTATTCATTTGTGCGTTAATATAAGGTACATTGCTAATGTAAAGTATTTCTTGTTTCACAAATAGTCATGAAATGAAAAACTCTCATATGTTGGTGGAATTAGTTTATTTACCAGAATTAAAAAATATAGACATATCAGTACCTCAATCCTGATAGCAGAAGAATAACAAAATTGTCAAAACTTGGCACAATGGGATATTTAAATACCAAAAGTTATGCAATGTACACTTAAGTATTACTTTTTTTGAAAATTGAATTATTTTAGTGGCAATTGCAATGAAGACTCTCAAAAATCCTATATGGCAAAAATTAATAATATAAATCATTGACGTGGCTTGCCAGAAAGCTTAATCGGCTCATATTTAGCCAAAATGAAGTTGTTCTGGCCCAAATTTAATTTTTAATATAAATAACCATTAAATAATATTAAAAACTTTTTTTTTTAAAAAGCACAAGTGGGAGGGGCTCCCCTACCTATGGCCATTGTCCCAATACTGATAGAGATGGGCACGAGGGTTGTTGGCTCCTAGGTGAGGGCCGAAGGCAAGAATTGGTAGGCCCTCGCCAGAAGTTGGGAGAGGGTAGCAACCTTTTCCCAAATCTGGGCAAGGATTGTTGGCCCTTGACCTAGGACGAGGTTCGCCAATGCCCGCATGAGGGCTAGCGACCCTTGCCTAGGCCGGGGTGAGGGCGAGCGACCCTCACCCTACCTAGACAAGGGCCTACTGACTCTCACCTCCTATCAATGAGGGTCATTGGCCCTTGCCCAAGCACCAGTGACCCTTGTTGGCCATTGCCACCGCTCCATCAGTGATGGGGCGGTGGCCATAGGCATGGGAACCCCCTCCCACTTATGATCTTCTTTTTTTTAATAAAACTAATTTTCATATTTAATTGAATTGCCCAAAATGATGTCGTTTTGGCTAAGTTTAGCCATATCATCATCCAAAACAATATTGTTTTGAGCTTATGTCGTCGAAACAATGCCACGTATACATTTTTGCTGGATTTTCTTGTTGCTGACATTTAATTGATTTTTTTTTTGCTCCGATTTTGGCGCTTAAGTGTATATTTCTGAACTTTTGGTACTTAAATTTCCCCCCATACCAAGTTTTGGCACTCCGGGTGTTCATATCCCTGATTTTTTACATCCCCAATGTACCAAATAAAAGTCCCAAAAATGGTCCCCTTCGCAAGCAAAGTAAAAAATCTTGAACGAAGATGGAGATGGCCAAACAAAGTTAATTAGCTAAGTAACCTAACGGGATTTTTTTTTTTTTTACTTCCTTATAAGAATCAACAATTGCCTTTTAAAAATTGGTTGTAGGCAGTGATTGATAAATTGTCTATTAATTAAATTAATTAATGTATTTTGCAGGCCAAATCTTTAATTAAATTTGGAAAGTTTCAATGGATGTTGATGTTATATTGATTTGGCTAAGGACAACCAGCAAGATTAATCCTTGTTTTCTAAGGGCGAATGGTCATGGAGGGCTTGTCCTGGTTTGCCCCATCATCAAAGATGACCAAAACAATTTAACAAGGTAGTTTACCGGCCATGGCCGAAATTAATCTAAGAAATTGCCTGCAAAATTACATAATTGTTGTCCTTTAATAATTCATGAATCTAAGAACATTATTTTCTCGATGATTACCTGCAATCAATTTTGAAAGAACACTCGTTAATATAGACTTACAAGAAAGAAAAAAAATCAGTTTTCTGTCAAAACAACTATTAGAGCTGCCACGGGTAAAACACTGCGCATTTGCGCCCATCAAGCCCGACCCAAATGGGAACTTGGCCCGTTAAGCTCAACTTGATTTATTAGGGATTTTAATATGTATATGTCCTTCGTAGGTTATGAGTGGGCTTGGACATGGCCAGTCAGGGCATATCTCCGAGCCCAGCCTTACCACTTCGAGCATACGAATTTCATCCGACATAGAAATTTCATGTTCATCTTGTTGTCTCATAAGGTGAAGGATTCAAATCTCCACATATCATCCTAGATCTTACTTAATACTAATGGTAAGGGTGCAGGTCCATGCACATGTCTGAATATTATTACTCATTGTGGGTGGATCTATAGATTGAGAGTGTTCATTGAGGCAAAAAGTTGGGTATGTCTGAACCTACTCTAGTTTCCATATAATCTTCATTGAAAATTTGATAAGTCTAAGTTAAATCTGCATTTTGGCACGCTAGCCCTCTTCACTGTGACATTTGTATAGAATATTCGAGCCATCATATGCGCACACGTTGGAACAAAATCCCAATTTTTGAAAATACACAGGGACTACACTGATTTCCAACAGATGTAGAAAGCTGCTATTATGAGGTAACGGCTGAATTACTCAAAAGGAAATCCAGGATGGACACGACGTCCTAGCGAATCTAACCGCAACGCTCTAATGACACAGAAATAAATATCTCCGGCATCTCCTTTGGATGATGATAATCCAAATTTCTATGTGAAATAGCCAACTTGGGTTCTTTTCCCATGACCTGAAGCAAACTCTAAAGGAAGATCTCCTCGTCGAGTATGGGTGATCGATCCTTTTGAGCGACCAACTTCACCCCTTTGTCGGATCGATGCCAACGAGAGATAAAGGGTAGGACTGATGTGTAATGTAACAAATGCGACTCTTTAAATGAAAAAATAGTTTTACCGACCAAAAAAAAAAAAAGAAAAGCCCAAGATACTCAACCCACATCTCGGTTAAGTCCATGGAGCTATTATCTCAACCCATCTCAATCTTCAGACTACATCACACATTATGGCCAGGACATCCCAAGAAGTAAAGTGAGCATGGTCGGGACTAATTTCTTCCTTCCGCACACGGTATTCTCATTTGAAACATGAATAATGCTTCCCATAGAGAAGATTTCTACACCTGGAAGCCTCGACTATGATTTTTGTCCACCGTTCATTCATGCTTCGGTGTGTGTGGCTTTGACAGATTCACTAGAGGAGCCTTCAACTTCAAACTTGCGCTCGTTATGAAATCTCAGGTGGATTTGGATGCTGCGAAACAGGTGGCATTGTGTGTATTGACATGGTTGATCTGAAAGAGCATTAATCTATTCAAGATAAATGGAACGGGTGGCCCTACGAAAGAAGTTCGTCTTGGCGAGACTGGCTTGTTACTTTGTCTGTTGCCGGTGGTGATATTCAGCAAGGAGGGGATGTTCTGCTGCTTTCATGAGCCAGCGTGATTTGTGATTGTTCGGAATGGATATGTCCAGGTGCGGGAGGACACATGCGCCGGATGTGTTGCCGCAAGTACAATTGATGGTGTTTTTCAGTTTGGTTAAACATCATATGTATTCTGGATGTAAAAGCAAATTGAATGAGTATGATGCTTCAAATGTGTGCGGCCTCACTTCTGAAAGATAATAACTTGCCAATCAAAACTATTTTACTTTACAATTGATTGAAAAATAAGATTGATGAGCTAATCACCACAATCCCATCAAAATGCTAATAGTCAGGTTATGATATATTTTTATATGAGGTATATCGTAGCGTCGTTCAATTTAGCAATGTGGCATGTTCAAATATCTCAAGTGAATCAAAATTGTGATTTCCGAAAAATTGGTGACACGTTTATTAAGTTGGTTGTAACTAGTGCTCTTATTGTTCTGAGTGAGGTTGATGCGGATTGCTTAATGGGTAGTCACCTTCTAAATGGGCTGGCAAACGAAATTATTTAATTACCCAGAGAAAAAGAAAGGAACGAATATAAAAAGAGAAAAGGAAACAAGAATGAAAACGACAGGTGATGTACGCTTAGATAATGATCAGCAAGAATGTCCTTTTCGAGGAGTTCTTTAGGAAAAACTCAAAGCAACTTGGAGTATCTGACCGAAAAAAGAAAAGCAACTTGGAGTATCTCAACTGTTGCTTAGTCATGATATGGGTTTGCGCAAAAGATGCTCGCACGAAATTTTTAACGGCTCAAATATGTGCATAACAACTTATAAGCCCTTCATTTAAATACTAACTACTTTCATTTTTCTCTAATTATATGATTATTATAAGTTAATGCGAAATATGAACATTTTGGAAAAAAAACAAAAACAAAAGCATATTGATGAAAAGAAAAATAATGAAGAGTATGCACTTTTCATAGCGTGTTGGTGCTTCTCATATTAAAATATAATTAGTCGTGTTTTCCTCCAACCATGTTTTTGATTGGTGTGTTATAAACATGGACATCGAAAGAATTGCCAAAAAAGTCCTAAACCTATTACAATTATGCCAATTCAGTCCTAAACCTTTTTTTTTACCGATTTAGGCCTAAACATTTTGCGATTATGCCAATTGAGTCCATCCGGCTGAATTTGGCCGGCTGGAGCTGACGTGGACGCCAACCAGCGCCGGCAACAATATTTTAATAAAAAAAAAAATTTTGAATTTTTTTTTTTTGAATTTTTTTTATTGTTTTTTAAATTTTTCTGTTTTTTTTTTCTTTTCTTTTTTTTTCTCCCCCTCCCCTCACTCCGCCGGCGGTAGTGGTTGGCTAGCGTCGACGAGGCTACTGGCCATTGCGCAAGGGCTGCGAAGCTCTCGCCGGTGACCTTGCCCAGACTCACCCAGACCTGGGGGCTGCCGGCGAGGGTTGCGGCCCCAACGACCCTCGCCGGCGGCGAGGCGGCTTCACCCCGATTTGAGCGCCGGCCGTAGTGAGGTGGCTTTGCCCAGATATGGGTGAGGCCACCTCGCTACAGCCCCCAGGCCTTGCCCTGGTCTAGGCGAGGTCGCCGGTGAGGGTGGCCAGTCTGACGGGGGCCGCGACCCTTGCTGGCAACTGGCGAGGGCTTTATGGCCCTCACGCAGTGGCCGGCAGCCTCGTCAGAGCTGGCCGGCCACTGTCGCTGGGGGGGGGGGGGAACAAAAAAATTAAAAAAATAATAAAAAATTCGGAAAATCATAAGAAAATTATTAAAAAATTATTAAAAGATTGTCGCCGGCACCGGCTAGCATCCACGTCAGCTCTGGCCGGCCAAATTTGGCCGAATAGACTCAATTGGCACAATCGCAAAAGGTTTAGGACTGAATAGATCAAAAAAAAGGTTTAGGATTGAATTGACACAACTACAATAGATTTAGGACTTTTTTGGCAATTCTCTCCATGGACATCAATCATTTTTAATATTAGTTAAATATGTGTCATGAGTAATAATCATAACTTGTAATCTACCAATCATAAGCATACTTGGAGAAAATTTCCTTCAGTTAGAAATGAAGGAAAATATTCTCCAATGTGAAAATGAGGATCATGACACTAATTTTGAACGTGTCACGATTTGCCGAAGCAAACATTTTGACCCGATAGGAATTGCCATCAGATGGTGGCTTCCCTTTTCAATTTAGTGATGTTATGCCAATCAATAGGTGAGAGCATATGTGTAGACCAGCAAGCATCTCCTCTTTTTCATTTTTCTTCCTTGAGTAGACACTCGCAAGTTTAAAAACATAATTATCCCTATAATAGAGCAAACGAAATGCGTGAGCAAGCCATCTCAATTTTAAAAACAAATTAGGTGGGAAGTCAATTTTTTCATCGTGAATGTACTCACGAAATCCCATGTTAGGTTATCGTTATTAGTTGTAATCTTGCTGAGCTGATCGGATGCTTCCCGACAGTTAACATGTGTTGCCAGGAAAGAAGCCGACACTCCAAAGAACATGGAAACTTCTCGCAATCCTCTTGAGCGGCATATCTGCAAATTAAATTGAAATTCTCTTGATACAGAAAACAAGTAATTGAATTGATGTTGATCTAGTACAATATGACTTTTACGAAAAGCAAAAGCCTTGTTCCCCTGAAATAAGCTGCATGACTTATAGGATCAAATCTACGCGTGATGAGTATCACAAGTAAATGAAGTATCTCTATCCGATTTTCATTTTGAGTTGTCTCGTCTGAATATTCCTTTTGATGGCTTGATCCTGTTTGCGCCAATATTATACAGGTTGGCAAAATGCCGAGCGTGTCATGCTTGATCGTTCTGTTGCTTGACTTAAACAAATCGGAAACTTCGATGCAACGGTAGTCCTTGTGCGTTAGAAAAATGACTGCCATCAAGAATGGAACAATAAGTCGATCTTGGATCTTGAAGACAAGGGCTGGAACGATTTGAACACACTCAAGCAAGAAATTTGGCTTTAGATGCCTTGAATCCAATTCGGCATGGGGTAAAAAAAAAAAAAAAACCCCTTTTGACAGAAAAGTAAGCGTGCAAAAAATTGAAGAATTGGGTAGTAAAAATTAGAGTTACATGATAACAATGATAATAATTATGTGGTTTAGGGAACCTTTATTACAGAGTCCACAATGCCTATTTAGAGGATAGCATAAACGCAACTTCTTATCAAGCACAAATACCACCTAGCATAAATCTAAACAGAAGCAAGGTAATTTTTTGGTCAATTTACAGGCAACCTCCATTTCAGGTTGAAAATTCTACACTTAATATTTTACGGTGCCAAGTTATCCAAATAAATCAAATCGGGTCGCTATAGATAATATCAGAGCAGAACTCCTCGAGTTGATGTGCGGCCCGATGATGGATTAGGTTCAAGTGGATCCCAACAGGCTGAGAGATGATTGCTCCCGTCTATTCTAGGAAGGAGAGAGCGAGATTGTAATCGAATAAAGCAAGTATCGCCAGGTTTCTTCACGTTCACGTGTACATGATATTGATACAAACCCCCATTAACTTTCTGACACGTGGCCCTCGAATCCATTGTAGCAGACAAGATAAATGATCTACCAAATGTCAGCAAAACATGAACCCTTGAATCAGTTGATATTCTATTCGCAGGTAAATGCTAGCGAAATCCCATGAATCTCCCGGAGTAACGAGCACTCTCTATCAGCAGAACAGCTATGAAACTTCTAGGAAATTAGCTTCTGTTTCTTAGCCAGTAGTTATTTACAACTCTTGGAGCTCGTTAATAGGCCAAAATCTCCAAATGGGGCCATCAAGGATCAAGTTAATGGTCAAGGGTTGGCCTTGTCCATTCAATAGCTTCTGTTTCTTAGCCAGTATATATATATTTTTTTTTGCGAAAAAGAAACGTTATTGGGCGTCAATTTGACCTTCTTCTTAGTGAGTCTCTTTGAGTTATACCGTTCGACGTCCTTGGTTGTTAACCCTTGGTCAAATCCCACATCGTTGCATTTCCTTCCATGAGCACTGCCTCTGTGTTGCTGGCCAACTCTCAGATCTTAAATGCTTGATCCATACACAGTATTTGACAACTAGATTAGTCTTCCCTATTCCTTGTGCCCTGTGCACAAAAATCACCTTCATACGAGTGAGGGTTCTCTGTTAGTTCTTTATTAGCAATGGCACCAGTCGGTGGGCTCTTTGATGCCCACCAATGCGTTTGTCTTCTCAAATGAGGCATTGGATGATGGTTGATGGTCGGCTGAGCTGGACGGGGCATGGCTGCTGGTTAATCCATTAGAAATCCGTGTAGGAGCCAGCCCAAGATTAGCCATGTATTCTTTCTACTTTATTCGAGATGTCTTGATTCGATTGTAAAAGTTAGGTTAGGGGAGAGATGGTTTAAGGAATTAGCCCTTGATTCACGTCGCCACAAGTCCTCCTCTTCAAAGTCCTAGAGAAACGTCCGCACTATTTTGATGCTTGGTTTGGGCTGCTCATCAATGACCTCCTTTGAGTAGGCTTCATCGAGGAGAAGCCAATGTCTCCGTTAAATGCCTTTGAGGACGTCAAATTCCTCATGAGCATCTGCAGAGGATTCCAATTCATTTCGCAACCTACAACCTAGAGTATTTTAGAATACATAAGAAAACCCTAAAACTTATTAATTTTGAAGGTTTGTCTTCTTTATGGATTAATCACAATGCTTCATATAAAAAACCTCTTTGTCATGTCATTTTTCTAGGCCGTGACACTTGTTCGTTGACACCTTTATTTGCTAGTAAAAAAATTTAATATAATAATAATAATAACAATAATAATCCAAAATTCGACTTATCTATTACGTCGTCAACGAGAGAGCAAAGGCATGCCTCACTAGCAGGGGACCAAAGCGGGACCAAAGCAAAACCAAATATCCTGAGATGGCTTATAGAGTTGGTTACAGATAACCAAAACTGAAATGGTTGGCCAAAGAAAGAACTCAGCCTCTCTTTAGGCTCGAATAGGGAGACAATATAAAGGATTGACGGATTTCAATCGCATGGACACCATCTTCAATTCCGTTCAACCTTGCCATTACCGTTGCCGGACAGCATTGGACTGCCATCCACACAAGCTTTTCCTCACTTAGCAGAGGACGAAGTTGCAACTCCCTCACGGTTGATCATCGCTTATCGCTTCTCAAGAATTTGAGCCACAGCAGTTCATTGCCATTCGCCTCTCTTGATGTCTGAACCACCACTAGTCACTGATCATGGCTCCATTTTCATTTGTTGGCCAGGAACTTTTCTTCCACATGCTCTGGCTTCCCCTCCTTGCTGAAGTTAGAATATCGGGTTTGGTTGATGAATAGCTGAACAAATTTGCGAAATTGAGATGTATTTGTAATGTATAATGTCGATTCAGAGCGTCATACTTCATGTTTAGGCTGAAACGTTGAATTAAACTCAAATCCAAAGTTCATACTCCAAGCGCATATTATCTGTTTGATGATTTGCCTAAAAGTCGTCAAATTTGAGTCAGCATAATCAGTTGGCGAATAATGCTTAAACCTTGGATTGATCAACATCTACTTCATGATTTGTTGAATTTGAGTCTGACCCTGCGATTTTCCTATGATTTTATGGCATATCCTCGTGATTCCTGGTAGCCTCTGCCCGTTTTCCCTAAAAAGAGGGGGCATTTCCACCGTTCCATGGCCTAAAGTACGGTGAAATTGTCGATTGAGACTAGATGGCTGACAATCAGCATGTGATGGTCCAACGATTGACGGTGATTGTCAACGGTAATTGTCAATCAAGGAGTCAAAAATTTCACCATTATTCGCCTGCGTTATTGGTATGGCCATGCGGAGTACTAAGTTGTGACACCATCTGATTTGTGTTCAGTCAAGAAAGGTTGGTAATTGTTTTGCCCATTAATTCTGTATTGACAAGCTAGAATAAATCAAGTATCGAGATATTTTCAAAAATTTTCCCACGATTATACTAGGTCCACCCCACCAAAGAATTTTCCCACGATTTTGGGTTCCTTTAGATCGTCAACACGTATTTTGTCATGTTGTACTCAACCCATATTCCGTAGGTGTGGTGATTAAAGCCATGGGACACCCTTGGTGCAAATTGGATTTCGTGATACTATCGAATATTTATAGGCCTTGCATTAAATCCCAATTTCGGTAGATATCTTGTTTGATGCGTATAACTAGATTAACGGGTTATTTCATGAGATTAAAATTGGCACTCTAAAGATGAAGGTCCATCTTGTTTGGCCCATTTCAAGTCCAATTTTCCATCCAAACATCAAAATTTCAAATACTAAGTAGAAAAAGTTATTTTATTCGGAGTTCCATCTACCCCGCCATATCGCGTACCCTAGCTGAAGCAGCGCAAAACTGACGATGACAGAGCAAAAGGAAAAACGGCCGACGACGGCGGAGCAACCGCCGTGGGAAGACCTGCCCGCATTGTGCTGGGAGGCTGTCTTCCGCCGCTTGGTCTCCGACGCAAACCTCGAGTCCGTCTCCTCCGTCTGCAAGCAATTCCTAAACATCTCCAACACCGTCTGGACCCGCCTCGCCATCACCAATCCAATGACCCCGCGCCTCGGCTCCCTCTCCGGCGCTTCACGTCCCTCAAGTCCATCGACCTCAGCTCGTTCCGCGGCGATCCGTCCGCCGTCCTCCTCCAGATCGCCCAATTCCCGTTCCCCTCGAACGCCTCGACCTCTCCAACCAGAAGTCCCTCCGTTTCGATGGGTTGCGCGAGATGGGGTCCAAGTTCAGGGCTTTGAGAGTCTTGGTGCTGTACAATGTTGGGTTGCGGGGGGACGCCGACTTGGTTTCGATCGCGGAGTGTTTTCCCGCGCTGGAAGAGCACGAAATTAAATATCCGATGCAGGACCGTCGGGCTCGGGTCACGGATGACGGTATCTGTGTCCTGTCACGGAAGCTGCAGAGGCTGTCGCGAATCAACGTTTCGGGTAATCCATTTCTCACTGGTCAGTCTCTTGTGGTTCTGTCGGTGAATTGCCCGTCTCTGAGGGAAGTTGTGTTTAGGGGATGTGGGTTAATTACTGGTAGAGGTGTTGCTTCGCTGATAGTGAACAGGCCTCATTTGGTCTCTCTGGCCCTGAGTGGCATGGAAGAGCAGGCGATTTTCTGTGAGGAGTTGGTGGATTCATTTCGTCACGCGAGGGGTTTGAGTTGTCTGGATTTCTCGAGGTCGTTTATCTGGGATGGGTTGCTGATGGCTGTCGCGGAGGCAAATATTCCGTTGAAGAGGCTCGTTTTTTCGCACTCCTCAGGGTTTTCGTTCGACGGGATTCGGAAGATTGTGCTAAAGCATCGGGGCATCGATGACTTAGATTTGGTGGTGGTAGATTTCCTCACGGATCGCCACATGAGGGTGATATGTGAAGGTCTTCGCAGTCTGACGTACGTTGACGTCAGTGAGTGCTCCAATCTCACGATGAGGACATTGTGTGACCTCATGAGACAATGTCCCTTTTTGGAGGGAATCGAAATGATGATGACGGGCCTAAGGAAGGATGACGCTAATGAAACTGATATTGTGGTGAATTCTCGAGTGAGGTATCTTAGAATATCTACTAATGTGAATTTGACTGATGAATGCCTCAAGAAGATCGGACGTATGTGCCCCGGCTTATGCTATCTTGAGGTGGGCGATTGTTTGAAGATAACTGAGGACGGCATTTTGGGTGTGCTGAAGAGCTGCCCTGAAATCAGGCATTTGTATATCCATGGTTTAGAAAACATAAGGAATCTATGCGTCGACTTTGTACTCCCACAGTTAGAGGACTTGCATGCAAAAGACTTGAAACTCAACGACGAGCAACTAGTGGCATTTATAAGTAGATGTTGCAATCTCAAGTATCTTGACTTACCAAACTGTGTGCATCTGTCGACTAAAGGGGTAGGAAAGGTGGTGAAGAATTGCAATAGAGTGAGGGAGATAAATCTAAGGGACTGCCATAATGTACGTGACGATGTCCCATTTCTAGATTGGATGGTATCTGTGAGGCCATCGTTGAGGAGAATAGTCCCACCTCGTGGGGTTTCATCCGAAATCCGAGACTTCTTCTTGCAGCGTGGGTTGTCTTGTCGGTGTTGATTGACTTCAGAGGGACAATCAATGAAGTAATTGTCTGCGAAGATGACAATGCCCGTGTATCTTTCTATGGTAGAATAATTTTTAGTTGTAGCTTCTTTCAATGTGGACATCATTTTTATAGGACTGGCCAATATTCTGTGGATTGTTGTGGTTACTTGATACTTTAACAAAGGTTCAATAATCTCTTATTCACTGTACTATCTCTCTATTTTAGTTTCTCCAGCAGTTCAAGTGAATGTATCATAATTTAAATTAGATGACGAAAGAACTCTCTTGAAGGTATAAGTTCTTAGAAATCTACTGTTGTGTCATTTGATGTTTTGCCAAGTATGAATATCTGCTTTTTATAATTCACATAAATATTTTTCTCTGTCTT
Source organism: Corymbia citriodora subsp. variegata (assembly GCA_014858505.1). NCBI lineage: Eukaryota > Viridiplantae > Streptophyta > Magnoliopsida > Myrtales > Myrtaceae > Corymbia > Corymbia citriodora. The sequence continues at coordinate 5,654,822 of CM026414.1, forward strand.
CATTCTTCTTTTCCTTCCTGAGAGAAGAAAATACAATAATTCTCTTGATCTTTTCGAGTTTGTTTACTGCCCTTTTATGGTTTATAACTTTTTCTAGGCAGCTTTTGTGATTTTGACCGTGGCTTTGTTTTCAACCTTTTTTTTTTTATTGGAAAAGAAAGAAGAACTTTTGCTACTTCTTGAGCTTTTAGTAGTTATTCTTCTTGTTTCCTTGGTACCAGTGGGTTCCTAGACCTGTAATTTTCCTTGAGTAAATAACAGATTGTACTCCGAACAAGAAATATGCCTGATTGTTTAAAGCTAAAAGTGTAGGTTTGTTTGCCTGAATAATTCCCAAACTCATATCAACCTATTTTTTACAAACAAAGATGATGTTTTAGTTTCATCTCACTTTTTGCCCGGTGCTCGTGGAAGCAAATTCGAAGGCATAACTCATATAGAACTAGTCAGGTTAATGTTGGATACCTGTATCTCTCTTAAACTACTCATAACTGTATCACACTTTGGTTACTTTTCACCTTCTTCCTTCTATACATGTACTTGATATGTGCTTCAGTGTTGGTAGTCTTGATAGATTGAATCCATGAGCTTTGACTTCATACTTAGATGGCGCATCATCGTTACATCTTATAATCAATTTGGAAGCTGAGGATTATGATTTTTGTTTTAGTGTACAGTGGTATTAGCAACGATACCACTAGATGGGCATTTTGACAAGGTATGAAGTTTGGATATCCACAAGTTCAGGTCGATATGAGTTCAGAGATAGTTGTTTTACTGGAAGCATGCACTCATTCAAAATCAAAACGAATGGAATTGGCAGCTCTACGGAAGAAATTCATCATCTACATGATTTGGTAGGCACAATCTTCAGTGAGTTTGGAATGCTATGCTGTGGCTTTCTTGTATATAAACAAGGTTGCGCCATTATTTTGAATGTAAGGTCGATGCTTCAGATGTGAGCACCTTTTGTACGTCACTATGCAGAGAGCAAATCTGAATGTGATGGTGTCGTGATATTGCTTTGGTTGAATAGTAAAAGTGATGAATTTGCCTGATTAAAAATGAGCCTGTGCGTAGTCTAAGGACAGGATGGGCCAAAAACTGGCCGAGCAACGCAAAAAACTTGGCAAGCACAACCGAGAATTGGCCCTGGAAAGCCAACAATTGGCCACGCATGGGGGCAAGCGGGGCAAGTATGGGCCAAAAACTGGCCGACCAAATCAAAGTTTGGTCATGTTAATCAGTCCATTGCTCGATGCATTGGAAAACTTAATGCACTGTGGAATGCACTATGCTTTGCACTAGCAAAGTACCGCATTTCTGTTCAATGCAACATCCATTGCTAGCTCTAGAATTACAGTGCACTAGAAGCATCGTAGTGCAATGCCTAGATAAAAAATGGGGATAAAAACGACATATTTAAGCAATACACAATTGCGCACCTTATCATAATAATACAGCAACAAACCAGATAATTTTATCAGTCACCAATCAAGTAACTACAACACGTGGTCTGTAAAAGAAATCCAAAAAATCAAAGTTCATGACTATTTGCCTTCATTACTATGCTTTTCACAAAAATAAAATTAAAAAGGAAAAAGCAACAAAGGAGATGTTAACTTAAAAACTTCTCCAAAAGGACCCTCGAAAAAAAACAAAACCTCCCGTAAACTAAAAACCCTCACACTATCTTCAGCATTTGTACATCCCCCACCATCTCCCTCCAATTTTGCATATTAGTCCATCCTCCTCACTTACAGTTCTTTAAGGACATACACTGTTTAGAGCATTTATTTGAAATATCAATATATAACGTAATATACTCCTGCGTTTTTTTCCTACCCGTACTAGACAATGACCATGAGATATTGCCAAAGATTGATGCAAGCAACTATAATGTCTACCGACACTCGATAATTTGTGATGGTCCTGGGGCCAAGGGTGTTGCGGAAAGGGTGAGTGATCGAACAATAAAATAGACAGAATAAAGAAAATAAATCGGACACTAGATTTACGTGGTTCGGTCGTAGAGACCTACGTCCACGGGGAGAGTAGCGACGAATTCCACTATAGAACAAGCAATACAACGGAGATTACACACTCGAGTCACTCAAACACTCTTAGTGTTTCCCAAGCCCCAATTACACCCAATAACTCATGCAGTGTTTAGCTCCACAATTCCTCTTGGAATAATCTATCAATCTCACAAAGGAATTATACACAAATTCTTACCACAAGAATTTAATCGGCTACAAACACTTGAATTTTCTTGGAGTAATTGCACAGATGAAATCAATGGAGAAATCTTCTCCCAAGCACTCGATGACGAATTGGCACTTCAAGACCTCTTGCATCAACAACGGCCCCATTCTTCTCCACGCATGACCATATATATATAGTGAACTTGAGGACTCTCCAATTCTTGAAAGTCACTCCTACTTGGAGTAGGAAATAATAAATTAAGAAACCCACACCTACTAGGATTAGGAAACTCACACCTACTAGGATTAGGAAACAAATCAAACTTTTGCTTTGGGCTCAAACTCGAGACATATTTTCAACAAAGGGAGTGCCTGCCCAACAATCTATAAGCTTGTCACTGGTGTAGAACTTAATGTGTTGGATTCTTGTAGTAGAGTCCATTGTGGCATATCATATCACAACTATTGCAGATAGTTGTGGTATTTTATCTCTTTAACTTTGTTCTTACAAGCGTAACCACAAATTTCTTCTTTTTCAAAGCTTTATAGACTTTCTCATTTTGTAGTTTCTTCCTTTCCCTTTTTTTTATTCCTCTTAACTTGCTTTGGGACATTTGGTGGAATCAATGGTGCACTTGGAGGCTATGTTTCCTTGCCATCTACAACATGCACGACATGATTGTAAGTCTACATGAATATCCCTTTGCCTATGAACTCTCTCTGTAAATTGCACTGCTTGCTTTGAGACATTTGGTGGAGTCAATGGTGCTCTTGGAGGCTATGTTTCCTGGCCATCTACAACATGCACGACATGATTGTAAGTCTACATGAATATCCCTTTGCCTATGCACTCTCTCTGTAAATTGCACTGCTATTGTTTCCAACTTGTGATAATAGGTCTGTTCCTAGTGTCACAAATCAAATTCTTCAATACCCTTGTGAGCTGAAAAGTAGAGCTTGGTGGTACCAAGGTGAAGAGTGAGTGATGGAGAAAGAATTGTTAGTAACGCATAGTAGAAGTCCAATATATTTATCTAGGAAGATCGCCAAGAGGGGGTCTATCAAGGTGAAGAGTGAGTGATGGAGAAGGAATTGTTGGGAGTATATAGCAAAAGTCCAATACCTTATCAATATCAATAGTTATAGCAACTGTTGGCTTTACAAACTCCACCTCATTACAAGCACCATCTGTGTTGATTACCACATTAGTACCCGCTACCTCAGGAGTTTCTAGTTGCATCTCCACCCCAAGCTGAACACCATTCAGATCCGTATAAGCACTGCTATTACCACTCCTAACCAGAAGTACTGGAGACTTGTCAAACGTAACTTTTCTGCTGATAACAGGTGAATTTAATTTCGGGCACCACAACCGATAACCTCGCTCACCTTGTGCATAGCCTAGGAATATGCTCTTTCTTGCCTTTCCATCGAGCTTACCATCACTCACTCGAACATAACACGGGCAACCAAATATTCTAAGAATAGAATAATCAGCAACATTACCTGACAACACTTCTTTGGGAGCCCGATGTTTAATTGCAATCGATAGGGATCTATTCATTAGGTAGCTCGCCGTACTAAGCGCATTCGCTAGAAATCTCCTAGCCATACCATCACTAGAGATCATTTTGTGGGCCATCTCTAGTAATGTTCTGCTCAACAATTCCTCAACATGTTGCGGTTCGTTGGTAGTAGTGCGGTGTTTCACTATGCCTTTCTTCATGTAGAATTCATTTAACAATTTCGAGCAAAACTCCATACTACTATCAGTCTGCACCTGCTTGATCGTCTTACCAGTCTCCTTTTCGATCAAAGCTCTCAATTGTATGATCCTAACAATAACATCAAGCTTGTACCTAAGCACAAACACCCATGTCTTCATCGAGTAGTCATCAACAACTGTTAACATATATCTGGCACTCTTCCTAGAAGGAAACCACGACAACTTGCGAACATTCAAGTGAAGTAACTCTGCAATTTCCGTGGTTTATTTGACTATCGTAATGAACTGCACTTTTCGCCGTTGATCTAAATCATAGCACCTGCATACATTTAGTTTGTTAGCAACATAACTACATAGTAGATTTCTTTCACTTAAAACCTTTAGGCTTCTCTTGGCAATGTGCCCTAAACACATATGCCACGATTCGGACTCTCGAACAGATGCATCTGACGTCTCTGCAGCAAAATCTGTCATTGTCTTACCTTGAAGCTCATATAGGCCATTGTGCTTGATTCCTTTCATTATCACTAAAGCACCTTGAACAACTTTCAGAACTCCACATTCTGAAAAATACCGACACCTAGCTAAATCCATGGCACTCAAGGAAATTAAGTTTTTCTTCAACTCTGGAACGTGCCTCACTCCAGTCAATGTCCTCACAATACCATCATGCATTTTGATTTTAATATCGCCAACACCTACAACATCACATTCAGCGTTGTTCCCCAACTACTTTTTACTACCATCTATGCATTGATAAGTAGTAAACCAGTTTCTATTTGGTGTAGCATGAAAAGAACAACTAGAATCCGTAATCCATCCGTCAAATGATGAATAATCAGTGACAGATAAGACATAATTGGCACTATCTGAATTACAAACAGCTATAGCTACAACATCATTTGCGATATCAACTAAAATTTCCTTACCCTTCTCATTCTTCAGTTTAAGGCAATTTCTTCGAAGATGCCCCATTTTGCCATAGTTCCAACAGACAGCACCACTAGTCCTTGACTGGCTACGTCTGTTCATGTTCATACTACCACGTGTACTAGTTCTTCCTCTGTTTTCACCTACTAAAGCAGTAGATACGGGTTTACTAGATTCTCTTCTACGAATATTCTCACTTAGAATTAAATCTCGAACCCCATCAAACGTTAAACTTGTTAACCCAGAAGAATTACTAACAGCAGTAATAGTAGTATTCCAACTATCAAGCAATGAGGATAACAGAATCAAAGCACATATCTCATCTTCAAAGTCAATATCAACTGAACTCAATTGGCTAACAATCACATTGAATTCATTGATATAATCTGCAACTGACGCACCTTCGCTCATCTTCAAGTTAAACAGATACTGCATCAAATAGACCTTATTGATTGCAGAGGGCTTCTTGTACATATCTGATAGGGCTTTCATCAAACCCGCAGTAGTAGTTTCCTTCAACGATGTTAAATGCGACGTTACGAGCCAACATCAGCTGAATAACACCCATAGCTCATCTATCCAGCAAATCCCAGTCAGCTTTCTTCATCGTCTCTGGTTTCTCGCCTGATAAGGGTGCGTGCAGTTTCATCTAATAAAGATAATCTTTAATCTGCATCTTCCAGAAATCGAAATCCTTCCCATCAAATCTGTCGATTCTCACTTTTACTTCTTCTATCGTCATCAATTCGCTTCAACTCAGCCAAGCCTGGCTCTGATACCAATTGTTGTGGAAAGGGCGAGCGATCGAACAATAAAATAGACAGAATAAAGAAAATAAATCGGACACCAGATTTACATGGTTCGGTCATAGAGACCTACATCCACGGGGAGAGCAGCAGCGAATTCCACTATAGAACAAGTAATACAATGGAGATTACACACTCGAGTCACTCAAACACTCTCAATGTTTCCCAAGCCCCAATTACACCCAATAACTCACGCAATGTTTAGCCCCACAATTCCTCTTGAAATAATCTCTCAATCTCACAAAAGAATTATACACAAATTCTTACCACAAGAATTTAATCGGCTATAAACACTTGAATCTTCTTGGCGTAATTGCACAGACGAAATCAATGGAGAAATCTTCTCCTAAGCACTCGATGACGAATTGGCGCTTCAAGACCTCTTGCATCAACAACGGCCCCATTATTCTCCACACATGACCGTATATATATATAGTGAACTTGAGGACTCTTCAATTCTTGAAAGTCACTCCTACTTGGAGTAGGAAAGAATAAATTAAAAAACCCACACCTACTAGGATTAGGAAACAAATCAAACTTTTGCTTTGGGCTCAAACTCGAGACATATTTTCAACAAAGGAAGTGCCTGCCCAACAATCTATAAGCTTGTCGCTAGTGTAGAACCTAACGTGTTGGATTCTTGCAGTAGAGTCCATTGTGGCATATCATATCACAACTATTGCCGATAGTTGAGGTATTTTATCGCTTTAGCTTTGTTCTTACAAGCGTAACCACAAATTTCTTCTTTTTCAAAGCTTTATAGACTTTCTCATTTTGTAGTTTCTTACTTTCCCTTTTTTTTATTCCTCTTGACTTGCTTTGGGACATTTGGTGGAATCAATGGTGCTCTTGGAGGCTATGTTTCCTTGCCATCTACAACATGCACGACATGATTGTAAGTCTACATGAATATCCCTTTGCCTATGAACTCTCTCTGTAAATTGCACTGCTATTGTTTCCAACTTGTGATAATAGGTTTGTTCCTAGTGTCACAAATCGAATTCTTCGATACCCTTGCGAGTTGAAAAGTAGAGCTTGGTGCTACCAAGGTGAAGAGTGAGTGATGGAGAAAGAATTGTTGGTAACGCAGAGTAGAAGTCCAATATATTTATCTAGGAAGATCGCCAAAAGGGAGTCTATCGAGGTGAAGAGTGAGTGATGGAGAAGGAATTGTTGGGAGTATATAGCAAAAATCCAATACCTTTATCTAGGGAGATCACCAAGAGGAAATGTAAGTCCAAGCCCATTAATAAATCTAGTTTGACTTACTTTCACTCAAAAGTTTAAGCCAATGCATTATGAACTAACTATAATATATTAATTATTTCATACCACACTAGTTTTCCAATTTGGGATTTTGTAACACAACTCACTCGGACATGCATTCTAACAATCTGCTCTTCATTTGTGAACTTAGTGCTAGGCCTATTCCCCCTTAATTCAGGTATCCTTCTACATCAACTTATGGGCTTGTGTTGCTACGCTACATTGCCCACCTCTCTAAGATAATAATTTCAATAACTGAGTTTTCATATAATAATTTGACAAGCAAAAGCTCTAAATCACAATCTAGAAACTTAATCCCAAGCTCTAATACCAATTGTTGGAATATAATACATAGAAATGATAGGATCTTGCAAATTAAGTCAATATGAAATCACCAGAGAAAAAAAGAGGAATAATAAGGATACCAGAGATTTACGTGATTTGGTTTGAGTATTGGTAGCTACATTCACTAGGAAAGTCGATAGTAAAAATCCACTATACATGAAAAAATCAGAGTTACAATCGCTCATGCACTTCAATATTTCTCACATGTAGATTTAAGCCCACACTCAAAGTGTTTACAAATAAACAACTCAATTGGACATAAACTCACAACACAAAAACATGATGTTTAGCCTAAGCAAAAGTTTTACGCATGACAAACAAAAACTTGTCTGATCATTCTTTGTTTTTATACAGTGGCTTCTTTGTATGCATTGTGCAACTCATCTCTTTCTTGGAAGAAAAACTCATGCATTTTATATGTCTGGCGAAAGTCAATTATCCTCGAGCCCCGCCATGTACAACTTCAATAAGGGTTTGGCTACAATAAACAGAGAAAGAAACCTTTGCTCCTTTTATTGGACAAAGACATTTTTGCCCTAGCAAATAAATAAATACATAAATATGTACAATAGATGAGCTCAATCTTTTGTCTTGTAGTGCCCCTTGCTTTCTTTTGTAAGTCCAAAAGCAAGTCCAAGAAAGAATAGTTTTTTTGTCCGAATTCTAACTCGCATGGGGAAATCTTTCTCAATAAATTTGGTTTAACAAATCAATATCCAAATTCAAATTCGGTTTAACAATTCTCCACCTTGGCCGATGTTTGAAGCCAAGTTGTAGTGCTTATCGTTCATGTTGCTCTCCCAACGCCCGACGAATGCTCACTATCTATATGCTAATTGTGTTCAAGCAGAACTTGAGCTTTGTGAAAGGAACAAGCTTAGTCATCATGTCCACTAGCTTCTCTACTATAGCAATCTTTTTCATAATAGCCTTACCATTTGGTAAGACATTTCGAAAGAAATGATATGTGATATTGATATGTTTTGTTCGCTTGTAGTGAAACAGATTATGTGCCAAAGATATCCACCTTGGTTATCACGATGTATATCCACACTTTTTTGTTCTAACCCAAAGTCCAAAAGCACACTTAGTAACGATATTATCTCATTTTCTATAAATGTTAGTGCCATGTACTTTGCCTTAGTCTAAGATAAGGCAACATAATCCTGTAAAGATGCTTTCCAACTCACTATATCACCTCTAGCGTAAACACGTACTTGGCTTAAGACTTGCAATCATCCAAGTCATTAGCGTTACCCTAATCCACATCACCAGTGGTCTCACTGCCATTACTATCTCTCTAATGCACTATACCTATATCTAATATCCCTTTCAAATATTTGAGGATTCACTTCATAATTTTCCAATGAGTTTTACCATGGTGCTTCATATAGTGAGTAGCTAATTACTCTCACAGCTTGTGAAATATCAAGCCTAGTGCATATTATAACATACATAACACTACCCACTATACTAAAATAAGGAACACATGATATAAGCTTCTCCTCTTCTTCAGTATGTTGTGATAATTTATCTAAAAGTTTAAAATTCTCCGTTAATAGTATACTTTTAGATTTCACCGACTGCATATCAAAACATGCTATAATTGTCTCAATATATTTCTTTTGAGATAGACGTAAAACTTTTGTAGTCTTGTCATGCAAAATCTCTATACCAAATATCTTCTTTGCAACTCCTAAATCTTTCATCTCAAATTCAGCACTCAATTGCTTTTTCAGCACATCAACATTAGAAATATTCTTAGTTACTATTAGCATATCATCAATGTATAATTATAGATGTATCAAAGAACCATCTTGCAATATATTAAAAGTAAAAATAGCTATCCATCTGACTTTTTGAATAGTCCGACTATCCATGAAAACATCACAACACTTATCCCACTACCTAGGAGACTATTGTAGCTCTTACAAAAATTTCTTTAACAAGCAAACACAATCTTCCTTACTTGGAATAGCAAATTTCTGTGGCTATCGTAGACAAATCTACTCCTCCAACTTATTGTAAAGAAACACAGTTTTCACATCTAGCTACTCTAACTCAAGATCTTGTGAAGCAAATAAGACAAGTAAAACACAAATAGAAGTATGTCTTATCATATGAGAGAACACCTCATTGTAGTCAACGCCCTCCCCATGTCGATACCCTTTCACCACAATTCTCGCCTTATACCTTGCTACCTTGACCTAACGAATGCCCTCCTTTCGTTTAAAGACCCATTTTATTTCCAACAATCTTTTGGCTCTTGGATACTTTGACTAGCTCTCATGTTTGATTCCGATGAAGTGATTCCATCTCTTTGCCCATTGCCCCTAGTCACTATGACCACTCAAAACTGGCTATTGCCTTAAAGTAAGACAAAGGCTCATCTATCTCCACCTCATCACCTATAGTCAATGCATAAGTAATATTTATATAACCATGATGTACAAGTGGTTTGATTTGCCTTTTTTGTCTATCTGTGGCTATAATGTACTACGGTTGTGTTGGTTGTTTACTATCATTGACTATGAGAATTGTGGCCTCAACTACAATCTCAACTTCTGTTACTTCAAGGTTTTCAGAGTCTCCACCTGAAGCTCCATCTCACTATTGACACCATGATCTATTTGCTCTACTAGTTGTGTCTCAAAACTCCTCTGTTGAAGTATTGCAATCTCGTTGAAGATTATGTGTCTATTGATTAGAAAACCAAGTGATTTGGATCAATAAACCACAGTTAGTAGTACATAACCCAAAAATATGCATCACATTTGACTCAAACTTATCATTACTCACATGAGCATATGCAGGGCACTTGGAATGTGCGTAATCCAAAGTAATCAATAGGTTTTCCCAACCATTTTTCCTTAGGAGTCTTCTACTCGACAACATATGATAGAGATCGATTAACTAGGTAACATGCCACATTCACTATTTCAGCCCAAAATACCTAGCCAAGTCCTACATGTGTAAGCATGCATCAAGCTTATTCAAGTAAAGTTCTGTTCTTCCATTCTATTATACCATTCTACTATGGTGTGCTAAGTATTGTGCGGTGCCTTACAATCCCTTCTTTCTTGCAAAACTTGGTAAATCTTTACCACAGAACTCCATGCTATTATCAGTTCTTAGGCACTTGATATGTTTATCTGATTGTTTTTCTATCAATGCCTTAAATTTATTGAACTAATTGAACACATCTTATTTGTGCTTCAGAAACTATACACACATCTTTCTCAAATAGTCATCGATAAAAGTTAGCATATCAAGCACCTCCTTTCGAAAGAGCTAGAGATGGGCCCCAGATGTTTGAATGAATGTATTTAACTAGTTGCTTGGTCAAATGAATAGTTATAGTAAATTTAATTTGGTGTTGCTTCCCAAAAATGCAATGCTCACATAAGTCCAATTTTCTTGTCTTTTGACCCTTCAACAACCCCTATTCACTTAGCATTGTCTTACCTGCTTCACTCATGTGCCTTAACCGCATATGCTATAGTTGAGTCAAGTTAGAGTCTGACCTCACTTGATGAAATTATGGTAGTTCTAATCACGGTTTTTTCCAATAGATAATAGAGAGTATTTACTTTCTTTCCCTTCACCACTGTCATGGCACCTCGAGATCTTTAGTACTCCACCTTTAGCAATATATCTACACCCAATGTCAGCAAGTGTTTATAGAGAAAAAAGGTTGTTCTTGAGCTCCAGTACGTGCCTCATGTCTGCTAATGTGCACACCCCCTTATCGTGCATCCGAATACAAATTATTCCTATCTCCAAAGCCTTGCAGGCTACATTATTCCCCAAAAGAACTCTACCAACATTTGCAATCCAATAAGTAATAAACGAGTTCATATGAGGCATCATATGATAAGAACAACTCAAAGCTAGCACCTATTCATCTCTTAACGAACTAGTAGTCACATATAAAACAGTTTCCGCATTACTAGTGCTTCCCTTTGCTACATTTGCCACACTACTTGTGCTATTCTACCTTTCACCTTTGTTTCTCCAACTTCAAATAATCTCTCCTAATGTACCTCTCCTTGTGACACTTAAAGTATTTTACACGTCCCCTAGATTTTCTATGGTGTGATTTCGATATGCTTTTGCTTCCGCTGCTACCAGGCTTTGATGTTGATCTCTAACCTTAATTGTTAGTATCTAGGTTAACCCTTTTGCCATACTGTCATCTTACAACTTTTTCTGCCACTTCTTAGAGAACAAAGCAAACTTTATCTCTTTCAAGGTAAGCATAGTATGCCCTACAATAGCGAATCAATAAGGTGGTCCCATGACTCAAGTAAAGAAGCTAACAACATCATGCCCTATTATTCACCATCAAGTATCTTGCCAACATTCTTCAAATCCATCATGAGTTGATTTAATTCATCTGGGTAAGATCTAATAGATATACCTTGAGTATATCTAAATCAAAACATCATCTTCAACATGTACATGTGATTGTTCAAACCCTTTGTTACATAGAATGCCTAAAGTTTTGCCTATAACGCTGTGTATCCTTCTCCTCGGCCACCTTTATTAACACCTCATTTGACAAATTCAATATAAGATTGTTCTCTTTGCTCTTTCCATTAGCTTTGCCCTATTAGAGGCTTTCATTATAATAGGCAACTCATCTTCGCCATCAATTGCCTTAGCTAAACTTTGGGTTGTTAATAACATACGCATCTTGATACTCCATAACTCAAAGTTGATCCTCTTGTTAAACTTCTCAATTTCAGCTTTTGCCTTAGACATAGCAAAAGATCTAAATCACAATCTAGAATTTTGATCCCAAGCTCTTATACCAATTGTCGTAATACAATATGCGGAAACGATAGGATCTTGCAAATTAAGTCAATGCAAAATCACTAGAGAACAAGGGATAATAAGGACACTAGAGATTTTTGTGGTTCGGTTCGAGTATGGGGAACTATATCCACAAGGAGAGTCGAAAGCAAATAATCTACTATAATCAGAGAACTAGAGTTACAATCGCTCACACATTCGGAATATTTCCTACACCTAGATTTAAGCCTAAACCCAAAGTGTTTACAAATAAACAACTCAATTGGATGTAAACTCACAGCATAAAAATATGATGTTTAGCCTAAGCAAAAGCTTTACATATGACAAACAAGAACTTGTCCAATCATTCTTTGTTTTTGTACGGCAGCTCTTTTGTATACACTATGTAGCTTTCTCTGCTTTTGCAGCTCATCTCTTTATTGATGAAGAAAACCCCAAGCACTTTGTATGTGTGCCTAGAGTCAACAATTTGACTTGGGCCTCACCGTGTGCAACTTCAACAAAGGTTCGGCTACAATAAATAGAGAAAGAAACCTTTGCTCCAAAGACATATTTTCCCTAACAAATGAATATATACATAAATTTGTATAATAGATAAGCCTAATCTTTTGTCTTGTAGTGCCCTTTGCTTTCTTTTATACGTCCAAAAGCAAGTCCAAGAAAGAAGAGCTTTTTTGTTCAAATTCTTATCCGCTTGGGAAAATCTTTCTCAACAAATTCGATTTAACAAATTGATATCCAAATTCAAACTCAAGACATTTATTTAACATGAATGATACAATTGGTTAGTAGAAGTGGTATTGGGGCATTTATCCAAAGAGTTCTAAGATAGAAAAATAATAACTCAAAGGAGTTTTGAAGGTAGTGTTGGCCTCTTGTGCATAAATTAGTCAAGAGCTAATGCCTCTCTCTTAATGAGGCCATAGCCAACTGAACCCAGTTGTTATCCAAAGAGTATTGTTTATCTTGCTTGAGTGACTGGATGGCTAAGCTAAATTGGGCGTTGTATGATCAAGTGTGAGGATGCAATTTACCATACTGCTCTTAGGAACAATCTTTTAAAGGAAAGTTTACCTAGTGTCCTCGGCTCACTCAGTGCAGTACAGGATATTCCGTGACCTAGTGTCCTCAGCTCACTAAGTGCCGTACAGGATATTCCACAACCTAGAATCTGTTAGCTTGTGACAAATGATATCATAGTAAGATTTACCCAAGTAGGTGGGTAATTCACGGAAAGCTTGTGGTCTACTCAATCCTATGAGATGGGAAGTACTCGCCAAGGCTAAGAGGGCTCGGATAAGGTCCGACTCTTATCAAGCTTCAAGGATGTCAATTGGGGGAGGACAAAAATGAACTGTATTGGTCACTAAATAAGGAAAATATTCTTGCATGAATGGATGAATCACAAGATGGGGTCTGCTACCATGTTCCCAACAAGGAGATAATCGTCAATTGGTCCACCAAGATCAAGAGAAGCTTAGTAGATAAAAGAAGGTGCTGCCAAGGGAGTGCAATTTGTTGGATGCCATACTTGTTAGGGAAAGTATAAGTGACAAGAGATTCACAAACAACTTTAATCGGGGAGCTACAAATGAAGTGGAGTGGCTTGTTCTATTAGGCAAATGTTGTCACTCACGTAAATCTTGAGGAAGTGGCGTTGAGTTTTATGGAACGTAAGGAAGCAAAAGAGCAACTTATAACAAGGGCGTTGTGGAATTGGGTAGGGGAGAATATCAAGAACCAAATTCTCTTGTGCCCTTGTGAGCTAAAGAACGGAGTTTGGTGGCATCGGAGTGAAGAGTGAGTGATTCAAAAGGGATAATATAACTAAGTTTCCTAGACATGGTTGATGTTGAATGGTAGTGCCCATATACATGTCATTTTAATGGGTGTAATATAAAGTATGAGTGTAATTCCATGGATTTGTCATATAAACTCATGATTTTACATGGACAAGTTGAAAAAGTGGAAATGATCATGTTTGCTTTTTCATGCACTTCAATTATTGCACTTTACATTTTCATGTAATTTTGTTTCGATTTACTTTCGATTTTATGTAATCTCATTTTCATATGCAGTTTGTATTTCCTTGCTTTCATATTGAAAGATTCATTACTCAATTCGAACATCATTGCGTGCTTGGTACTTGGATGTGGAACCACACACCGATCTCAATCACTATCCAATTGTATGAAGTCAAAGTGTCTCAGCATATCTTCATTTATCATCAACCTTACTTTAGCACACACCCCACAAATCGATTTTCTTCAATAACTTGCCATGTGTTTGAGAATTCCACGTGGGTCACATTCAAGCATGTAACATATCAATTGGAGATTGGTTGAAGGAGGAAAACATGGGAATATCCAAATCCATATATAAGGCTACGTTAGTCTCACATGAATGATTTGAAAAACTTTTTCCTAATTGTTAACAGAGAGAGTATTCTACGTATTGTATTCTCTTCATCAGAAAAAGATTACAAGAATACATATATATATGAGTAACCCTCTCAATACAAAATTAACTATTGACTATTTTACCCTTATTATTATTTCCTAACACTCCCCCTCAAGTTGGGATGTAGATATCAAACAATCCCAACTTGTTACATAAAAAATTCACTCTATTTCCCCGTAAAGACTTGGTAAAAATATCTGCAAGCCGATCCTCCATTTTTGTATGTTGAAGAGTGATCTCTCCTTTCTGAACTTTTTCTCGTATAAAGTGACAGTCAACCTCAATGTGCTTGGTTCGCTCATGGAAGATAGGATTGTTTGCAATATGAATAACTGATTGATTGTCACAATATAATATCGATGGTTCTGATGTTGACATCCCAATTTCTGATAATAACATCCTCAACCAGAGCAATTCACCAGTCACATGGGCCATTGCTCTATATTATGCTTTTGCACTTGATTGAAAAACCACATGTTGTTTGTTGCTCTTCCAGGCAACTAAATTACCTCCAAGAAATACACAATATTCTGATGTAGATCTTCTACTAGTAGAACATCCAACCCAATTCGCATAAAAAAAGCCTATGGTATTCAGGTGGCCATAATTCTTGAAAATTAGTCCTTTACCTGGTATTCCTTTCAAGTATTTGATAATTCAAAGCACAGCATCCCAGTGAATAGTTCGAGGAGAACCCATGAATTGGCTTACAACACTAACGGCAAAAGATATATTAGATCTCGTGACGGTAAGATAATTCAACTTACCAACAACTCTCCGATATTTCTTTGGGTCATGTAATAATTCTTCATCTTCTGCATCAAGTTTCACATTGGGTTCCATAGGAGTATCAACCGGTTTTGCTCCAACAAGTCCAACCTCATCAAGAATGTCAAGAACATATTTTCTCTGAGTTAAATTTATACCTGTATGTGAGTAAGCAACCTCAATACCCAGGAAATACTGCAGACGTCCCATATCCTTAGTACTAAATTGTGTATGCAGAAATTGTTTGAGTCATTGAATACCATCCGAATCACTACTAGTAATAATAATATCATCCACATATACCACCAGAAGAATACAACCAGCTGAGAAGACTGAACTGAAGACTGAATGGTCTACCTGACAATGCTTTAATCCAAACTTGATAACAGCATCACTAAATTTACCAAACCAAGCACGAGGAGATTGCTTGAGTCCATACAATGCTTTATGTAAATGACATGCCAGATTCTCCCCTTGAGCAACAAATCCAGGCGGTTGCTCCATATACACCTCTTCAGCCAAATCACCATGTAAGAACGCATTTTTGATGTTTAATTGATAAAGAAACCATCCAAAACGCGCTACTAGAGAAATAAAGACACGAACAGATGGAATTTTTGCTACAGGAGAAAAAGTGTCATCATAATCAACACCATATGTTTGAGTGTATCCTTTGGTGATCAACCGTGCCTTTAATCGATCTATGGTGCCATCAGGTTGGACCTTAACCGTGAAAACCCAACGACAACCAACATGTTGCTTTCCCACAAGAAGGGTAGTAAGCTTCCAAGTGCGATTTTCAATGAGTGCTTTCATTTCATCTTCCATGGCTTGTCTCCAACCAGGATGAGCAAGAGCTTCAGTAACACTACTAGGTACAGAAATAGAGGACAAGGACGAGACAAAAGTAGAGAAAGTAGGAGATAAACGATAATAAGACAGAAAGTTGCTAATAGGATGACGAGTACGAAGACAATTAGACAGACCAGAATAAAGTGTATAATGATCCACAGGACGCCCAACATAAGATCGTGTACCTTTTCGAATAGCAATGGGTTGATCAGTATCAGGACCAGGATCAAGGGATAGCACAGCAACCGGTGAGGGATTAGATGAATCAGTTGATAGCCGTACTTCTGTAATGGGAGCTGTTCCTCGTCTATGGTAAGTGTGATCAGCAAACTGAAATCCTGTTGACGATACTAGAGGAGGTGAGTTTGGTGGAGGAATTGGTAAGACACACTTGTCATTGTCGGGAGGTACTGTAGAGACTGTTTGAATACTATAGTATGACTGATCCTCAAAAAATGTCACATCTGCTGATACAAACACATGACGACTAGTAGGATTGTAACATTTATAGCCCTTCTGAGTTCGAGAGTAACCAACAAAGACACATTTTTCAGCACGAGGAGCCAACTTATAAAGACCTGGAGTCAGAGAATGGACGAAGCAAACACATCCAAAGACACGTAGGGGTAATGCAAAGGGAGGACGATTTGGATGCAAAATAGAAAAAGGTGTCTCCCCCTAAAGAACGGAAGTTGGAAGCTGATTAATTAAGAAGCAAGCTATAAGAACAGCATGGCCCCAAAATGTCTTCGGAAGATGCATGTGAAATAGAAGACAACGAGCAACATCAAGAAGATGACGATTTTTACGTTTAGCTACACCATTTTGTTGTGGTGTATATGAGCAGGAAGTTTGATGAATAATGCAATGGGAATCGAGAAAAGGTTGAAAACCAGAGGCAACAGCAAGATACTCTTTGGTATTATCGGACCACAGAGTTTTCATAGAAGTATTATATTGATTCAGCACCTCAAAATAGAATTTACGAAAGCAATGAAAAATCTCAGTACGATCTTTTATTAAGAACAACCAAGTCATTCGGGAAAAATCATCCACAAATGTAACAAAGCACCGGAAACCAGATGTATCAGAAACACAACACGGACCCCATATATCTGAATGAACTAACTCAAAGGGACTAGACACATGACTTTGAAAGCGAGAAGGAAAAGAGACTTTGTGGTGTTTTCCAAACTGACAAGCCTCACACTCAAAGGTGCTCACAAACTCAGACTCTAGAAACAATCGTCAAAGAGTGTTGGATGGTGGATGACCAGCACAACAATGCATCTGATATACATCAGTGGAGGTGTGTTTCACAGCTGCTGCAGCTTCACCTTCTTGTCTAGATGGTACAAACCATTTGATTCATGTCCCCCACCAATCATCTGTCCAGTCCTCAAATCCAGAAAAACACAGTGAGACGCAAGAAAAGTGACAAAACAATTTAGTTCTTTAGTTAATGAACTAATAGAAATCAAATTATATGGAGATTTGAGATAAATGATGGATGATAAAGAAAGAGAGGAACTCAATTAGCATCTCCAGTGCCAGTAACTTGGGAAATTGAACCATCAGCTAATGTAACAGAGTTGGACACCCCAAGAGGTGTGGACTTTAACGAAGACAACAATTTAGAGTTGCTAGCTATATGATGAGTAGCTCTAGAATCTATAACCCAGGAGTCTAACACTGTAGAAAGTAAACAAGATGTACTACCTTTTGAGCTATGTGCTAGAGTGGTAGTGGGAGCTAAAGGTCTTGTCACCTATTGGGAGCGAATCCACGCCTCATATTCTACACATGTCAATGTAACCGAATCTTTTGTATTCTGCACATTAGTAGGAACTGGTGGAATTGGTGAGGAAGAATCTTCCACTTCAGCAAATGCAGCAACTGTGGGTCGTAGCTCTGGATGAAGCGTGTAACAGTAAGCTTCAGTATGTCCAGCCCTCCGGCAAGGTTACAATATTGAGATCCATGATCACCAATACTTCTATCACGACCACCATGACTTCCACTTTGAATAAGCCCACATCCATGACCCCGATAACCATGACCACGAGCTCCACGTCCACTAGAGCCATGAGAAATCATGGCACTTGTCTCTAAAGTTGTAGTGGAGATCTTGTCGATAGGTGTTGAGTGCAAGGCTCGGGAGAAAACCTCATCAATTGTAGGAAAGGAGCTTTCAGACGTAATCTGCTGACGAAGGGAGGAATATTTAGGCCCTAGTGCTTTAAGAAATAGTATCACCTCGAAGATCCTCCTGGCGTTTGGCTAATACATTCGCATCATTGGAAGCTGGAAGATAGGCATCTAGCTATCGGCAAAGTGTAGTGAAACGAGCATAATATTCAGATAGAGATTGATCTCCATGTTAAAGATCAAACAGGACCTCCCATGTGTCACACACTCGTGTCATATTATTTTGGCCAGAATAAAGTAGAGCACATTTATCCCAAACTTCCTTAGCAGAATTACACTAAATGAAGTGAGGGCTGATCTTTGGATCCATACTATTCCATAACAGTGTATGGATCATTGCATCTCCGGCAATCCAATCATCTACTTTACTCGTATCCGAGGGAAGTGCAGATGTAAGATAAGCATTTTGTTTAGTTGCAGTAAGATAAACTTGTACAGCTTTAGACCATGATGGGTAGTTAGTGCCATCCAACTTGACAGATGTCAATTGGAAATGCGTCAAACCAGTAGATGTTGTAGAAGCCATCAGTATTAACTCCACTGAACTCCAATAATGCAATTAGCCAGACAGGTTGAACACAAGGATCGATCGAACCCAATAATAATGACACAATAATCAAGCACTTAACGCCAGTTGTGTAATCAGCCATAGAATAACAAATAGAAATGAGGGTCCAATCGGTCCAGCACTTAGTCAATACACTTTAGTGAGAGGCCATAAAACCATACAACAGCACTTCAAAATGATCGGAAACCATCCAACCCTTGAAAGATCACTATGCGCATACCAACCATCACTTCAAAAAACGATATACGCCAATAAGAATTCATATAAGAATACTGGACAACATCTTCTGATGCCCTTAGTTCGGATCCTTTTTTTTTTTTTTACGAATTTGGGTTGAAACCCTCACAGAACCAAACGAATGCCTTGCCGAACCGTGAAGGCTTCCGAAGTCCTCAGAATTTATGAAAAACACAGATTCTAAATCCTAAGATAAACAAATACCAAATCGTGCAATCGGTCTTCAATCCCATCATCAAAAAAGAGGCTGAGCACATACCAATTTTGCTGGACAATAGTTCTGTCCAAATCTGCAGTGACTCACTACGATGACGACGAATCTGGGTGGCTACGGCGAGAACGGATCTGGATCTAGGATTCGCACCTTAGAAAACCGATGGACAGATCTGGATCTGGATCTTGGTGAAACTTCAGCAAATTGCTCAATAATAATAGTTGAACGATGATGTGGGCGTTCTCTCGGATCTGCTGTCTAGAAGCATGCTATGGCGGCGGTGGCGGCGACTGCGGCAGAGGATCTGGATCTAGCGACGGCCTCCACCACCAGCTGTGGTAGTGGTGGGATTGAAGGTTTTTTTTTTTTTTCTAACCTTGCTCTGATACCATGTTAACAGAGAGAGTATTCTACATATTGTATTCTCTTCATCAGAAAAAGATTACAATAATACACATATATATGTATGAGTAACCCTCTCAACACAAAATTAACTATTGACTATTTTACCCTTATTATTATTTCCTAACACTAATATTGATTGCTTATATCGCTTGAAATAATTAGTGAGTCAAAAATGTTTTATTACTGATAGCAATTTATGTCTAAACTATTTTGTGGATATCATTCTTTTTTGTAAGCGATAAGAGCAATTACTTTTAGAAATATATTTTTCAAATTATCTATTTGTTGTTAAAGAAATAGAAACTCAATTAGTTCATCTATTCAGCGAGGCAGTATGTGGATATAGAAACCCCTGCCAAAATACTAGTTAATGGACTTACATCTCTATCATTAAATTTTCTCTTGGGAAAAGAAAAAGGGAAATGAGGATGCAAAGGACCCAAGTGCTTGAGGATGCAATTAGGCTTAAAAGTGATACAAGTTGTCACACCTTGAATCTCGAGTATGCAATAATTCTTTCACTTTGGTCAAAGTAATGCGATGTCTCAGGATGCATCGCCAACCATTTTTTTTATCTTGTGATTAAACGCATATGGAAGCAAATCAACAAAACCCGGTCAATAAATAGTAGGGATAGCAGAAAGACCACTAATAATAATAACAACGTCGTTTTTTTATTTTTGTACTAATTAACCCAATGAAGTTTTACACCAGCCCTTAATCAGGCGACTTCCTCTATAGTTATCCAAAGGTATTAAGCAGGGTTAATCTATTTCCTTCAACCATTGAGCATACAATCCTGCTGCCCTCAATAACATACTCTAGCACTATCCAATCCATGGTGATAGAGGTGTTATAACTACGGACCTGAAAAATAGTTAACAACAATCAATGAGACATAAATCTCCATGAGTTACAGTCCTAAGCCTCAGTTAAGACATCAACTCACCTTGAGGCTCCTAACAGGTATATTTCTTTTAAACGATGGTAGATCAATTGCAAAGCGACCCCCGCTTTGCCTTAATTATAAACGTAATCTACTTGATAAACCCCGTAATAAACAATCGCAGTCAATTGACTTGTAGGAAACCTTACCTTGCCATTGCCATATCCTGCATGATATCAGTTCATGCGTTCTATAAACAATGCAAACATCATTTTCATCAACACATTAACCAATCATAGTTGAATTGACTCGTAAGCAAATTTACCTTGCCATTGCCATACCCTGCATGGTATCAATTCACACATGCCATGGTCAGTGCAAACAAGCACAAACATAATTAGAACATATAATAATATGTTTCACATGCACCCTTACATTTATATATGTTCCGATTATTATGCCTTCACCAGGGCTACAACCAAACTCCCGTCAGTGTCTTTTGGCTTAGCAAGGCATCGTCCTGCTCCATCGGGTACGGCAACATCTGGAACTCCCACCTATATGGTATTTCTGAAGAAGCATAGGCCCAGCCTCTACCATGACCCACATATGGACTCTCGTTGGGTATTTCAATAAATTGGACTTTGTTCCTCAAACTCTTGCCGGGGTGACGAGTTATTTATGTGACCACACAAGCACAACATTATTCAATATCAATTTATTTCTATGCATTAACCAATGCAAATGTAGTATGTACTTAACATAATAAACCACTGCATATTTTTCTTGTAAAAAAATGCAGGAAAATATTTGTACGTTGTCACATAATTGTCAAAAACTCGTCAAACTTTGCATGCCTTAGATTTTAAACATATTGGCCTCATTTAAATTGCCAAACTCGATATATACACCCAACAGCTTGGAGTTTTCCTTTTATATGTCCATAAAAATTTGGTAAAAATTAGCACACTGGGTTTTACACGAGGCAAACATTTTTCAAGGCAAATTAGGCATCAAACATCATGAAACGTGCAGGAAAACATCATAAAGTTCAAGACAAAAGCACATAACAAACCGCACTTATTGCCCCTTGGCAATAGCCTATTAATTATTTCCCGATAACTTATCGCCTACCTGGCAATAGCTAATCCTCAAATTCCCGATAGCTTATTACCCATTTGATGATAGCTTATCACTTAATTCTCCGATAGCTTATTGTCTTTTTGATGATAGCTTATCATATTTTCCGATTGCCTATCGTGATTGCTTACCTCCTTATCTATAATTAATTAACCTAAACATAATTAATTATCCGTAATTAATTAACCCTAACCATGGTTAACTAAACTTAACCACATAACAACTGTGGTTAATTAACTATCCGTAATTAATTAACCTAACCACCTATCAATTGTGGTTACTTTTTCTAGCTAGGGGTATTAACCTGGTTACTTAGTAACCATGGTTACTTTATTTAACTAAGGTTAATTAACCTAACCACCTATCAACCATGGTTACTTTATCTAACCAAGATCAATTAACATAACTAACTTCCTAATCAAGATTAACTGATAATCTAAACTAATCATAAGCAAGTTTAACGGACTAATCAAATGATTAGAACGTAAACTCACCTGGCGACCATTCTGATGACACGGGTGCGACGGTAGTGGTGAGGGCTATGCATGACTACCATCGGAACGTCATGAAGGCGTTCAACAAAAATGAGTCTTAGCTGATTAGGTTTTCAATTTGATGGAATCGAGAGAGAGGGAGACGGGCGGGCAAACAACAACTTGGATGGCTCTAAAGCGGTGGCAAGGCAGCAAGGATGGCGGGCAATGGTGGTCTAGATAGTAAAGGGGTGCCCAAGGGGAAGAAACAAGAAGAAAAGAAGAGGAAAAGAGAGAAAAATGAGGGAAAAACTTAGAGGGGAAGGGGCTGAACGCCCAAGGGGGAAAGAGAGGGAGGAGAGAGAGAGGAAAGAGAGAGAAAAGATGAAGACATCCCCCCTTCAAGGCTTCTCAAAGAGGCTTCATCAATTTCCCATAAATTTCCATAATTTCCCTTGACTTTCTTGCCTTTTGTCCTCTCCCATTTATGACAAGCTTCTAGAAAAGGCAATTTGGTAATTTCCCAAAGGATAGTATAACATACTATATGCATATACGGACCAGAATTTTATACGGGCTTGAATAAAATTGATTTGGGCTCAAACGGATGAGAAACAGGCTTGAAAATGCTATTGGGTTCAAAGGCTTGAAGTTTGGTTTGGTGGGCCTAATTGGGCCCGCTTGGGCTAGCTTGGGGCCCACATGGCCAACCCCTAATAGACGCAATACCCATCGAGTCTTCGGTCGGTCCAACTTGTCATGCCCCGATCCTCGAACACGCGGCAACCCCTGTTCTCTTGCGGTCATTTGATTTGCGACTCCCCAGGATCCGTCGCCGACCGTTATTTTTATCTTTTGATTAAACGCATGCGGAAGCGAAACACAATCCCCGGTCAATTACAAAAATAGGGATAGCAGGAAAACCCAACAAGAACACATTCAAAAGTACTGCTTTATTTATCTACTGATTAACCCTAGGAAGTTTATAAGTACAAGCCCTTACCACGGGCATCTTCCTATTGAGCCAATGAAACCAACAAGCCAAGGTTAATCTACTCCCTTCATAAACGGCTACGAGCTGAAACACGTGTCGATCCTCCATCCTAAGGACCTGACAATGGTTATTCAATAACCAGTGAGATAAATCTCAGCAAGTCAAAATCCTAAGCCTCGGTTAGGAGACCTACTCGCCTCGAGTGCGCCCTGACGTGCAATGTCTCTATCGCCAACAATTCAACAACAGAATAACACTCAATCGACCATTAACAGACGCACGCTTAGACCAAGGCTCATATGCAATTATTAACAATTAACACTCGCAATCACAGGCGACCTTACCTGGCCTTGGCATACGCAACCTGCAGAAACTGTTAATTCAATCATCACGACTTTAAGAGCATGCGAATAATCAGAGCATCTCACACAACTTTCTCATGTCTCATACCCACACATATGCTCCGATTATTACGACCCTCTAGGCCACGGCATAACCTTATGGTTGGCGGTCAACTGGTCGTAAACCAGGCATCGTCCTCCCCCGTGAGGCACGGCGACGTCATGGGCTATCCCCCACCGACGGCATTCCATAAGGAGCATGGGCCCGGCCTCAACCGCGACTCCGCATCTGACCACTGTCAGGCGACCCAATGGTCACGGCACAACCCCGAAGGATTGACGGTCATCCGGCTCAACCGGGCTATCAACTTTAATCTGACCATGCAACACATCAGCAAACAGT
>CM026414.1:5678962-5701821 GCA_014858505.1 Corymbia citriodora subsp. variegata
TGTGCTAGACGAAATCAGTTAGATAAATCGGAGGGTTGGTGGTTACTGGTTAATGGAAGGCAGGGTGTGTAGGGGAGCGGCATATGAGGTCGTGGATTTGAGGAGAAGGAAGACGGCGGAAGAACAGCGATGGGGAGAGAGGTGATTGGGGCTGGCGGGGTGGAGCTAAGGAGGAAATGGAGGATGGGTAATAGAGGGTGTGCCTTGCTCCATTGTTGGTACTCACGGAGGGAGCTGAAGAAGGTTTAGGGTTTTGGAAATTGGGGAAGCTACCACAAGAGGTAGAGAGAGCTCTTCGAGAGAGAGAGAGGTTGACCGACCGACTTTCCAATGTTAAGTGGTAGTTTTTTGCTATAAAAAGGACTTTGTCGAGTCATTGCAAAAAGAGAGCATGCATGGGGACACCTTCAGAGATCTCATGTCCCCATCTACTAGAAGCAGATTCGGCGCAACCCTAATAGGCCCATTTTGAACATATCAACACTTAAGCCCACTTTTCCCTCCAGCCTAAGTAAAATCTACGCCCAATTTCTCTCGTAGAACGGGCTACGCCCTTTTTTATTTTTAATTATTTTCTTTTTACTTTCTTTTTTTTATAAATACTCCTCTTCTTTCTACCCCAGCGTCCGAACATGAACAAACATTTCATAATCAATCACACAGGCTCATCGTCGAGCCTCAGCCGCCGGCTGCTACAGCGAATGCCTCTAATCACCAAAATGCCACCATCGGCCACTGCTTCAATCGTCCATCATTCCATCATTCACACAAAACATCAAAAGTGTATTTCTACCAATAAATCGTCAATATGAACCTGAATCATTAAGAATTGGGGAGGAGTTCGAAAATTGTATACTGAGTTCCATCGAAGTATCAACAAGACATCCTCCAAGAAGACCAATGTCAAACAAAACATCAAGAGTGTATTTCTTTTGTAACAAGAAAATCCTACACTTGAAATGAGAATTTCAATGCCCAAGAAGTATTTGAGAGTACCCAAGTCCTTAATGTGAAATTGTGTGTCAAGGAATCATTTAAGAAGTTGAATCATGAATTCATCATCACCCCAATGATCAAATTATCAACATAAATAAGGACAATGGTCAAAAAAAGTCATGGACCAATATCAAAAGCGAATAGTTTGCCTTGGACCATTAAAAAACAGCATCAAATAGTGCAGAAGAAAATTTAGCAAACCATTGTTTCAACGCATGTTTAAGGCCATAAAGTGATTTTTTAAAGTAGTAGACTAAATTCTCCCCCTTAATATATAGGGGAAATTTCATGTTGACCTCTTTGTTAAGATCACCATGCAGAAAAGCGTTATTAACATCTAATTGATAGAGATGCCAATGATTCGAAGCAAAATCTAATAAAGTACAAACAGTTGTCACTTTAACAACAAGCGCAAAGATGTCATGGTGATCAATCTCCTTTGATTGAGTGTAACCTTTTGCATCGAGCCAAGCCTTGTAGCGCTTAATGGTGTCATTAGAATTATATTTGATTCAGTAAACCCATTTACATCCAATGGAGTGTTTGTCAAGAAGAAGAACAATTTCCTAAATGTCATTTTGTTCAAGGGCCTGTATCTCAAAAGACATCACCTCTCACCACTTGGGAGATTGACACGCAAAGTCATTAGTTTTAGGTTCCTATTCAGAGGATATGGAGGCTAAAAAAGTGCAATGAGTGGGTGAAAAACGCAAGTATGATAAACAATTGCATAAAAGGTAAAGAATAACTGATTCAATTACCTTAAAATCTGAAGAGGATTGATTGAAGGCCACAATAGCGTAGTGGTAGTCTCAAAGATATTCGGGTGGACGGCGTGGGCGAGATGGCTGAGGCACGACTTTGAATGCAATGGTTGATGGTGCGGCCGTGGATGCAGGAGGCTAAGGAAGTGAGGTCAGTGCAAGTATCGCGGTGGGGGAGGAAGAGAGGTTTCACCAACGTCATGTATGGGTAATGAAATTACCAATGTTTGTTCAGTTGTGGTATGTTCAATGGTTTGACGAACACATAAATCTCATTTATAGAAAATGATGTCACGACTAGTAAAAGTTGTTTGATCTTGGAGATCATATAGATGGTAACCTTTGTGGTTTGTGGGATAACCAATTAGAACACATTGGCAAGATCGAGGGCCAAATTTATCAGAGTGAAGATGGCCGGCAAAAGCATAGCATAATGAGCCAAGACACGAAGATGATAATAAGAATGTGGTTTACCATAAAGAAAGTCATAGGGGGCTTTATTGTGTAAAAGAGGACTAAGTAGTTTATTAATAGAATGAGTAGCAATTAAGACACAATCCCTCTAAAAATGAAGAGGCATGCCAAAATGAAAACACAATGCACGGGCAACATCAAGCAAGTGACAATGCTTATACTCAAAAACTCCATTTTGTTGAGGAGTGTAAGGGCAATTACGCTAGTGATGAATATCGTGGGCACAAACAAACTCTTGTAAATGAGGGGAAAAGAATTCAATCTCACTATCAGATTGAACATTTTGAACTTTGGTTTGAAATTAAGTTTTAACAAAAGCAAAGAAGCAAATGAGAGAATCAATTACATCATACTTAAAAGTAAGCAAAAAAAATCCAAGTATAATGCGAATAGTTATCAATAATAGATAAAAAAATAACAACATATCTAATGTTTAAAATAAGAAAAAAGGTCCCTAAATGTTAACATGAATAAGCTCAAAAGAATGTAAATTAATAATCATACTAGATACAAAAGACAGACATGTTTGCTTGGATAATTAACAAGCATCGCATGGACTTAGTTGTTTTGCTAAATGGAAACATAAAATTTGTTACAAAAGAGATAAAACTTATTCAGATGGATGTCCTAAGCGGATGTGCCAAAGATGAGATCAAGAGGTTGCAGTAGAGAGGAGGACAGGTTCAATAGGAATCTCTAGGTAATAGAGACTACCACACTTATGGCCCCAACCAATGATTTTTTTTCGTTGAGAGATCCTGAAAAAGATAGTGGTTAGGAAAAAATGTGACTGAGTAGTTTAAAGTTTTAGTGAGCTTGAAGATTGATAATAAGTTGTATTCGAAAGAAGGAACACAAAAGACATTATCAAGGGAGGTAGTTGGGATAAGAGGGGCTGAACCGTGTGATGTTATGGGGACACCAACACCATTCAAAATCCCAATAGTGGGATGTGAAGAGGGATAGCATGTTGGGTTAGCAAGGTGACGGAGTTCAAATGTGATCTAATTAGTGGCGCCAATGTCAATAACTCAAATATTGAAATTAAATGAATTCGAAGATAAGTCGAGAACATTACCTGAAAAGTTGATTTTCGAGATTTTTACCTCTTGCAGTAGGTGCATCAATTGCTTATATTGACCATTTGTGAATGAAGGATGTGCTACAACAGAAGTATGGTTGGACTTATTATCCATTGGCCGAGATGAGGTAGATAGCTATCTACGGTGTTGCTTATGTTTGGGAGGGAAGCTATGAAGTTGATAACACACATCTCGTGTATGTCTTGAAATGCCACATTGGGTGCATATTTCCTTGCCACAGGATGTGTTCGTGCGTTTAGCTAGGTTGGCGGACGGAGCAAGAGCACCAAGAGAGCTAGGCTATCCGTGGGATGAGGAATTCATGTATGGCCATGGAGAATGGTTGCCATGAATGCTAAGGAAGGTGTTGGTCTGGTCGAATAGTGGGCGATCCAATTGGATATAGCGGTGTAACTCATCCTGAAGAGCTAGTGCATATGCATGTGCAACACTAGATAACAAATCCATAGTAAAATTTAACTAATAACATTAGCATACCTCATATTGAGACCCATGAGGAATTGAAACAAGCACTAATTCTCTTGTCGTTTGGTGATGATAGAATGAGCAGAATCAGAGCATTGCAATAATGGATTTTAATTATTTAATTCATCATAACAGCTTCACAAGTTATTGTAGTACTTGGTCACGGCATTGTCACGTTGATTAAGGGTGCATATCTTTTGCTCGAAATGAAAAAACCTAAGACCATTCGATGGCAAAAACATTCGTGGAGATCGGCCCATATATTAGCAACTGACTCTGTATAGAAAACCATTGACACTAAATCTAGATGAATGGGATTAAGAATCCAAGATACAATCATATTGTTAACACAAATCCATGATGCATAGGCAGGATCGGTTGCGGCTAGTTTTCAATTTATCCAATAACATACACCATCTTGTTCTTGTGAGAAAGGACAATCTCCATGGCACAAGATCAACTGTTGCAATTGTCGCCTATAAGGACCATACCGAGGAGATTAGATCGAGAGTTATCTAAAGGATGCACAAAATAATGAATGTCTGGCCACTCATGTGCGGGAACGATGGCAGAACGGGTTTGAGATCCAGCTGCCATGATTTAAGACTCGATTGCCATGGTGACTTGTGGCTGAAGGAGCAATTGCTTGTGATGGAATCAATCTAGCTGAATCAAAGGAGGACCATATCTTGCTTAAGGGACGACTGCACAAAGCGAAAGGCTTGCACTCTATATAGAAAACCATTAGCACTAAATCTAGATGAATGGGATTAAGAATCTAGGATACAATTATATTGTTAACATGAATCCAGAATGCATAGGCAGAGGATCGGTTGTGGCTGGTTTTTCAATTTCTCCAGTAACATACACCATCTTGTTCTTGTGAGAAAGGACAATCTCCATGGCATTGGATCAACTGTTGTAATTGTCGCTTGTAACGACCTTGCCAAGGAGATTAGATCCAATGTTATCTAAAGGATGCATAAAATAATGGCTATCTAACCGCTCATGTGTGGGAACAATGGCAGAATAGGTTTGAGATCCAGCTGCCATGGTTTGAGACTCGACTGCATGGTGACTTACGGCCGAAGGAGCAATTGCTTATGGTGGAATCAATATGGCCGAATCAAAGGAGGACCATATCTTGCTTAAGTGACGACTGCACAAAGAGGAAGGCTTGCACGATGAGCAAGAACAAAGGGGGAAAACACATCCGATGACAGACGGTGAGGGGTAGTAGCAGTTGTGCCAAAAAAAGGCAGCTTTGGACGTGAGAGACAAGCTCTAGGGATCACCACTCTAATACCATGCAAGTTTTAGGCAAACGTGACTTCCATTGATAAAATAATTTACAATATATACATAAAGTTTATGGGTAAAACAATGTAATGACAATCATGCCTTTTAGTATAAACCTAATCTACCAATAATAATTGAATTATAAAAAATATCATTTGTTAATTTAAGGGGCTATATTTGCAATTTTGAGAGTTCTCGTTTTTCTAGGTCTAAAAATGTTTAACTATGCAGGCTGTTAAATATAAACTAAACAAAAAACTAAAAGTGAATATCAGTTCGCGATTATCAATAGGTGGAGATTAGTCCTCATACTTGCCATTTCATAACTTTCTTATTTCGGCTTTGCAAAGTGCTACTCACCAAATAATCTCAATTTACATCCGATTTCACATGTGTACGCATACAAATATAGTGGAAAACTTACCCAATCAATCATAAACATATTATATGGATATCGAATCAGTCATAAACTTTTCAATTTTATTAATTTAATCTTAAACCTTTATATGAAATTTCAATGTAGACTTTTAAATCAATTTTCCCAGGATCTCACGAACAAGCGATCCAATCATTGCCCACCGTCCTATGCGGCACACCACCCTAACAGCAATTTGCCTTGATTGGACAAAATGATTACAATGGAATTCGGCGTAAAACTAAATTGACAAAATTAAAATATTTAGGATCGAATTATATATGTACAATAGACTTACGATTGATTGGACATTCCCCCAATCCAATACACATGTCTACTTGAAGAAAACTTTTGGTTGTGTTTTTGGCCCTTCCCCTTTTCTTTTTCTCCTTTTCAGTCCACCCTTTTCTTTTTGCCCCTTTTTATCCCCTCGACCGGTAATAGGACTTGTTCACCTGATTGCGCTCTGCAAATTATAAGTGAAGCGACTGAAGTTCAGATCTTAAGGGATGAAGTCTTCCTCTGAATTAGCAAAGCCACTTCTGACAGTTTCTGTGCTGAGCGCAAGCTTTCAATTGCTTGTGACCTCGATGTTAGTACACCTGCGCAACCAAAGCAGAACAAAGCAAGTACGTGAACAATTCAGATCTCATTTTCTTTACTTGAAATCGAGCAGCATGATGGACTCGACCAGAAGCGAATCCACACTAATTGTGAACAAGACATTACTAAAAGTATACTCATTCTTATCGATGATATAATGAAAAGAGCCAAACATGATTTCCAATTTTCTTAGGATCTTTTGTTGATTGTCCCACCATAGACATTAATTTCAGTCCCTCCAAAAGGATATAAAGAGTTATCAAGGACTAAACAACCGCCTCAAGCAAGTGCATGCAGGGACGGCTTATGTACCATCTCTAATAAGTTGATGCGCTAGCATTTTAGATCGTATTTGATCATCCAGACTAATCAATCTTTGTTTGAATGATACTTTTGAGCCTCAAATATCGAAACCCGAATGATGAAAATGACGACAAAGTCGAGAGAATTATAGATTACCCTTTATAGTTGCGGCACAATGGGCAAGAAGCATTCTTCCGGAGCCATCGGTCGATACAGTACGCGTGGAAGTAATGTCTGCACTCGGGAATAGTCCGGATCGTCTCGTTCCGCTCATATTTTGACAAGCAAATCGCACAAACGTCGTCGTCGGGTCGAGGCAATTGCCCTAGGTCATCGACTCGAGTCTTTGGATAAGATTTGATGGCAGGTGAGCTGATGCCCGTCGTCACGCCAACGGCATTGCGCCAGGCCATTTCGACGGCTTCCCCGCCAACGCCATCCCGCAAAGCTGAACCTGGGAAGTGGTTGGATCTAATTTGATCGAGACGTTGAAGGACGAAGACCCGGACCTTCAAGAACCATACGCATCCGAAGATGCACATGAACCATGGCGACGCAAAGAGCAAAGCCATGGCGATCCGGGCAGCCGTCGATAAGCCTAAGAAACTAGGAGATGCCATTAAATGTTCGCAAAAACTCCGCAGATAAGAAAACACAAATATTCGTTCTTTTTGCAGCTCAAGCTGCAACTATGTAAAAATGATAGATTACCCGTACGATTAGTCTAATTGAAAGTTTAGGTAACATTTATTATTTAAAAAAATCAGGAATAATAATATGGATAGTCCTGAAATTTTTCTTGGAATTCAATATGGTCCCTAGATTATATTGTTTTGAGTTCAATCTAATTTCAAGACTTTTAAAAATTTGCTCAATGTTGTTCTTTTGTTACGTTTGGCCCAAAATAATGAGAGAGAGAAAGGGGGTCACACGAAATCCGCCTAAATGCTAATATAATAAATCTAAATCGAGCTAATATAAATGAGAGTCGCATCTCCGATACGTTTTAGAATTTTTAACAAATTGAGTGAATTTAGAAAATTTAAGGATTAGATCATACACAAAATTTGGGGCCCATATTGAATTTTGAAGAAACTTTCGAAAAACTACCATGTTAATATCCCAAAAAATATTTATAAATTGGTTGCGATTTAAACACTGGTCCTCTCAAATTAATGCATTTTCTATTGAGAAGTTCCATGAAAGAAAGTCTATATTACTACTAATTATGGATTAATTAGCATCACGAGATCAATCGCGGCAGCTCTTTTCTCTACTAATTTGAATCTGCTTAATGTATGTTTCAAGAGATCATTATAGCTCTTTTCTCTACTAATTCGAATCTCTAGAACATCGCCACGACCCTGTCATGTGCTGCTTCCATTTTCTTAGACGGGAAAATTTAACGGCGGGTGTTCGCATTCCTCGGGAAAACATTCATGAGTAATTTTTGATAGTTTGAGAAGTCCGGGTATTTTATGTCTTGTGGAAGTACGTCGAGCTTCTTGCGAACTTTGGCCGGACCTCGATTATGACAATTATGTGATTAGGACCGGATTACAAGTTAGATTTACCAAAAATAGACTTCATAGGAAAAAAGAAAGAGAAATAATGTGCTTCGTATAACGTTACCGTGTTTGATTATGCATGTAACCTCCGAGCCCCCCTGAGAACCCTTGGGCGCGCATCTCCCGTTGCCCGCTTCGCACCATATGCAATCGGGTTCGAACCAACTCAACCACATGCTCTCGGTTACGTCCGTCGGATGTTGCTCCCGCCGAGGGACTGAGATCATCGACAGGTTGCACTCTTGCCACAATAATTGCAGCGGGGCGAGCTCTTCATCCGTGACCAAGGCCACCACCGTGTCCTGCGCCAGACTGAGGCAGTCGAGCCACACGACGCCGGCAATTCCTGGCCCGATCGTGGAGGAATTCCTGGACGAGCAGTTTGCGAGCGTGAAGGACTCGTAGTCCCGGGCTCCAAAGCGCCAGGACGGGCTCCTGAACTGGTCCTCCAGGATCCGTTTCGGGAGGCAATGGTCCGGGTCCTTCACTAGCATGTATTGGTTGGCATAATCGATGGAGTCCACGACGAAGTCCCCTGCTTCGGATAAATGAAGGATCGTTTGGTTTCGGTCATCGCACAAGACTTCGAACCCCTCGTAACCACATTTTTCGACTTAGACATCCCTAATTTGGAACGGGAAGCGAATCTCGGGTCCACCGGTCGAACAATTTCGGCTCGGACAGACCATGGTGCCGGAGGTTTTGCTGGTCCTTACTTGGAGGAAGAGAAGGAAAAATAAGGGCATGGAAGAGGAGAATGGTGAGGAAGCCATAGGAGATCATTTGAGAAGATCACAAGGTGATTTAAGTGGAGAATACAAGGTTTTTAGTAGTGAGGAATATCGGTAATGCTTAGTTTCTTCTCCAGTGCAAGATGGTGGATGGGAACGACGGAGCTTCCTAGGAAAAGTGAATGCCACCAGTGCTAAAGCGAAAAGGTCAAAATAGAACATGCCATAAAGAATAATTATCGACGGCCGAGAAAAGATCGAGATCTTCTTAATCTACGAAAAGCAAGTCGGTTCGATTAATTCTCTTGAGATCGTGATAAATTATCGGCTCATCAATCGTCTCGATTGCCTCGTTATTTCTCTTTAAGTCAAATATTCAGAAGATATCAGCTCATCAGGAAAAAAAAAAAGTTAAAAAGAGGAAAATATGATCATGTTGCAAATTTTATAATTTGATCATGTTATTGCAGAATCTACTCTCTCTTAGGAGACAACCAGTCGAACATCAAGAACTGGTATTTATATGAAATGACCAACCTTTTTGTTGATAGTTTGCAACTTACCAATTTCTATACTGACTCTTTAACATTTATTCACATAACTTACTTAGATTTCAATGTTATTAAGTCTTATATAAAATTACCAACATAAATTAGAGTCATTTACCAATTTCTTTTGAATTAAATTATCAACTAGTTTTGGATTCTCAACTCTGATGTGAGTTATTTGCTATTATTTAATTGTTCTTTTTAAGTCAACAACTTTCATTTGACTTAATTTACGACCCCTTGCGTTTAATAACTCCTTTTAGAGATTATCAACCTAAATTATTGCAATTCATAAACATCTCTCCCACTCACATAAGTCAGTTTCAAATATTTATTTGGTTCCTTTTTATATGCCAACTTTTTTATTGGGTTGTTTGACTTGGAAAAAAATGTTTGTAACTAACTCGATAAAAGGTTTGAAGTTCCGTATAATAGTTAGTACATCTAACGTATTGGTAAGAAAGGTAGATATAAGTTGGCCGAAGTTTCTCCTTTTCTATTTGTTAGAAAAAAAATTTTGGTGATCCCAAAAAAATAAAATATTAGTAACTAACTTAAATTAGAGTTTTTTTTTACTTGTTACTTAAATAAAATTAGTAATGCAATATTAGTTGACGGTTTAATTATGAAAATAATTGGCAAGCAAGAAAAATATATAAAAGTTGGTAAATAAAAGTTGATAAACTAAAAAAAAAGGGGTTAATAACATGAAAAATCCCAAACTGGTACTCCTGTGATAAATTTACCCCAAACTAATTTTTTGGTCATCAAAAACCTTTAACCGATACACTTTTGACAAATTTACCCCAAACCAGTATAATTATCACAAATATAGTAGTTTAGGTTTTTTGGTGGTCAAAAATTAATTTAGGGCAAATTGTCACAAGTATATCAGTTTGGAGTTTTTTGTGATCATTTGTAATAAATTTGTCAGGGGTGTACCGGTTTTGGTTTTTCATGGTAAAAAAATTTAGGTAAATTTGTCATAAATGTACCAGTTTAGGGTTTTTTGTGATACTAACAAAAGAATGCCAATAACATTGGTAAGTAACTAACTAATTACCCATAATTAGTTGATAAGTAGTCGATAAAATCAATAAGCACTCAAATTAAAATTGTTGAATTCATATAATAGCTGGCAAGTTCAAGCGAGTGACAAGAAAGACAAGCAAGACTTGATAAAAAGATGAGAAAAGTTGGTAATTGGCAACGGCCACAAAAAGTTGGGAATTTCACAAAAATATTGATAAATTACTAATAAGTTATCGAAAAATCAAGTCATCTGTAATCTTTTCACTAGCGGATTTTTTTTTCATACTTACGTAATCTTTCGCAAAACTAGCGGCACGAAAAGAAATCCAGTTTTTGGGTAAAGGAATTGGAAAATGGGTCGTCTACGACACTCCAAAGTCCAATCCGGGTGTAAGAGAAGATTGGCAGAGAAAGAAAATAAAAATCACCATGTGAGCATTCTTTTAGGAACTTGGACATAGGAACCCGGTCGGATCAATGCAAACGATATCAAAACCATACACAGAACCATACACAGATCGAGAACAAGATTTATGTTATAAGATGATTTCCAAAAATAATAATCACGCCAAAATCTGGAACAACAACAACACAATGATCGAAAGAACATAAGAACCCCTTAAGACATAGTGATCTCAATATATACAGACGACAAGCTCCATCCCATCCTAATCTGATGTTGACGGCGAAGATGAGGACGATGTTCGTGACCCAACCGAAGGCGTGGTCAAAGCGGACCCTCCTGGCGTATTCCGGCACAATGGGCACGTGACGTTCATCTTGAGCCACTCGTCGATGCAGTCGGCATGGAAATAGTGATTGCACTCGGGTATGGTCCGCAACACCTCCTGGGGCTGGTACTCGCACAAGCATATCGGGCAAGTGTTGTCGCCAGGGTTCGGCAAGCGGCGGCTTGCACCGAGCAGCGTCTTCGGGTAGGACTGGATGGTCGGCCTGTCGAGCCCCATCATAATGAAGGGCCGTGGGAAGATTACGGTGGGGAACTCCACGTCGGTTTCTTCCTCTTGGTGTCGCCGCCGGCTGCAGGCGCTGATCAAGCTGCAGACATAGCTGCCAAGCCCGATGAGGAACAGGATGGCCGGGATGCCGAGGCCGATGATTATGCCGTATTTTGCACTCCTTGGAAGACCTGAAAAATCCAATTCGGATCGTTGCCTTGATTTGTTGGCTCAAAGAATCATCTAAGATCAAAGGCGACGATGTACACTCGCCAATGAAGAAGTCAAACCAAGTTGAAAATGTCAAACCCATTTGTCTGGGAAATGATCGTTTGACGATCGCACATTGACTTTTGAGATTAAGGACAAAATCTCGAGGAATTTTCACTTCGAAGACTGGGAAAATAATTATTTTCACATCACGGCCCCTGAAGTCCAAAGCTCAATATCACGTCCAATTGCCACGAAAGCGCCGTGCACGCTCCTCGTTTTCAAGAGGAAAGCGACCTTTTGCCTTCTCTTTCGGATGTTATTTTCTAACCTTATTATAAAAAAGAAAGAAAGAAAGAAAAGGCGTTGTCCTTTGAAGAATTCTTGTAAACCTTAGACTTAAATAACAGCGCTTAAATTCAGGTGAAACTCTATAAAAATTATATAAAGTTCATGGATTTTTATGTAGTCGATCTCCATGCTTTGTAATTTAAGCACCACTTTTTTTTTAGTAAATATAAGGTATAAAATTAAGAAAAATTATCATAAAAAATCTATGATCCCAATTTTATCACTAAACAAAACGTGAGATAATTCTCTAGGAGGTTGCAGGCAAATTTAAGCACCACTTTGATCGTGACAAGCTTTATTTATGCATAAACAAAGAGAAGAAACTCAAAGAAGAGCACATCAAAAGTGGCACATAATGACTTCATCAAATTTCACGGCAATCTAACTGCTAGATTTTTTATTACTTAAAGAAAAAAAAAGTATGCACTTGTTGCAAGGTACTCCCGACAAAGTTTTAGCAATCGTTTTCATTAATTTTACTCCATGCGGTACTTAATTATTAGTCCTTTAAAATTGTTACGTTAAAGATAAAATTGTGTTGAATTTCGAAGATATTCAGGTAACTTCCAATGAATTTAGGAGTCAAAAACTAGAGTTGTCACCCCGAGATCGGTGTACTTACCGGTGCTCGGAACATCTGTGCAGGCGATCTCCAAGCCGGAGCCGTCCCTCAACCCGCACGTTCCGCCGCGCGCCAAGCACGACTTGCAGTCGGGCTCTCGCCACACGAGCCTCAGGTCCTCGTGCAGATCTGATGCAGACCGCCACGCCATCGGCACGCTGACATGCCCGATCTCGACGCACGCGGCCGACCTGCCGTAGAACCGGCTCTCCACCGACATCACCTGGTAGTCCCCGCCGCTCATACAACGGATCTCCAGCAGCATCGGCATCGCCACACTCGCCGCCGGCATGGCGTCGCGGGAGCAGTTCAAGAGCATGAATTCCCTAGTCGATGGGGCCCGGAACGGCGAGCCCTCGAGAGTGAAGGTCAGGAGCCGGCTCGGGAGGCAGTTGCCGGCGTCGTTGAGCCAGACGGTCTGCTCCCCGTAGTCGATGTTCTGGACGACGAAGCCGCCGGAGGAGGGGAGAGTGAGGATGGTCTGGCGCTGGCTGTTGCAGGAGAGATCGAACCCGGGGTAGCCGCAGCGGCTCCCGTTGAGCCGGAACGGGAACTCCACGGGGAGGTCGCTCCCGCCGCACGATGAACGGCAGGGCTGGCCGGCAGCTGTCTCCTGACCCGAAACGAAGCTAAGAATAGAGATCAAGAACAATGGTCCGGAAGCATGCATCGCGTTATGGTTTCTGAAGAGACTATACTGAGGAAGTAGATAACTGAAGACTTAGCTAGAGCCCCAGAGAGAGAGAAAGAGAGAGAGAGAGAGAGAGAGAGGGGAGGCTACAGAAAATTGAAACGTCGTACGACTTCAAATACCCACCAACGGCGGCGGGAGAACCCTTTTTTAGTCACTGGAATTAGGTTGGGATTAATGTTTTCATCAATCGTGATTAGACCGGGCATGGTGTCGTGGCGGGTTTCGATTGGAGAGGGCGAGGAAAAGCACGAGGCGGTACAGGTAAGCGAGCGGACTATGAGCAGCGGTCAGCGCTGGATGGAAGTGATTCAAAGGTCTACTGGTCTAGAAATCTTTTCAGGGCTTGCATGCATGAGAGAGAGAGAGAGAGAGAGAGAGAGAGAGATTGGACGATGTCCACGGTTCGACTGGACCGTCGCGTCTTGGACAGGGAAAGGAGAACGCGACGAGCGATGAATGCAGCGAGCAGGTCAAATGCCATAAAACGAGGAGGGCGCCGCGCTTTCCTATTCGTACTTTTCGAGCGCTAAAAATGGCTTAGATCTCTCGTGGGCTCGCGACGGCTAATTCCTAAAAAAAATCTCAAACTTCAAGTCCAATTTAAAGTCTTCTTGAATTTTTTTTCTCTTAAAAAAATTTCTAACTTCAAATTCAATCTTAAATCTACCATAACTTGTTTTTGTCTCAAAAAAACTTTAAAATTTAAGTTTAGTCCTAAATCTATCCTGAATTTTTCTTGTCTCAGAAAAACTACAAAATTTAGGTGCAATTCCAAATCTACCCTAATTTTTTTGTCAAAAAGAAAATCATCAATTCTTTTTACTCTAGTCCTAAATTTGCATTTGTTAGCCATTTGTCCAAAAGTCGTGTTAGTAATCCCTAAGTTTTTATATCCTAAAATGATTTTATTTTGAAGATCATTTTCCATGACATCTTACCGATGTGTATTTATTATCGATGTGGAAATGCCACGTCAAGTTGAGATTAAACCACGGGGTATATTTGAGAATAGATTAAAAGTTTGTGATCTTTTTGATACAAATGAAAGGTAAAACTCCAAATTAGTACTCCCATCAATTGCTATATGTCATCCAACTCAATAATTTAATAGTAAAATTTAACAAAAACTAATAGATGGTAATTTTTTTTTTGGTAATCAAAAATTAATTTGGGATAAATTTGTCATGTATATATCAATTTAGAGATTTTTCATGATATTAACCTTTAATAGACAAAATAAAATTCAGCAGACTTAAAACTAGAGTTTAAGTTTAAGGCTTTTTTTTTTCTGAAATAAAAGAAAAGTTAAGGATGGATTTGAGATCGGATCTAAAGTTTGGATTTTTTTATTGAATTGACCTGAGATTAGGACTTACGGGAACGCTCTTGGGGTTCTCCTGCTCTCTGAAGACGGTCCAAGAACTGACTAAAGAAGGGTCATCATCACTCTGCTATTTTCTCTTCCTAATTCATCTGACGTGCTGCAGCACAAGCTGCCCAGATGCTTTCGCGGCAGCATCTTTGCCTTCGCCAAGCACGTTCGAGGAGATTGAATCTGCCACGCGGTCCACGAATGAGGACACGGGAACGTGGCCATGATGGGTTTTTCCTCGAGGTTTCTTTACTGTTGCTTTGGCCTGTCATCGGTTCGCGCTGCCTTGTCTGACTCCTTCTCCTCCTTGAGGATATCCCGACAAGGAGCGAATGCCACCGTCGCAGCTTCTTGCCAGAAGGGCATCAAACGCTGCCGAAAATGAATTGACTTGAAGGCCACTGTCTTGTCGGTCCCATAAGTAGTTTGGAGCGTACTAAACTGACTTACTCATCCCAAAAAATAAATGAAGGAAAAAGGATCGAAGTTTCCGTCATTTTCAACGAATTCAGAGCCACGGCGTGAATAATCTAACCCTGCAAGATTAAGATAAGTCGGTACTGGCAAGTTAGTTTATGATTTTTGAAGTTTGGATTGTAATTTGCGCCATTCTTACGATAGTTTATACTTTAAAAAAAAAAAAAGTCAAGTAGCCAACTTTGACAATTATAACTAGGAATTCATTTGTTAACATTTCTATTTTTCTATTTTTTTTGTTTTTTTATTTCTCAAAATAGAATAAAAACATAACTGCGTTTGATAAGGTCAATTGATTTTTTTATTCCTAGGAATAGAAAGTTGTTCTTGGGAATAGATTTAGAGTAGAAATGAGAAATAGAAAAAAGTAATTTCTTATTTCTGGGAACAATTTCTAAAAACTATTTCTTGGAGACTATTCACCGTCTATAACACGTCGTCACCTGCCCCCCACCGCCACTGGTCACCGATCGCGGCCACCTATCGCTGGCCACCCCCACCCACTCGCCATTGGCCGACCATTAGTCACCGGCCTCTCGCCACTACCCTTCGCCCATTGGCGGGCGACCCGATGTGACCAGCGGTGGCGATAGCGTGACTAGCGACTAGCAGTGCAACCAACAGCCAACGACCCGCGACCAACGACTAATGCACAAGGGCCGCCTGCCGCCGAGTGGCTGTCAGTCACTAGCGGCTCCCTCCCACCGATCGCAGGTCACTGGTCGCCAACCAAGGAAGAAAGAAATTAAAAAATTTTATCGGTATCAAACGCATTTTTATTCTTTTTTTATTTCAAGAATAAAAAAATTTTGTAGTTACCAAATGCCTTATTTTACTCAAAAATAATTCAGGAGAGTAGAAATAGAAAAGAACTATTTCTCAAAAGAAATTATTCTCATAAGTAAAAATATTATCAAACAAACCCTAGACAACCTTTGATATGAGCATAGTCACAAGAACAAATTTTGCAAGTCTAATAAGCTAAACAATTCTAATAACATTATAGAAAATAAGTTTTGTTTGGCTCTATTTGTTTTATGGAAAATGTAGCATATTTGGAAAATGTTTTTCAGAAAATTATTTTCAAAGAAAATGTAATTGTTTTCCGACGTACGGTTAAAATATGAAAACGAAATGTTGCTGTTCGGTAAGGAAAATCTTTTCCTTCATATTATATTTTTTAATCTTTTTATTTTTTAAATCGATTTTTATTTTTTAAATATTTTTTAAAAATTAATTTATCTTTTCTTTTTTTCCTTTTCTTTTCATCTTCTTCTTCTTCCTGCCTCCTCGCCCTCGCCTATGTCTCCACCCTGCGCTCCCGCACCATCCCTCGCTGCCAACCTCCACTGCGTACGCCACTCCGCCATGTTCCCCACCCTTCTCCCCTTGTGGTCCCTCCACGTGACCGCAAGCCAACATTCCGATGCAATCACCGTAGACGGCAAATCTCGGGGTTTTCTACAACCATGATGTGGTGGTGCATGAGCTCCGCAGCACTATGAGCTTTCGACCTGAATAGCAATGCTCTTCTTCTGGTGCTTCGGCAAGGGCAAACCTTGTCAGCCTGTGGCAAGGCTCCAACGCACTATTTACAACCAGCCAATGAAGAAGAAAATGAAAAAGAAAGACAAGGAAGAAAAATAAAAAGATTAAAAATAATTGAAAATCGATTTAAAAAGAGAAAAATATAGAAGGAATAAATGTTTGATAAAAAAAAAAGTGAGGTAAAAGAAGATGTGGAAAATATTTTCTTCTTTTTCAAAAGTAAAAAACATTTTTCCATATTTTAGAAGGGTTTTTTCCATTGATAGAAAATGTTTTCCTTAACTAATTTATTTTCCGTAAAACGAATGTTGAAAAATTCGGAAAACGTTTTCCTAAAAGTTATTTTCCATAAAACAAACAAAGCCTAAGTCAACCTACTGAGAGGCGAGATAGTAAAAAATAGACAAGATGCTACTAATTATCGATACTATGCTATGTTAATCTCATTAGATGGGTTTAGGGGTAGTCATCCAAATATGTGAGCATGGATTAGGCACGGAACACATGTTCGATTTCCTATCACACATTGTGCAAACCCTTCCTCATTTGATGCAAAAATCAACTCGCTTGCCATTTGATTCATGAGACGCATTTATTGAATTGAGGATTTACCATAGATAAAACTCCATTTTCATCAAGTCCACATGGCAAATGTCAACATACAAACCCTCTGTCCTCTTACCGTTTTTCATTAGTATCGTTATAATCTCAATTTCCAGAAAATAAAACGGACTATATTGAGATAGATCAAGCAAATAGAAAATTACTTCTGATTAGGGCAGCTCGTTGACAACAATCACATTGAGAAAAACAAAACAAAAAACCACCCTGGCACTATGGGACAACATTCTTTACGTGGTACTTTTTCACCTTTGAATTACTTTGAGACACGTCACATTTAAATTCTTGGTCTATGGCCATTCTCTTACGTTAGTTTCCTTTATAAGAAAAAGGTGACTGTCTAAAAGATTTTTACTTGTGCCGGGTCTAGTCTGAAGTTAGAAACAACAAACTTATTCTCGAAAAACATTAAACGTAACGTGCACGTTGATTGTTAGAATGTAAAACGAAGAAAGTACATATGCTCAAGAATCTCCGCACACAAAATTCTATGGCGTGAATGATGAAAGTTTAAAAGAAAAAATTACAAAAATTGTCCATGTCAATACATGTCGTGTTATGTACAATGGCCGGTTTCCAAATCATCAATTTCCAATTAAAATTGGCTAGAATGACTAAACTAACAAATAGTCAAAAGGTTAAAAGACTAGATTGGTCAAATTGAAAATTTTAAAAGTAAATTAGTCGCCATACAATACATGACTTTTTGGATAGTTTTTTCATGAAAAACATGTATAAAGTGTCCGATCCTTTACACACTGTAGAGCGGACTTTTGATCAAAGCTTGATCAAAGCTTCTCCCTTTTCTCTCTCTCTCTGAGCCCTCCTTAGAAGCTTCCACAAGAGCTTGGGACTTGTAAAACCCAAAAGGAAAGTCAAACGTCGGAACGCAAATTAGAAAGTCAAAGTCCCAATTCTCCATGATATTTCTTAGGAGTAAGCAAGATAGACCAATTGAACCAAGAATCACCCGAACTAAACTTATTCAAGCAATTAAGTTGGTTCTTGAGAATACTAGTCAGGTTCCAAGTTCCTAAAGGTGGAACTGGTGTCTAGGTGGTCTGATTCCGATTCCAACTTCCAAAGGGAGAACCAAACCACCTAGACCAATTGTTTACTTATTTACTTATTAAATGTCTCATGCATGTTTCCTCTCCTCTTTTGATCTTTCTCTTTCTCCGGGTCTTCTTCACCTCTCTTGGAGTTCGAGGCATTCTTTTCTTTAAACTCGACCAGTTTCACCGGACCATATTGGTTTCCAAGGACCTCCGGTCCGGTTTCTAGTTTCGAGGTAGGATCGAATCGGACAAGAAACCAATCATCCCTAATATTTCTCATTTGTTTTAGTAAGCATTTGGTCCACCAATACCACACTTGTTCTCACCA
Source organism: Corymbia citriodora subsp. variegata (assembly GCA_014858505.1). Classification (NCBI taxonomy): domain Eukaryota; kingdom Viridiplantae; phylum Streptophyta; class Magnoliopsida; order Myrtales; family Myrtaceae; genus Corymbia; species Corymbia citriodora. The sequence continues at coordinate 5,697,504 of CM026414.1, forward strand.
GGCAACATTCCTCTCCACAAATGTTGGAGGTTCCCGCCCGCCATGAACTATCGAGGGTGGACTTTGCGTCGGTCAATTAGAGCCACTCACGAGATTAGAAATCGTGTCAGTGTCAGAATGAGATGGCGACATAACAGTTGAAGTTCATGGACTGCGCGATAATCATATCTTTCGCATCGAATCAAAGTTCAATCTTATTCTAATTGCCTCTCTTTTGGACAGACAGCGCAGACATGGACACGGTCCGAGGGATGCGTAGCTCGCCACTGAACACTAATTTGTCTGATTGTTAACGTAGAAAGAACAAGAAACGGCCAATTCAAGGGAAAAAAAAAATCATAGGCTTGCCATCTCACTATCACATGCCTTCTTTGAATCATATAAAAATTTAGAATCGGTCAATCAAAGCCCAGAGTAGAAAAATAAACGATCGAAAACGAAATCCATCGATATCACTATTATTCAATAGTAAATGGTGTGCATGTACCGTTATTCAAAGTTCCAGTTGGATAATCTTGGTTTTTTTTCCCCATGGTCCAATGCAAGATACTGCATATTTATTCTCGTGACATGCTAGCTGTCAAATCATCCTCCAGAACATGAGTTATTATATGAACTGGATGTATATGAACAGTCGTATTTGGTGGACACCGTATGCAAACTCATCAAACGGATAAATCAAGTCGGGTTTGAATCAACTTGGAATTAGTCTAATCCAAATAAACTTGTTTTGACCCATTTTACATAGAATGCAAATATAGTAACCCATATCTAACCCAATCCATATTATTAAAAAACTTTCATATTGAACCTAAATTGCAAAGAATCATACCCATACCAAGATAAGAGTATGGAGTAACCGAGTGCTAGGTCAAGTAAGGGCAATGAAAAATGAAGAGTGATGAGTTGGGTTTATGACTCATTCAACACTCATATGAGTTTAGAAATTAGTCAATAACCCATTTTGATGGGTCTAATCATACGAAAGGCCATTGGGATTTCAGTATAAAGATAGTGCAAACGGACATCGAGTTGAATTCATGCCCCAATTCCACGTAGACTTGACCATTCAGGGGGACTCGGCCAAGCTCGAGCCCAACCCGAAATTTTTCGTAGTGAGGGCTTTAGATGGAAGTTGTGGGCTCAACTGGGCATCCAGGCTCGTTGATCAGAAAGCACAAGTGAGACAAGCCCAGACACTTAAGACGGTGTATAAAGCTATGTCTTCGATAGTCACGTTTGAGAAGTGAGAATTTAATATTTGAAAAATAAATATGTAGAAACTATGAAAATAGAGATGTCCATGTGAGGATCTAAAAGTAAATAAAATTTAAATTGCGCTATACAAAAAAGAGGTTTTAAAAATTTCGTTGGTCAAATAAATAATCCTCATATAAACTTACGGTTGGGGGAGCGGGCTGGAAGTTCGGCCCCTACAACAAGTACGGGCCCGAAAGAGAACCCAAACAAATCAGCCCATTGATGCACAAGAGTTCCGGGCCGAGCAAGCCCGCTCGGCCCGTAACGATCGCGTCTTTTTCCTTCCGTCCCCGTCGTGGGAGTTCCCGTAAGGCAGGAATTTTCAGAGCGACCGGGAGAGAGAGAGAGAGAGAGATGACCGGAAGCCAAGCGCTGAAGCGGATTCCCAGGATCAAGTTCCCTCAGCGGCGTCCGAATCCCTCCGGTAATCCCGAATCCTCCCTCCGACTCCCTTCGCCTCGTCTCGCTTTTCTTCTTTTCGTGCCTCTTTTTCGGCTTCTTCAATCCGGTCGTTTCGTGCCTGTCGTTGCCTTGGCATCGTTTGGTCTACGGGTTGCTTGATGATAAGGTGGACGGTAGGGGAGGGATTAGCTTCCCGCGACTTCGATTGGTGATGGGTTACGAGAGCATTCAGCGTCGGAAGATGTGATCGATTGGGTGGTGGGAATTAGGGTGGTCTGAGAAGGGGGTAGATGCTTGATCGAAGTGGACGAGCTCTGCGGTTGCTCGAATATGGTCAAACTGCTTGGGATCAGATGAAGCTGCAGTTCGTTGATGAAATGGTTAGCTCGAAGAATGAATTGGACGCGAGTTTAGGAGCTGGTTGCAGTATGGAGGTGCTGGAGGCGAGTCATTTGTTACGTGAGTAAGGGTGCTGCTGAAAGTCAGGTTGTGTAGCAAATTGGTTTTTGCATGGCTAGATTATGTTGATGTTTAGGAGGCAGCCTATTTGTGCAAAATCTTAGTTTAACAGTGCCATCTTAGGATACTGCTTCTCCATAATGCCCGAGTGCTAGCTTTTTTGCTCCTCAGAATGCCCAAGCTTTTTATCATGCATCGGTCTCTTTTGAGCTGTTGTGTGAAGGGTATATTGCGCGCGGTATTGATCACTTGAGCATTTTATGTGGAATGACGATTTGGCTTGTGTCTTTATACAATCTCTTTGAGGAGTTGTTCGTTGTGTCATCTGCTTGGTTGGTTTTTACTAGTAACTCCAGATAAATTCTCCCACTGAATGGCTACTTGTGCGGCTGTCCATGTCAAGTCCTTGCGCTGCCAATTAGTATCTAATGCCCTTTCCAATGCTTCTCCAACCTCCATCCTATTGTCTTGTTGGAAGCTCCATGTTGACATATTTTCATCAATATTAATGCTGTCACTTGCAGCTCAATTGTTGCTGGCATTTGGCTGCTTCAATAGTCCATATAAACACAACCATCTTACTTGGGAGGAAAATTATTATTTTCTTCCCCATACTTTCATGTTTTCTCTAATCAAGTTCCCATACTTTTAATTTGTCTAGTCATGTCCTTCTACTTTCACAATTTTTCACATCAAGTCGATCTGACAGAATTCAACTGATGTGGTTGGAGGACAATGTGAAAGTATAACACAGATATCATATGTGGAGTATGATGTGGATAAAATTCAGCCAATGTGGACAGCTACATGAACCCACATTGGAAAACTTTTGTCCACATAATACTATGATGAGGTCCGACGGTCACATTAGCTGAATTTGGCAAGAATAAATATCAAAGAGACTTGATTAGGAAAATAGTGAGAGTTGAGGGACTTAATTAGACAAATTAAAAATACAAGGACTTGATTAGAAAAGACGTGATGGTACAGCATCAAAAACTAGATGTTTCCTACTCCTTACAATAGTAAATCAGACTTATCGAATATTTAATATATTGAAGTTACACTTTAATGTGCAAAACTCCCATTTCCACCTTAGATGCAGTCTCATTTTTAGCTGTCTAAAGTTTAAATTATGGCTCGTGATGTGTTATTCCTGCATGTGTAGCCTTTTCTGTGGATGCTTTTAGTTTGTTTTATGTTGTGTTTATTTCATGACATCTATCAAATCGTGGTTCATTGATGCTATCTTTATATCCTTGTATGATTGCATCACACTTCAAATATTCCAGTCTGAATCCTTCTGGTTGCATCTTAGCAGCCCCACTTTCCTGTGTCCTTGTACATAGACAGACTCGTGGCATCTTTTTCAATTGTCAATAATTTTAAGCATTATTTATGGACAATGGCTAAACATTATTTATTGACCTTTAGGATTCTAATAAATTGCAGGTACTGTATCCGAGCCTAAATCTTCATCTGCTGCTCCCTCTGTTCAAACATTCTTTTCAAATTCAAAGGTTTCAACATCTATGGGAGGAAAGGCCTCACTTCAGCCGAAACGAACAGTTGTGTCCCAGGAGGAGATCGAGGCTATTTTGGTCAGTCAAATTCTTTTTCTCGTCAGAACCTGACATTTTCGTTGCCTTTCAAGTGATCTATCTAATATTTAACTGCATCCATCACCATTAAGCAATGAGAAGAAGCAGTGACATGTTAGTTAGAGGTCTCTTCTTGAATAATCTATTCAAAATCTTAGTGAGGTACAGATTGTGGCTGATGAAAATGTTCTTCAGGTGATTGATTGTGAAAATGTACCCCAAGTTCCTTTGCTGAAATTGATAAATTAGAAAGAACGGTACCTACTTTTCTTTTGTTGAGGCATTTAGGAAATAGCAAAGCCTCTTGGAAAAGTAGTGTTAATTTGGCGATGCTTTATGCATAAATGTTTGGTGAACTTGCTGTTTAGATACTCAAGAAGAGAGCAAGCAAATTTTGGGACGCATTCTTCATTGGTCAATCGTGAATAGTAGGATGTGTTCCATCTTCATGCCGTGATAGTGGACTGCTCTGTTTGAAGTATTCCAAATCATAATTTCTCAGGTTGAAAAATGTGTTCTGATATTACATAGCACCTTGTTCAGTGAGAGCTGCATATGGCTAATATTAGCTGCTCTAATAATACAGTGGTGCCTGA
>CM026414.1:5701921-6059847 GCA_014858505.1 Corymbia citriodora subsp. variegata
AGGGGCAAGGGAGGAAGAGAAAAAAATAAGAAAAATTTTTAAAAATAATAAAAAATTCGAAAAATAATTAAAAAAATCAAAAAATAATAATAATATCATTAAAATATTATTGCCAATGCCGGCCGGCGTCCACATCAGCTCCAGCTAGTCAAATTTGGCCGGATGGACTAAATTGGCACAATCACAAAAGGTTTAGAATTGAATCGGTAAAAAAAAAAGGTTTAGGACTAAATTATCATAATTGCAATAGGTTTAAATTTTTTTTGGCAATTCTCCCGTTAAATTGCGAAAATTAGGACAACCACGATACTCACTTGAGCTGGTGAAATCTTGTAACGGGCTTGGCTCATCCGCTATCGCTATAACGCAGATTACGGCAAGTACACACAAGAAAAGAAGGGTCTTTGCCATTTTAGTTTTCTTTGAAGAACCAAACAATCTTTATACAAAAGAAGAGGCCAACTAATGAATCTGGAAGTGCTTCTGGCTGCTTATGTTGAAACAATGCCTAAGAAATATATAGTAGATGCAGCCGTCTCTGCCCCCACCCCCAAAACGTTGAAGAAGCCAAACATTGGGTTGCATATGGGGGACAACATATATTGTCATGGGCCTTTCTCTAGCTTTAAAACTTCATGAATCTCAACCCGATATTTAAACAACGGAAATGGATAGTCTACCCCCGCTCCATGCTTTTTCTCGGTGTCTCAACGTATCTATGCCATTGATCCATGCCTATTTTCATGCATCAATAGATTTAAGGAGTGGTGGGAATATTATTAAAAAAAGTCTCAACTTATTATAATTATGTCAATTCAATTTTAAACATTTTGTATTTGTGTCAATTTAGTCCATTTGATCAATTTTTGCTAGCCGATGCCAACATTGATTTATTTTTTTCGTTCTTTTTTCCTTTCTTTCTCTTTTCTTTTCTTTTTCCTTCCCTTTTCCTCTAGTCGTCGCCGAACCTTGGTGACCAGCCAAAGGCGAGGGCTTGAGGTCACTAGCGAAGCTTGGCCTTGCTGGCCACTAGCGAGGGCGAGCCTTCTTATGGTTAGGGCTTGATGGGTTCCAATCAAGTTCAGGCTCACAACAAAAGCTGAGCTTTAGCTACATGTGTGACGATCCCAAGCTGGGTTTTCTCAAGAAGGACATTCCCAGTGAGATTTCGCCGAAAAAAGCGAGCTACAAGGGGAAGGAGATCGTGTTGGGCGTATGAGTATATGAACAAAGACAGTGGTTGTTAAATATTTTGTGATTATGTATATTTTCTTTGATTGATCATGATTTGTTACTTTAGATAGTTAGTATGTCAAGCCTATAATTAGGCACATGTACTATTCACTAATTAATGAATAGAATATTATTTTTTTCTATTCATAATTCTCAACAGAATATCAAAGCCATTGTTACCTAAGGTTCGCCCATTGTAACAGTGGCTGCCACAATGCCAACCACACCAATCACATCTCTATTGATTCTTGCACTAGTCATCCATGTTGGGAGCAAATAACCAACTAATTTTTTGTTCGTATAGATTGATCTTGTTGACGAACATTCATGAAATAATGCGATATGAAGACCGTATTAGGACTTGTGAGTGTGAAGCAGTGATTCGGGGGGGAAAAGCAGTTTTTAAATGTTGAAGGCCAATGTCATGTCTCTCCTTGATGACTAGATATCTGAATGAAGAAAGTTGATCTACTTGTTGCACAGTCCTTTTTTATTTTTCCAGATTTGTACAGTCCTTGAAGCTCCATAACAGATAATGCATTTCAATTCCTTCCATATATGTCATCCTCAAACCTCATCTCTTAGTAATCAAAATCATTTTTATCAAATCTATCAATTCTCACTTTTCTTTCTTCTATCACCATTGGTCTGCTTCAACTCAACAAGTCTGGCTCTAATATCAATTATTACGCCAACAAGTAATCACAAAATAAAGTAGATAAAAAGAAAATAAGTTAGATATCAGATATTTGGTCATAGTTATAAGGAGAGTAATAATGAATTCCACTATAGATTAAGCAATATAATGAAGATTATAACCATACTCGAGTTATTCAATAATTTAGTGTTTATGAGTCCTCACATAGTATCTAGTCTTATAATTCCTCATAAAATAATTATGATCATAATATTTAATTGACTTCAACACTAAAAGTTATTGTTGTAGTTCCACGAGGAAAAGAACTTTCGCTTGACGGCATGAAGACCACGCTGCAACCCACGCTATCTGACAAAATAGGAATATATGTGTAACATGCAAGAGATCTTGGTCAAAAGTCCAATGCCAATTCGGACTCCAATAGGAAATATTACCAAGAAAGCATATAAAAAACAACGTGATTAATATCGCCAAAAATATTCAAAAGTCGGATTTCATCCATGGTCTCAAATTCAAGACATATTTTAACAATTTTAAGTATATGTTAAAGTTTTGATTCACTTGCTATGAGATTGAATTTACAATCAGTATTAATTAATTTTCTTCATAGTAGGAGTAGAATAGCAAAAGGTTGCCCTTTTTCCAATTTATGCTAATCTTTTGTTAATATTTAGATATGACTAAATATAAACATATTTTCCATTTAATCAGGCTTCTAACAAATTAAACTTTATAATATTCTGATTAATTTTTCTTTTTTTTATTTTTCATCAACATCGACTAGACAATAAGATTGAATTTTAATTTTCAACTTCGAGGCATAGGCTCAAACTATTTGATAAAATAATAGGCAATTAATAGTGTGTTTATGAGCCGTCATAATAGAATTTCTTATTTTCTACACAACTTTTGTGATTAAAAAGGTAATACCATAAATTAAAATTAGCAACCTACTCTAGGTAAAGTGATCATAGGATGCGGGATAAATCGATATCTGGTTAGGTGTAACGGAGCATTTGTATTGTAAAATTGATAAGAGAGATGATAGAAATAAAGATAATTTTGTTGATTAGCCTAATGAAAGAAGAAGCAATAAATTGAGGGGAGAGAGAAAGTAGGGTATTACGGTTATTTAATTGAAAAAAAGTGTCATAGCCAAAATAGGGAGGATATAGCTTTGCCCTAAATTAAAAGTCATGAAGTTTTCTTTTATCGGATTTTTCCTAAAACTATCTCAACTTTCTATAAAGTGGGTTTTGGTTCAATATAGTTTATTTTTCATCTTTATCCATTTTATTGGCCGAATACATTAAACATACTTTCTTAAAAATTTAATAAGTTATAGACGTTTACGACCGACAAACCTAAACCAATACTAATTGATAGAATATGAGCCATGTGGCATAGTCATACGATGTGGCTTGCCACATGGCGATGGCATAGGCAAACTTAAGTGCCATGTGGCGCATACAAGCTAACATTCTCTTAATTTTGACTTTAACTAGATATAATAGATTTGCGTTAGCTCACTATCGGACCGGTGGATATTTTGATATCTTCGAATTTGATTTTATTTTGGACATGCATCAAATCGGTTATGAATCATGGGCCTTTTCTTAGCAGTCAAACGATAAAGTACATCCACTTAAACTTTATGAATCCAACGGTTGAATATATTTTGAGAGCAATGTAGATTGCAGAATCAAAACTAGGGATGAACATGGTTCTTAGGTAAAATCAAAAACTTGAAAATCAGACCGATGGAAACTAGTTTAATTCCGGGTTTTAAGATATGCAAGATGAATTATAGGTTCCAAAAATTGAGAAACTTGCTCCGAAGGATAGATTCCTGGTGAAACTAGGAACTTGAAGCTTGGAACAAGTTTTTGTGTTTTTCTTATTCTATGCCTTTGTGTAATCCTACGACTTTCTGTAACATCTAATGATAAACTTGTAATTTAAAACCACTAATTTGGATTTCCATTTATGGTAATATCTATAACTGAGACTGCTATTTTGTTAATATTTTGTAATTTTTGCGTGTAAATATGAATTGTAATTAGTGTGGGTTGTAGCAAATTGTGGTTATTAAAGGTAATAATTATTGCAATCACTTAATTAAAGAAAACAAGCATAACCCGGGTAAACCCTAGAACTTGTAATAGGGTAGATTCTAGATTTCTAGGTATGTAGTATAGATTCTAGATTCCAAAAATTAGGAAATTTACTCCGACGGATAGATTTTAGATTTCAGATGGAACTTGACAGTATCTGAAACTGCTCACCCCTTATCAAAACTAGGGCATGCCGCAGCCAAGCACTAATGCTTATTTTACAATAGAATGTAATGACCACGCGGCCAGTGTTATCACTGCATCAGAGCACAAATTTCATTGACTTGGCTTCCTTGTCCGGCTCGATCCCTGTTTCTCTATAGTGGCTTTACAGAAAAGGCCAGTTTTCTTGATTTGGCTTGATCCATGTTTCGTTGAAATGACCATACAGAAAAAGCCAAACATTAACGTTTGCTATATGGTTTGTTTTACACTTGTATAGCTTGGGACATGGTCAGTATATGTTAGACTTGGCTCAGCTGGTGTGTAATCTAGTCGATTCTCAGCTAGTAGCCTTTGTCTTTGGCCGCACGAGGGAACCCCTGGATTGATACCAACACATAGACACTTTGATGAAGAACACTATAATTTTGCGGGTCTCTGTTGGAAGATACAATGGTTTTTTTGTTTATTACAAAGATCACGCATGGATATTTGATTGTTACAAGATCGTTCCAATATTGGATCTCAATTCTCAAGATCATACCAAATTGGATCTCGATTTTGTATATATTTTATTGGTTACATTTTGTAATATAAATAGGCTGCAAGTGTACAATGTACAACACAATTTCATAATACAATTTTCCCTCTTTCACAAATTATGTCTCCTACTTCACGTTTCCTTTCATGGTATCAGAGCTTTGTTAAGCTCCTTATACAGCTTTCGCCTTGTGCCTTGTGATCGCCTTGCATTATCTTCTTGTCTTCAACAAGAGATTTTAACCTACAAAGTAAGGTTACTATTAGTGCAGGAATCAATTCTGTCAAGAGGAATTCAAGCGAAGAAAAGGAACTTCTCACCATGGAGCAGAATCAACAAAGTCTCCCTCCTGCGTCCGATGAACAGAACGTGCATGTTCCAGAGGACCAAAGCCCAACATCAAAGATCCAGGCTCAAGAACAACCCAATACAGCCCAATATGTGCAACCTTTCCAGGCTCAGTCCAATCTGGGGCAACCCACTGTGGGCCAGTCGACTGTAGGCCAGCCCACGGCAGGCCAACCTTACCGGTGGCTGCCAATGCAACCCTACCCATTTTATTTTGGGCCATCATTGCCAGGAGTTCAAGGCTACAATGTCCAGCCCGATGGGAGCCCACCAGCTGCAAGCGGGGCAAGCCCATCCACCAGGCCAGGAATTTCACATGCGGGCCATATGGGCGAATCAGGTTTCTCTCATTCGGGTCCGGGTTTGAATCCCTACCCGGTTTCTCAACCCGGATTTTTCCCGTATCTGTTTGCCGCGACCAGCGGCCGTCCGGAGCCCGGTAACCCGCTTTACACGTCGACGGCCGACGGACTAGAGTTGCGAATCATCACGCAGCAACTGATCGGAGCCGACAACTACTCAAACTGGTCACAGGAGTTCCAGCGAGCACTGGTCACCAAAGACAAAGAAGGTTTTATCGAAGGAATAGTTCCGATTCCGTCCGACGAGCGAGCGACACGGCTGTGGAGGAAGTGCAATCAACTCATCCAAACCTGGATCAGAAACTACATTTCCCCCGAAGTCGCAGCCGGACTACCCCCGACAAAGGATTCGAAGAAAATGTGGGAGAATATCAAAGAAATGTACGGGAAATTAGATCGGGTCAAAAATTTTTCACTAACCCAGCAACTTTCAAATCTCAAATAGGGGAACATGAGCGTAACCGCAATATTCAATAAACTATCAGCTTTGTGGAATGAACTGGAAGCAGTCGAAGAGAAGTTAGAAGGGCTAGATTTGACCTTATAGCAGTATCAAAACATGAGAGATCGAGAAAAGTCACCAGATTCCTTCTAATATTGAATGAATCTGACCAAACTTTTCGTTCACAGATCCTGACGATGGAGCCGATGTCAACACTCAGACGAATCTACCAGCTCGTCGTTCAGGAAGAAAATCAACGCCTCACAACCTCCGACCACCAGAAGGTCGGAGAAGGGATGGCCCTCTCCGCTTATATAGGTAGTCAAAGAGGGGCTGCGACAAAGGGGCAGGGGGAGAGGAGAAATGAAACCCTCGGGTTTGCCTTCACTGAAGAAAGAAAAAGAAGGGTGGACGGCTTAGATTCAGCAAAGAAATCCGATGACCTGCAGGCATCCCATCCACTAGCAGGATCGGACGGCCCATATTCATTCCCTTCACCAGGATCAGACAGCTCATATGTAATCTCGAGCCCTAGATCGGACGGCTCTCGAGGGACTCATCTCTTCGCAGGATCGGACGGCTCTCATGGAGCCACGATGGCGCTAGTTTTTAAAGCATCCAACGGTCCATCTTCTGCCATGTCATCAAGGGGTAATTTCAAAGAAAAAAGAAAATTATATTGTGATTATTGTAGACGTCCACATCATACGATCAATAATTGCTGGAAATTGCATGGCAAACCCAGAAAAAAAAAAAAAAAAGGAAAAAAGGATTTTTCGACAGTTTTTCAAGTCACAGGTCAACATCCAGTCAAGTTGCGTCCAACAATTAATGATGACCAGTATCAAGAACTTATGAAGGCCTTAAAGAAGTTGGATACTTATGATAAGAATGGGAGTTTTACAGGTACTTCATATTGCTTGATGAATTCAATTTCTAAAGATGCATGGATAATTGATTCGGGAGCTAGTGACCACATTGTCTGAAATAAAAATTTCTTTTCAAAAATTGAAAAATTGTACTTACCTATTTCAATGCAACTCCCAAATGGAAACATCACTCATGTCACAATGACTGGCACAATTGATCTTAGCCCACTCATTACACTTCGAAATGTGCTTTATGTTCCAGATTTTCATTTCAATCTCATATCCATTTCTCAAGTTTGTGAGGAAAACTCTTGTCGAATCCTATTCAATTCTGATAATTGTTTTTTTCAGGCATTTTTGACTGGGAAACTGATGGGCTTGGGTAGTGTCTCGCAAGGACTGTATTTTTGGATCAATTTTCATAGTGATTTCAGATTATCTCATGTTGAATTGAGTAAAAAGTCATTGTGTAACACTGCTACCAATGATAAAAATTTCCTTAGTCATCAAAGATTAGGTCATAGTGCCTCTTTCCTTTATCCTCAATGTCCTATATGTCCCTTAGCAAAGCAGGCTCGTGCGCCATTTCCAAATAGCAATTCTCGAAGTGAAAATCCTTTCTCTTTGATTCATGCTGATGTTTGGGGGCCGTATCACACACCTCAACGTGACGGCTCACGTTTTTTTCTCACAATAGTAGACGACTTCTCATGTGCTACTTGGGTATTTCTCATGCAATCCAAAAGTCAAGTGATATCCCACTTGAGAACATTCTTTACTTTATCCAAAAATCAATTTGGAAAATCCATCCAACACATTCGTACTGATAACAGTAAAGAATTTTTCAGTAATGAATGCATGTCCTTTTTTTCTTCTAATGGGGTTCTGCATGAGAGCTCGTGTGTCTATACTCCACAACATAATGGAATTGTCGAGCGTAAACATCGTCATTTATTAGAAGTAGCACGTTTCCTTAAATTCCAAGCTTCTATTCCTGAAATTTTTTGGGGAGACTGTGTGGTCACAGCCGATTACCTAATCAATCGCATGCCAAGTCGTGTTCTTGATGGGAAGACTCCTTTTGAAATGCTCTATGGAAAGAAGCCGGAACTTCAACATTTGAGAGTTTTTGGTTGCTTATGCTACGTAACAACAGTGGGGCCTCGGGATAAGATGAGTCCACGAGCTCGTCGGTGCATATTCATGGGATATCCGAATCTAAAGAAAGGATATCAGATTTATAAACCATCCACTAGGGATTTCTTTATAAGCAAGGACGTTACTTTCCATGAAGATACATTTCCTTTTCACGATGAATCGTCATCTTCTCAAGAATTGAATCAGAGTACCAATTCTCTTCGTTTCCTCTTTGAAGAGGACTTATCTTCTGGACAATCATATATTATAGCACCTGCAGAACATCGACCAAAAGCTGCAATACCATTATCTGACAAGACTTCTACATCCACGACAACTGTGGATTCATCAAACATGCAAGACCATGCAATAAATGAAGAGGAACCCAATTTTTCTCCAAAATCAGTTCCTTCGACCAATGAGGAAGTATCCAGGAATGAGGAACCAATTAACGTTCCTCAACAGGATGCACCTCGACGATCCGGGCGTGTTACCCATCCACCCATGTAGACGAAAGACTATGTTTGTGCTTCCTCAAAATTATCAGGTACTCGTTATCCTGTTTCTTCATATGTTTCTTTTCATCAGTTGTCATCAGATCACATGTGCTGCATTAGTCGAGTATCTGAGGAGCAGGAACCATCCCACTATCATGAAGCAGTGAAAGATCCATGATGGCAAAGGCTATGGCAAATGAACTCCATGCCCTGAATGAAAATCATACATGGGACATCGTCTCATTACCTCCTCATCATAAACCAATTGGTTGCAAGTGGGTGTACAAGATTAAGTACAAGGCAGATGGTTCCATCGAAAGATATAAAGCTCAGTTAGTAGCCAAAGGCTTCACTCAATGAGAAGGTTTTGATTATCATGATACCTTTTCTCCAGTAGCAAAGAATGTTACAGTCCGCACTTTCTTGTCGATTGCAGCATGTCGTGATTAGTCTCTACACCAAATGGATGTTAATAATGCATTCCTCCATGGTGACTTAGATGAAAAAATCTATATGGAGCTTCCACCGGGTTTACGGAGACAAGGGGAATCTAAGGTATGTTGCCTCCGTAAATCCCTGTACGGGCTCAAATAGGCGTCACGCCAATGGTACGCCAAGTTTACCAATGTACTCACTGCTGCAGGATTCAAACAATCCAAACATGATTATGCCCTCTTCACATGGACAAAAGGTATGTCATCCATTTACTTGATGATATATGTTGATGACATACTCATTATGGGAAATGATGAATCTGCTGTAAGAAAGCTCAAGGAATGTCACGCCCTGACCCTCGAGCACGCGGCAACCCCTGTTCTCTTGCGGTCATTTGATTTGCGACTCCCTAGGATCCATTGCCGACCGTTATTTTTATCTTGTAATTATGCACATGCGGAAACGAATCACAATCCCCGGTTAATTACAAAAATAGGGATAGCAGGAAAACTCACTAAGAACACATTTCAAAGTGCCACTTTATTTATCTACTGATTAACCCTAGGAAGTTTACAAGTACAAGCCCTTACCACGGGCATCTTCCTATTGAGCCAATGAAACCAACAAGCCAAGGTTAATCTACTCCCTTCATAAACGGCCACGAGCTGAAACACGCGTCAATCCTCCATCCTAAGGACTTGACAATGGTTATTCAATAACCAGTGAAATAAAACTCAGCAAGTCAAAATCCTAAGTCTCGGTTAGGAGACCTACTCGCCTCGAGTGCGCCCTGACGTGCAATGTCTCTATCGCCAACAATTCAACAACAGAATAACACCCAATCGACCATTAACAGACGCACGCTTAGACCAAGGCTCATATGCAATTATTAACAGTTAACACTCTCAATCACAAGCGACCCTACCTGGCCTTGCACACGCAACCTGCAGAAACTGTTAATTCAATCATCACGACATTAAGAGCATGCGAATAATCAGAGCATCTCACACAACTTTCTCATGTCTCATACCCACACATATGCTCCGATTATTACGACCCTCTAGGCCACGGCACAACCTTATGGTTGGCGGTCAACTGGTCGTAAACCAGGCATCGTCCTCCCCTGTGAGGCATGGCGACGTCATGGGCTATCCCCCACCGACGGCATTCCATAAGGAGCATGGGCCCGGCCTCAACCGCGACTCCGCATCTGACCACTGTCAGGCGACCCAATGGTCACGACACAACCCCGAAGGATTGGCGGTCATCCGGCTCAACCGGGCTATCAACTTTAATCTGACCATGCAACACATCAGCAAACAGGTCATTTTTGTCTTTGCTTTTGCTTGGTCGTGAATGCAACATCGCTCATACGCTCATGCTCATGCGACATGCCATTTCAAACCATTTCAATAACCCACACAATATATCATGCGATCTCACTCGATAATTTCCAAAATTCAATTTCCAATCAGCATTCAATCACGCACATTCCCTAACTCTTGGGAACAACCAACAATTCAAGTCATTTTCAATCAATCCAGACCAATCAACATCACGATACTCGAATACCCAACCACGTGTCTCAATATTTAATAATAAATAAACACACGTCTCAATATTCAATAATAAATAAATACGTGTCCTCACGGCAACGACAATCAACTATTTCCAACAATACTCAATTATCCCAAAATAAGTATAAAATATAATTATACTCAAAGATACTCATTTAAGAAGCATATAATACTATAGTTGATTGTTCCGATAAAATAATTCAAGTCCCACAAAATATTTATAATTATTTTTCGATCGCATAATTAATTATCCAACCCAAATAATTTCATTTAATAAAATCATTCTTTAATAAACCAATGTCATTTAATAATATAGTATATAAATACTATTGACTTTGGAAAAATAGACCATAGTAATTTTCCCCCAAAATTACTCAATTAAAACCATTTCCAATAAATAATCACACTTAATTATTTTCTCCAAAAATAATTAATTTTCAGCAATGAATAGTAATAACAATATTACTATTAATAATTCGAAATTATAAATTAATTTAATTAATTAATAATTCCGAAACTAATAAATTATTATTATTTTATTCCAATAATAATAATAATAATAATATTTATTAATACTAATCATGGTTACCGGTCTAACCCAACTATGGTTAATTAACCCAACCAAGATTACTTTAATCTAACCGCGATTAACCAACTATAGTTACTCTAACCGCAATTAATTTATTCTAACCACGATTAACACTAAACATGCTTAATCAAATAGTATTAAAACACTAATAATCATCATCCAAATCACTAATCAATGTTTAAACTAATTAAACTACTCCTAAGCAAGATTAACCCCTAACTAAGGGATTAGGAAATCGACTCACGGTTTAGCGATCCCGACGACATGAGCGCGATGGCGGCGACGAGGGGAACGCACGGGAACTCCCCGGCGCGTCGGGACGAGGCGGCCCGGGGCCGGATCTCGGCCGAGGGCGGCTGTCCGCGCGGCAAAAAGCCGAGAAACGCAGGGACCAGCGGCTGTGGTGGTCCAAGAATGGCTGGCGGGCGGTCCGGTGACTCTGGACGGCGGCCAACAGCTCCGGCGACCAGGCGGCAGCTCCGGCGAAGGCTGGACAGAAGCTGGAAAGGGAGAAGGAGGCGGTCCAGCTGGCTCGTGGGTGGCGAAGGCTGGCTGGTCGGTCGGCTGGCCTCCGGCGGCGACTAGGGTGGAGGGACGACGGCGAGGTGGAGGAGGTCGAGCCAAGGACGGCAGCCCGCCGGATCTGGTTCGGCTAGGTCAAATCCGAAGGGGAGCGACTGGGCTCGGGCAAAAACGACGAACGGCGCAGCTGACCGGCGCGAGACTCGTCTAGTTCCGTCGACAAGCCGGCGAGTAGCGAACGGTGGCCGGGACGGAGGTGGCCCAACTCCGGCAGCGACGGACAGAGGAGAAGGAGATGAAGACAGAGGCTGGTTGGTGTTGGTTCGGCCCAAGGTCGGCAAACGGCGGCTCACCGACGACCGACGGCGAGCTGGCAGGATGGCGGAGCTGCGGCGGCGACGAGGTGGTTACTGGTCTCGCCGGCGAGGGAAGCAAGGCAGCAGCAGCTTTGGTCGAGGGAAAACAGCAGAAAGAAGAAGAAGGAAGGAAGAAGAAGAAGAAGCTGGGAATGGGGGGGTGTCGAACGTGCAGGAGAGAGAGACACACACACACGCCCACATGGGCTGTTAGGCAAGTGGGAGAGGAGAGAGAAAAAGAGGGTTAACAAGTCAAAGATAAGAGAGGAAAAGAGGGGAAAAGATGGGCAAGTGGGATGGGGCTGTCGACGGGGAGAAGAAACGTGAAGGGGAAGAGAGAGAAAAGGGGGAGAGAGAGAGAGAACATGCGGAAGGGAAATGGGGGAAAAGAAAAAAAGAAAAAGAAAAAGAAAAGAGAACAAGACAAAATTCAAACAAGTTTCTAGAAAGGGCAATTTGGTCTTTTTGCCCTTGAAGCACAAATTCCCAAATATTTGGCTTCAAAACTCGGCACGCTAAATCCTTTTTCCAATAATTTCGGACTTACCGAAAAATTCAAGAATCAATGAGACACGTCCAATATTTTAGTCTCGACATCCTTAAAAATTTGATACTCGATACCGGATTGAAATTCGTGATTAAAATCAATCAATCGCGACTTTAGTACAACCTAACTTTCGGGCGGCGTTTAGGGGTTCTCGTGCGTTTGACCCATGGTTGATAGCTTTTCAATCCACGATCGTGCATATTCAAATCAGGGCGATCCTCGATTGTCATGTAATCACGAGAGATTAATTGCTCACACTGAGTACACGACCAACAGGAAATCGGTTTAACGTTGTCGCAATTAATATCAAAATCGTGTGGAATCACTCGCAATCCGACCTCGTATTTTTGCCGACTCGATTTATTTCCGTTCGCTAACTGGCCTGCAACAATGTAGTATTATTCCTCTTTGATCCTTATGGTCGAGCGGCCTATCCCTGATTAAATTCACTAGTCGTACGCGTACCGATCCTTAATTGCCTTGTCGAACAGTTAGTTAACTCGTGAGGGACCAACTCAAAGTAAACATAACTAATAGTGCATTGATAAATTAACCATTTCATCTATCCCGGAATGGGTCGAAATTCAGGATGTTACAAGGAATATTTGCATTCTGCTTTCCATATCAAAGACTTAGGGTCACCAAAATATTTTCTTGGAATTGAGATAGCTCGTTCAGATCAGAGGATTTCTCTTAGCCAAAAAAATATGTACTGGAAATTATATCAGAAGCAGGTCTATCAGGATGTAAACCAGCAGTTATTCCCATCGAACAAAATGTGAAGTTGACTACAGTTGAATATGATGTGGGACTTCAACCTAAAAGTGATGATCCATTGCTCAAGGACCCATTAATTTATCAACGATTAGTTGGGAAACTCATTTACCTCACTATGACCAGACCAGACATTTGTTATGCGGTCCAGACCTTGAGTCAATTCATGCATAATCCCAAATAGTCTCATATGGATGCTGCTTTGAAGGTTGTAAAATGCTTGAAGAAATGCCCTAGACTAGGGATTCTACTTTCTCGCAAGTGCAATATGGAGATGACAGCTTATTGCGACTCAAATTATGCGACTTGTCCTATGAGTCGAAGATCTATCTCTGGTTACTGTATTAAACTTGGAAATTCGTTACTTTCATGGAAAATGAAGAAACAGTCCACTGTATCTTTATCATCCGCTGAAGCTGAATATCGATCCATGGCCAAAACTGTTTGTGAAATAGTTTGGTTACGAGGACTGCTCTTGGACCTTGGAATGCGAGTCAAGGGACCAACCTTACTATTTTGAGACAACGATATTACACTCAAGCTTGCGGCGAATCTTGTATTGCATGAAAGAACGAAACACATAGAAGTTGATTGCCATTTCACCAGAGAAAAGATTCAAGAAGGTATAATTGAAGCAAGAGGGATCAGAACCAATGAGCAACCAGCGGATATATTCACTAAACCTTTGTGTCAAAGGCAGCATACATATCTCCTAAGCAAGCTCGATGTCTTGGACATATATAAGCCACCAGCTTGAGGGGGTGTTGGAAGATACGATGGTTTTTTTGTTTGTTACAAAGATCACGCATGGATATTTGGTTGTTACAAGATTGTTCCAATATTGGATCTCGATTCTCAAGATCATACCAAATTGGATCTCGATTTTGTATATATTTTATTGGTTACATTTTGTACTATAAATAGGCTGCAAGTGTACATTGTACAACACAATTTCAGAATACAATTTTCCCTCTTTCACAAATTCTGTCTCCTACTTCACGTTTCCTTTCAGTCTCCTAATGGACCATATATACTTGTTGCTCGAAACTTAATGATCTTAATTCTCCATATATGTATTTTATTAAAGATAAGCTTGACTTGTTCAAACAAACACCCTGTCCACTCATGCAACCTGAGAAGCTTGACTTGTTCAACGTTTTGTTTGTGCCAAGACGGCTAATATTTACACTAACCACTTCTTAGCTTCACTCATCTAGCACTGATCATAGGCTTATAAATTGGTATTTCATGTAGCCAGTCTCAACGTCAAGTAATTTCAGATTCATTAGTCTCTTTGGATACAGATTGTTGGTTCACGCACAGAAAAGTGGGATGGCAAACTTCCTTTTCTTGTGTGTGCTTTCCATTGTCTGCACAATCACGGTGGCCTCCGAGCTGAGCCCATTACAAGATTTCCGCGTCGCAGATCTCACTAGCTCAAGTGAGCAATTTATTTCCTGATTTAGCGATTATTATCGCTGAACTACATTTGCTCCAATCAAGACTTTTCTTTATATGTACCGGTCTTAAGCAAAATGTTAGTAGTTGACTAACTGTTCGTGTGTTGCAATTTTCCCTTGAAGCTCGAGTGAATATTTTTTTCTTGGGGAGCAAAACAGCCCAAGTGTCAAAACTCGGTATGATGAGACACTTAAATGTCAAAAATTATGAAAGATATACTTAAGTGCTAATTTTTTAAAAAACTTGAATAACTTAAGTGCCAACTTCGGCACAGGCCGTCGGAAATCCAACGTGGCTTATTTTAATAATTTTTAACATCTACGTAGCTCGCCGGAATTTCACGTCAACTTACATTCACAAAAAATGACGCTGTTTTACCCTAAGTTTAATTTTTAATATAAATATTAAAAATTAAAGAGGAGCGGCAGCACAGGCGGGCTGCCACCCCATTGCTAGTGGGGTGGCGGTGATGGACGGTGAGGGTCACCGATCGAAGGTGAGGGCCGACGCCGAGAGAGGGCAGTGACCCTCTCCTAGATCTAGGCGAGGGTCACTCGCCCTGGCCCAACGCCCCTAGGGTCGGCGACCCTCGCCCAAATCTGGGAGAGGGTCACAGCCCTCTCTTGACGTTTGATGAGGGCTGGCTGGCCTTTGCCTCCAGTCAGCAAGGATCGTCGGCCCTTGCCCAAACGCCAATGACCCTCGTAACTAGCACTGCCACCCCACTGGCAATGGGGGAGCCCCTCTCGCCTATCCTCTGCTTTTTTAAAAAAAAATTAAATTTCATTTTTAATATTATTTAATTAATATTTACATAAAAATCTAATTAAAATCAAAATGACGTCGATTTGAGCTGATTTAACCATGTCAACGCTCAAAATGATGTCGTTTTGGGCTTATTTGGCCATGTCAATACCCAAAATGACGCCATTTCGACCTCAACTCGCCGGAAAAGTGCCATGTCAGTATTTTGGCCAAATTTTCTTGTCATTGGCACTTAACTGATTTTTTTCTCCGATCTTGGCAATTAAGTGTACCTTTCCGAACTTTTGACATTTAAATGTTCCCTCGTGCCAAGTTTTGGCACTCTAGGAATCCGCACGTCAATTTTCTTGCTTAGATGCTAAGCAGGCACAAGACAAGCATTTCTTCTTCAGTGGACTTCACTTGGCTGGAACACCCATGAATGCATTTGGTTCGAGCGTCACACCAGTTTCTGTAGGACAAACACCAGGACTCAACACTCTTGGCATCTCCCTGGCTCGGATCGACTTCACTCTAGAGGGTCTGGTCCCGCCCCACATGCACCCTCGGGCGTCTGAGATTTAGAAGGCACCATCCTTGTTGGCTTCATGACATCGAACCCCGACAATAAGCTCATCAGCAAAGTCCTTCACAAGGGCGATGTGTTCGTCTTCCCGGTTGGGCTCGTTCACTTCCAGAAAAATGTGGGCTCTGTGAATGCAGTTTCGATCTCCGCGTTCAGCGGTCAGAACCCCGGACTGGTTCTGGTCCCTAATACGGTTTTCAGATCGGATCCATCCATTGCTAATGATATCCTAGCCAAGGCCTTCCAGACAGACAAGGCAGTCATTTATCAGATTCAAGGCAAATTCTGAAATGTGTGGTGTACCTCTGTATCTATCCATCGTGTGTTTGGCAGATCTGCATGTATGCATTTAATGGCTATCTAGTGTGGTTCTGTTTATTAAGAGTCCAGAGAACGATTGAAAGATTTAAGTTCTCTCTCTCTCTCTCTCTCTCTCTCTCTCTCTCTCCGTGTAATGGCCGCGCCATTAGGACAAGGGAGTTTTGCATTGTTTTCAAAACGTTAATCTAAGCAACCCAAATTTAGTTGTTGATCAGAGTGCTAGGCTCAATTTGATGAATTTTTAAGAAGTTTATCTGCAAAAGTCAAGAATCAATAACTCCTTATTTGATGGTTCGGTAGTCAATCGGCAATCATTCTCTCTTACTGATAATTTGATTGATAGTCTTCACATCGACACCTTCATTCTGGACCTGCCGTAGCAGGTTATAACCAAAATTTGTCTGGACTTGAATGAACATCAATTATGCTGGGCTCATCGACAGAGTTAAGCTGGATGCTCCCATATTATGGTGCAAGCCAGCCATTTCTCCCTCAATTGACTTCACTTAGCCACCAACACGACCAATCCAATTAGGGTGAACTTCACGCCAGTCACGGTATGACAAATGCCGAGACTCGACACACTTGGTCTCTCATCGGGTCGGTTCAACTACGCTCCCCAGTGTGCGTTCCCGCCCAACACGCACCCTCTAGAAACTAAGATATTGATTGTCCTAGAAGAGAGCCTTCTAGTTACTAAGTCTTGAGACAGGCCCATAAGCTACGAGTCAAAGTCAAATATGAACTTACTAATATGAGTGAAAATTTTAGTTTAAATTCCCAAGTGCAATATGACATGTCGATGCCGAAGCATTAGGTTTGATAGAACAACTTTCATGGCCAACTAATGTTTCATTGATTGAACCGGCCCAGTCACTACTCATGCAAGTAAAGTTTAATTTCGCCATAATTTGAATTGATAGGTTCAAGGTCAAAGATGTCGATTCAAAGGTCAATCATGATACAATTGTAATATGATATTTCTTAACACCAAAATGAATAGATAAAACTTCAGGAGAATATGTGACAGAGGCCGTATCAGTCGCTGCCTTCCTCCGCAACCTCTATTGGCCATGATCGCCGCAAGATCCAAATTCACGCCTAGAACGGCCGATGCAGCCACCGTCGCGATCCCCTGTACACCTTCCAACCGTGGAGATAAATATCACGAGAATATACACTCGAATTCCGTAAGCTCACGCAACAAAACCTCGACAGCCTTCTCTAGAAACGACCCATCATCCAAAATCAATTGACTCTCCACTCTTTCACAAGGGAAAATTCCTAAATCCACAGTCCCCTTCTTTCAACAAGAACCCTAAGTACCTCAACATGACTTTCGACATTCGCAATCGACAAAATTAGGCCGAACATCTCAGGCTCACCCGTCGATAACAATTTGTCGCCTCGAGCCTTAGTGACCGACGCGGCCTCTAAATCAGGGGTTGAGGATGCTCCGAACGCAAAAAAAAAAAAAGCTCCTAGCCCATGCACAGTAGTATCGAGTAGAGAAATACACATGAAGAAGGTACTGGAAAAGGGTAGCGATGGATTTAAAGGCCGAACCCACCCAAAAACAACCCAACCCATGCAAATTAAACAGAAGAGGATAGAAAAACCTAGATTTTATTTTCCCCTCGCGCGACCCGATTAGCTCGTCTCTGTGATGAAATCAGAGGGGAGAAAAGAATTGAGGGAAGGAGAGAGAGTTGAACCTCTAGAGGACAAGCACTTGAGCGAGTGAAGGAAGAGCGCAATCAAGCAAAGACTTCATTCGAGCAAGGAGTCGAGCGGTCACGAGGCATGAGGGAGAGAGCTTTGGAACCGAGTAGAGCGATGGAATGGGAAGCACTACACATCTAGGGTTTTACTTTTTAGACGGGGCAAAATTGGCTATTTAGTAAAATTTTGAGGGCAAAATAGATAACTTACTTCTTTTCATTAAATGAGGCCCTCAGCATTCTGAAAATGCTGAAAGCTTGGAAATACTAAAAGCTCAAAGCAAGTGGGGACTTGCTTTGAGCTTTCAGCTTTTTCAAAACTAACTTTCACTTGAAAGCTTCTTGAGAAAATTGCCAAACATCTCATATTTTTCTCAGTGGGCTTTTTAAATATTGGACCAAATGCCCCATAACTCTGGGAAAGGGCATAGTTTGTGATGAGAAGGAGACAACCGGTAAGAATCCTATGATGCAGGGTAGAAACGGAATAGATAAATGAATGCAATGGGGGAAAAAAGGGAATACACGGGAATAAGTATTTTAATTTCTATGTCTATTTGTGAGAAAGAAAGCATATGAGGATCAAGGGAGAACAATAATTTTTCTAGTAGAAAATAAAGAGGGAATGGCCGATGCACATGCCTTCACGTAGAGAAAGTAATAATAATTCTTTTTTTTTTTAATTGCTTCAGCTAATACATGTGCCTCGGCTGGTTTTGGTAATACAATTCAAATATTGTTATCATAAATGATACAACTGCAACGTGCTTGTCTGTCTATAAAGCAGTCCTAGATCTGCAATAGCTTAATTCCGACTCGTATGGATTAATCTTTTGTTGCATCGCAAACCTAACAATCTTTGCACACTTACATTATCAGTCTTCCATGCCTTATCTCGAATTCCAGTATCAGCAATATTATTTTTTTCTGAGGACTATCAAAGGAAAAAAAAAATTGTTTGTTTGACAATTCTCCTCTGTGCCCATGGCTTTGTTATAGGAGCATGCTTGAGGTTCCGTTAACATAAAAAATTGCCAGTTCATGCTATGCAGAGCTAAACAAGAGGCAATAAAATGAATAAAATACCGTAGCCATAACTGAACTCAACATCACATGTGATTCCTAAATAAAATAATAAGGTACGGTTAAGCTTGCTCAGATAATAAATAAAAAAAAGAGCTGGCAAGCAGCTTCCTGGGACTTGCTCATTGAAGACGCAACTGGCCTTCTCCTGTCGACATTTTGATTGTCAAACTCACGCAAAACTCTATTACTGTCGGCTGGCTGTCCAGTGGAAAGATTGAAAGACGGAATAGCAGAAAATTAAGGAACAGGGAAGGCAGAGAGAGAGGGGGCGGAAATGGAAGGAGAGATTTACAACGTCTTCAAGGTATGCATCACAGCTTTGATGTCTCTGTGCTATTGCTACATAGTTGGCAGGATCATCCCGAAAGGCACTCAAAGACTCTTAACGATACTGCCCGTTGTGGCTCTCTTTCTTTATCTTCCTCTCAATCTCTCTACAGTGAATCTTAGTGGCCAAACTGGCTTCATGCTTTCATGGCTTGGCAACTTCAAGCTCCTCCTCTTTGCCTTTGGCAAAGGGCCTTTATCATCAGATCCTCCCCTCTCTCTCCCATGTTTTTTGGCCATTGCTTGCTTACCCATCAAGATCCAACAGATCCCATTTCAAGAATCACCACAGAGGACACACCCACCCCAAAAAGGCCATCATAAAGAGAACCCACTTCCTCAAAATACTGAAAACATTAGACATAAAGCTATCTTGCTCCTGAACTATCCGACAAAAGCTTTGCTTTTTGTGATGATATTACATTTATACAATTATAGCGACCATTTCCATCCAAACCTGATGTTGTTGCTCTATTGCGGCCACGTATACCTTGCCCTTGAGCTGACCTTAGCCTCCATAAAAGCTATAGCTCAAGCAGGCTTTGGGATGGAGCTGGAGCCACAGTTCCGTGAGCCGTACCTCTCATCTTCCCTTCAAGACTTCTGGGGGAAGCGGTGGAACCTCATGGTCACCAACATCCTGCGATTGACCATATACGAACCGGTCCACAACGCTGCGTCAGCAGTTGTTGGGCGCAAGTGGGCCGCACTGCCAGCAGTGATGGCCGCCTTCTTGGTGTCGGGGCTCATGCATGAGCTGATTTTTTTCTACATGGGCCGCATGAAGCCCACTTGGGAGGTCATGTGGTTTTTTGTGTTCCACGGGGCATGTTTGGTGGTCGAGGTGGTGGTGAAAAGGAAGTATGGCGCGAAGGGGCGGTGGCCAAGGATTTTCACTGGTATGACGACGGTGACATTTGTGATGGTGACTGCATCTTGGCTATTTTTTCCACAACTCCTGAGGGATGGTGTCGACAAGAAGGCATTGGAAGAGTACGCAGCTGCAGGCGAGTTCATTAAGGACATCAGTCGAGCTGTGATGTCTCGGATTATATAGAATATGTCGATTCAATGTTTCGTGATTCTAACTAATCAGAGAGTTGGGAATAGACATGTCTTTGCCTAAATTTGATTTAAGAAAATAGGAGGTAATATTTGGAATAGGTCTCTTGTTTCTTCATGTGAATTTTGGCATCGATTTTCCCTTTTATTTGCTTTGTTATTCCTATGGCTTATTCATGCAATGCAAAGATTATCTTTATCAGTCTCTTCTTCTTTTCTTCAGTCTACACCGGCTGTCAAGATGTGATTCGGCTGTCGATCTTGTAGACTACAAAAGTTTTTATTTTATATCATTTGGCAACTGCCAGAAGCCCAGTACTTGCTACTTGTTATTGACAGCAGATGTTTCGGTTTTTATAAAGCTCAACTTATCTATAGTGATCCACGATAGTCCGCTCGCTATGGTCCTTTTATCTTTTCAGGTGGATGAAAGAGGACCCTAATGGTCGTAAAATGCAGAGACTAAGCTCTTGTGCACAATCTAGCTGGTCTTTGGAAACATCAGCTTCGACTGTCAAGCTCCAGTAGCTTCAAGATGTTTAATGGAGGCTCCTCTAAGATCTTCAGATCATCCTATAGCTAGAACTATGGCAAAATTTATAGTATTCTGCTTTTGACATAAAAAAACTGACATCACGTCACTAAACTTGTCAACGAACAAATGTTCAGTGAAATGGGGCAAGTATAAATGTTAAGGATAAGCGGAGGTAACACGGGAATGTCACCAGTCATCAAAGCGATTTCAATTTTCAGAAAATAAAGTACTTATTTTCACAAATTAAAAGTTAGATAATGACCCATCAGTATATTTTGGGAAAAGCATGAAGGACTATATAGGCAGTCAAGCTACTGAACAGCAGCACGACAAGGAACCTGACAGCTACATGCTTCTCTGAATCATCTCCTCTAGGAAGATTAAAGATGTCTATATAAGACAAGTTTATTGAAGCCAAGAAGGTTGGATGATACAAACAAAAAGAACCAAAATAGTTCATCGCTGTACACTAAGCTGATATTATTTCATTCTCTTGAGATCTCTATTGTAGTATTATTGCTACTTTGTAATTGTTAGAAAGATCAAATGTACAAGGGTGATAGCAGCAACTGAGTTCTGATAATGTGATCTATCTTCTAATAGGGTTAGTGCTTGTTGATTGTAACTTGTGTTGCAGATTACTAGTGCAATCTAGTCCAACTTGTGGATGTTAATGTAAACAGTAAATGTAGATTTGATGATAAAGCCACTATAAATTGCCATGTGCCTTCATTCATTTCAGTATCATCTACTCTAGCCATAAGCAATTCATGATATTTGAAATATCTGTTGCACCTAATTTACATAGTAGCTACTGATTTCCACAAAATCGTCAAAATTTAATTAAGCAACCCATTCACCCCCTCCAAGTTGTATGCTGGGCCCAACATTAATTCCCTAAAAAAAAACATAACTTTAAGTTCAATCCCAAATTTGCTCCACACCTTTTTTTGTTTAAAAAAATCACGAATTTTCACTCTAATCTCAAATCTATCCCGTATACAAAAATCACCGGATTTCTTACAAGTTGTCAATATCAAGAGGGCGTTATTACTCTATACAAAGGCAATGGGTGTTGATGAAAACTTCAATGAAACAATCAACAAGGAAGAAGGATTCATAAAGAGCACGACAATCAATAAGGAATTCACAACCCCTCCACCATGTTTGACATGTAGCATTTTTTCTTTGCACCACAGGCGGACTTTCTCAATCTTCCGTAATAATAACCTGTCTCAAGAACTATTTATAAATAAAAAATTTCTCAAAATCTAATTATGGGCATTGGTCCTGAGCCCTCAATGAGATTGAAGCATAAACAATCGACTATCCTCAAATGCTAGTCATATGGTTTTCTTTCTTTGCGAAAGAACACCACGATAAATAACCGAGTAGATATTCCACTGCTAGACACTCAACATACATGTTCACTGGCCAAAATAACATTAGACAAGACGGGGCGTAAGTACTTTACCAGAAGCATGACCAAAGCCATATGAAGTGGTTATCATCTATCTCACAGCAAACAACTAGTGATTGTTGATTAATATGCGCCCCAAATCAGGACAATGAGAAAAATCATGAAACTACACTACATGACTAGAAAATGCAATAAGCAAGCACAAAAGGCAACAACAAGCAAAGTCGTGAACTGACAAAATTGTTAACGTTCACATGATACTATAAAAGCATCTAAATCAAAGGAACAAGATAGAATATAAGAAACAAACATTAATGTTCAAATATATTGTTCTCTTAGCTGACATATAGTCAAGTTGTCCAACAACATCAAGATCTGTCTAAGCTGAAAATCGTCAATACATATTACCTAATACAAGTTGTGAGAACAAAAAAGCATCAAGTGTTTCATCTACGATGAATACAATCATTTAAATGATCACACGCTAGAGATTTTTAGAGCACAAACCAACCACGCTGGTTCTTTCAGCCCAGACAGACCATTGCGGAGTGTCTATATCAAGCTTCCCACCTCAATTGACCTACAATGGAAATAGTTTCATTAGTCAGATGAAAATACAAACAGAATCATTTTGGTCAAAAGAAGAATACCTCCAGAGCTTTATTAGTATCACCTCTACACCTTCAAAAACAAACAAAATTTTGGGCAACGAGATCTCTGAAATTCACATTGGTACAATGCTACGATACCACCAGTGAGTAGTAGAAACCACTATTAACAACATACAGTGCATATTTAAGACATTGAACCAGAAGCAGCACAAGCATGACCAAATAAGTTCAACTTTGTAGACAAACATAAGAAGGCCCCCTAAAACGAAGACATATACAGGAACTCAGCATACATCTTAGTGGGAGTTGATAATTAACAACTGTTAAATGGTGAAAATACAATGGAACAAACCTCCAGTGGAAACACACAAATACATTATTTTGACTAATTGTGAAATATCACTGGAGGCATGACGAACCAGCCTTAGTGACACTACGCCTCGCTTTAATCATTGCTATGAGAAGGAATCTAGGAATTACCAACAGGAACATTTTTTCCTAGCCAATTGTTCAAACCAACTATTTTGCCAATAGAATCTTGAAGCTAACTCAACAGCAACCCTCCATTTTTAGTCCCAACTAGCTTTCCTACTCTTTTGAGATTGGATTTCCTTTGTTTACGACCATCGTATTTGCCACACTTTCAAAGATATTTAACTACCCATCGCCAAATGAAAAACTTCTCTTTTCCCTTCATTCCCCTGTGCCCTTTGAGAAAATTTTAGAGATCCCCAGAGGAACTGTCCAACAATATACGCAACTGAGTCTAGAGTTCCAAACAGAAAAAAAAGGATCTGACAGATCATTGTACTATTGAATCGATGCTCTCTTCGTTCAGCTTATATTTCCAATCCCTCCCGAGTTGTTCAACTAGCCAGTCAAGCCTTTTTCATTGCTTCACATGGAAAGTAAAAATACTCATGACTTTGCTCTTCGGTACCCTTTAAGAAGAAATGAGCTTTAATACCTAATCTGTTAGGAAACTGAGTACCCCTTTTAAAACAAGCTGAGATACATCTATCTATCTACCGCCCTATATATCTCCATACACTTCATGAAAATAATGCCACATTTATGAAAGCACTTTCTTCTTTTAAAACAAGCTAAGATATCCAAAGAACATGCACAGTTACGATGAATCACGAAAATATCATAAGTAGAGTTTCCACGATTCCAAGATCCAAAGAAGAAATAAGCATCAATTTTACCTCTTTTGGCTTGAAAAATATGCTCCAAAAGAGACAACAGTGGAGGTGAAGGCGATCAGAAAACCAGCAATCGCTGCAAAGCTACCCCTTCAAGCCATCAAATGTCGAGAGAGAGCTCACAATGCGGTCACAGTGTCGTCATAGCTTGCTTCAATGCCAAGATGACCAAATCATCGTCATCCACACTACTGTTCCTCCACAAGAAATCGAGGAGCAGAAGTTAGGATTGGAAGGCGACCACAACGAAGAGACAGAGGTGATCAGAGCATGGTACCCAACAGCTACAATCAGCGGGCCTCTTAAGAGCGAGAGACAACTTACAGTGGTGGCCGCAATTTCGTCATAGCTCGTTTCGATGCTTAGAATGACCAAATCATTGCCATCCACACTCCCTATTCCTCCACACGAAACTAAGGAGCTAAAGTTAGGACTAGAATGCAAATATGACGAAGAGGCAGAGGTTGTAAAAGCTCAGGATCTAGCAGCTACAAATGGTGAGGCTCCTAGGAGAGAGCTCACAATGGCAACCAATGTAACTCGTTCCAATGCCAAAAAAAGACCAAATCATTGCCATCCGCGATCATTGTTTATCCACACGAAATTGGGGAGCTCGAATTAGGATTGAAGGCGGCCATGACAAAGAGGCGGAGGCAAAGGCGGTCAAAGCTCGAGAACTAGCCAGTATGACCGTCAAGGCTCTTAGGAGTGAGAGAGAGCTCACAACAACGGCCATAGTGTCGTCGTAGTTCGCTTTACTGCCAAGGACAACTAAATCATTGCCATCCTTACTCACCGTTCCTCCATTCGAAACTATGGAGCTAAAGTTAGAACTAGAAAGCATCCACAACGAAGAGGCAGAGGCGGTCAGAGCTTAGGACCCAACAGCTACAATCGACAGGGCTCTTAAGAGCAAGAGAGAGCTCACAACAACGGTCATGATAGCGTCACAGCTCATTTCAATGCCAAGGAGGACCAAATCATTGTCATCTGCCCTTATCGTTCCTCCACACAAAATCGAGTAGTTGGAGATTGGGAGGCAACCATAATGAAGGGGCAGAGGTGGAGGCAATTAAAGCATGGGACCCAACAGCTACAACCGATGGGACTCTTAGGAGAGAGAGCTCACTATGGCAGCTGCAATGTCGTCGCAGTTCATTTCGATGCCAAGAATGATCAAATCATCTCCATCCACACTTGCCATTCCTCAACACAAAACGAAGGAGTTAGAGTTAGGACCAGAAAGTGACCACAACGAAGAGGTAGAGGCCATTGGACTTAGACCCAGTAGCTACGACTAGCAAGGCTCCTAAGGGTAAGAGAGAGCTCACAACAGTGACCATAATGTCGTTGCATCTTGTTTTGATGCCAAGGATGACAAATCATTGTCACTTGCACTTAGCAATCCTCCATACGAAATCAAGGAGATAGAGTTATAATTAGAAGGCTACCACAACAAAAAGGTAGAGGAAGAGGTGACCAGAGCTCGGACCTAATAGCTATGACCGGCAAGGCTCTTAGGAGAGAGAGAGCTCACAATAGCGGTCATGATGTCATCATAGCTTGTTCTAATGCCAAGGATGACCAAATCATCACAATCCGCTCTTGCCATTCCTCTGTACAAAATCAAGGAGTTGGAGTTTAGAATGAAAGGCAACTACAATGAAGAAGTAGAGGCGATAAGAGCTTGGGACCAATAGAGATGATAGATGGGCTCGAAAGAGTTCACAACAGCAACCGTGGTGTCATCACAACTCATTTCCATGCTAAGAATGACCAAATCATTGCCACCTGTGCTCATCGTTCCTTCACACAAAATTGAGGAGCTGGATTTATGACTAGAAGACAACCATGACAAAAAGGCAGAGATGTTTAAAGCTGGAGACCCAATAGCTATGACTACATGGCTCTTAAGAGAGAGAGAGATCTCACAAAGGCAGCCACGATCCAATGCCAAGGACGACCAAATCATCACTATCCACACTTGCCATTCCTTTATGTAAAACCGAAGTGTTGGAATTAAAACTAGAAGGCAACTATGATGAAGAAGTGGTGGCAGTACGGGCTTGGGACCCAACAACTACAACCAATGAGTTCTTAGGAGCGAGAAATAGTTTACAACAACAGCCGTAGTGTTGTCGTAGCTCGTTTTGATCCTAAAGACAACCAAATCATTACCGTCGGTTCTTGCCATTTCTCCATATGGAATCAAGGGGTTGGAGTTAAGATTGGAAGATGACCATGATGGAGAAGCAGAGGTGGTTAGATCTCAGGACCTAGTAGCTACAACTAACAAGGCTCTTAGGAGTGAGAGAGATCACAACGATGGCCGTGACGTCGTTCTAGCTCATTTCAATACTAAGGATGATCAAATCATTGACATCCATGCTCATTGTTCCTCCAAATGAAATCAAGGAGCTCAAGTTAGGATTGAAAGGCAACCACGATGAAGAGGTGGAGGTGAAGGCGGTCAAAGCTCAAGACCTAGTAGCTACGATCAGTGGGGCTCTTAGGAGTGAGAGAGAGCTCACAATGGTGGCCACGATGTTGTCACAACTCATTTTGATGTCAAGGACAACCAAATCATCACTATATGCATCGTCATTCCTCCACACGAAACCAAAGAGCTGGAGTTAGGAATGGAAGGCAACTACAATGCAAAGGCAGAGGCGGTAAGAGCTCGAGACCTAACAGCTACGATCGATGGGCTTTTAGGAGCGAGAGAGAGCTCACAATGGCAACTGTGGGATCATCGAAGTTTGTTTCAATGCCAAAGATGACCAAATATTGCCATTCACGCTTGACGTTCCTCTATATGAAACCAAGGAGTTGGAGTAAGGATTGGAAGGCAATCATAATGAAGAGGCAAAGGAAGTCAAAGCTCAAGACCCAATAGCTACAACCATAGGGCTCTTAGGAGAGAGAGAACTCACAATGGCATTATGATGTCATTGCGACTCATTCTAATGCCATGGATGACCAAATCATCACTATTAGCACTTGCCATTCCTCCACACAAAATTGAGGTGCTAGAGTTAGGATTAGAAAGCAACCATGATGAAGAGGTAGAGGTGGTAAGAGCTCAAGATCTAGTAACTATGATCAACAGGCTCTTAGGCGAGAGAGAATTCACAACGGCAACCGCAATATTGTCGCAACTTGTTTAGATACCCAAGACGACCAAATCATCACTATCCGCTCTCGTCATTCCACCATACGGAACCAAGAAGCTGGAGTTAGGATTGGAAGATGACCACAACGAAGAGGCAAAGGCAGTCAAATCTCAAGACCTAGTAGCTATAATTGACAAGAGCTCACAACGACGGCCAAATATCACCATTCACGCTCACCAGTCAAGACTTTTCAAATCTATCAATTTGTCAAGACCTCGAACTTCAAGTAGATTCTTGCAATATCTGACAGATAATGTCCTTAGATGGATAAACAGTGAAATGTCCAATGCTTCAATAGAATTACAACCGTAAACATCCAAGATTTCCAACTTGAAAGACATATTTAGGGATTGTGGTGATTTCAATTCTTTAATGTCCATCAATTGCGAGCATTTTGAATTCTTTGATAGCATTGATGGAAGCTCTTGGATGCACTCAAGAAATTTGCAATCCCAAACTCTTAGTACCTTGAGATGGGTTAGGTGGGAAAGTGAAGACAATTTGTGACTTTAACAGATGACACTTAAATCCATTAAGTCGGAAGGAAGGTTTAGCAGCAATTAGAGCATCTCACAAAGATGAAAATCAATGGCATAAGTACAACGAGAGTGCCAAAACTTGGTACGAAGGGACACTTAAGTGCCAAAACTTACAAACGGTACACTTAAGTGCCACTTTTTAAAAAAAAATGAATCACTTAAGTGTCAAATCGCCAGAACCCTGCCGAAAATCTTATGTGGTAATTTTTTATTAATTTTTTTGCCTGCGTGGCTCGCCGGAAATTGAAACAACGAAAAATCAACGCAAAACGACGTCGTTTTTGCGCTAACGTGGATTTTAAAAATTAGTAAATAAATAATTAAAAATATAAATTATTATTAAATCTATTTTATTTATAAAAAAAAAAAAAAAAAAAAAAAAGCAGAGGCTCTTCTTCTTCTTCTTCTTTTAATAAAATTGATTTTAATTTTTTTAAAATCTTATGTGGACAATTTTTTAAAAAAAATTGCCACGTGGATTTTTTTTTTTGAAAAAAATACTCTGTCAACAAATGAAGTCACCGGAAAATAGACACGTGACAATTTAGCCGAAAGTTTTCGTCGTTGGCACTTAACTAATCCATTTTGCTCCAATTTTGGCACTTAAGCGTACCTTTTGTAACTTTTGGCACTTAAGTGTTCCTCCGTGCCAAGTTTTGGCATTCCAGAGGTCCATACCTCAAAAATCAAGACATTGTAGGGAAGAAAGATTACACATGCATTTTGCCATTTTCCCTTTCAGATTGCTACAATGGGAAGCACGTAACTCTTGGAGCTTTCTCAACCTCCCAATACCATTGGATAATTCTTCTATACCACTCCAAGAAATATCTAGAATCTTTAGATTCTCTAAAAACCCTAAGCTATCTCTGGTAATGCAAAAAGGGATTAAGAAAATTGCAAATGGAGTTACTACAATGCTTTTAAATTACCTATTTCTGCTAGAAGCTACGTGAGGCTCCTGCACTCGCATAGTTCCAAGCGAAGGAGGGCCTCCATGTCTCCAATTGAAGTGTTGATTTGCTTAAGCTCTAATAGTAATGGAGGATGACAACCTCTGACTTCTTAAAAGCTAAGAGGAAGTTAGTATCTTCCAAGGATTCACAAAACTACAATTGGTGGGCCTCTTAGGAGCGAGAGAGAGATCACAACGGTGGCCATGATGTTGTCACAGCTCGTTCCAATGTCAAGGACAACCAAATCATTGACATCCATGTCACCATTCCTCCACATGAAAACCAAGGAGCTAGAGTTGGGATGGAAGTTAACCACAACAAAAATGCAAAGGCAATAAGAGCTCAGGACCCAGCAGCTACAATTGATGGGCTTTTAGGAGCAAGAGAGCTCACAACAACATCTGCGAGGTCGTCAAAGCTCGCTTCAATGCAAAGGACGACCAAATATCACCATCCGTGCTCGTCGTTCCTCCACACGAAACCAAGGAGCTAGAGTTGGGATTAGAAGGCAACCACATCGAAGAGGTGAAGGCAGTCAAAGTTTGGGATTGAGCGGCTATGATCGACCAAGCTCTTAGGAGCGAGAGAGAACTCATAACAGTGGCTGCAGTGTCATTGCAACTCATTTCGATGCTAAGGATGACCAAATTATCGCTATTTGCACTTGCCATTCCTCCACATGAAACTGAGGACCTAAAGTTAGGACTGGAATGCGATCAAAATGAAGATATGCGAGTAGTCAAAGCTCGAGGCTAACGGCAACTATCGACAAGGCTTTATAAAGAGAGAGAAAGGGAGAGAGAGCCCACAACGGCAACCATGATGTCATCGTAGCTTGTTTCAATGCAAAGGACAACTAAATCATTGTGATCCACAAAGAATCACTTTGATTCACGCTCACCGCTCCTCCAATGAAGTGAAGAAGGTGGAGTTAGGACTAGAAGGCAACTACAATGAAGAGGCAAGGGGGCTCAAACATCTCCTTGAGATGCGCTCGGAACCTCCTTGTTTTTTAATATTCTTTTACTTTGTAATGTTTTACTATTTTTCATCTTTTTACAAAACTATTCCTTTTCTTTCTATATTCAACAAACATAAGAATCTCCATTCTTTTTTTAACTTTATTTTCCCCTTTATTTCCTTTTCAATGTAATCAAATATAAATTACTTTTCATTTTCTTCTATTTCGAAACTTATATTTTCTATAGATAGGATTGTTTCTTTTTTACACATTTCCAGATCAATAAATATCATGTTTGCAACGAGTTTCAATTTTTTTCTTTTTAGTTACGATTTTATTTTATTGAAAGAACTTTTTTTTTTATGAAACAAAATTTACATGTGAAAAATTCATTACATTTCTCTTAAATTCATTTATAATGCAGGATAACAAAAAGAGAATAATTTACTAATATTATCAAATGATGTAACTTTGATCATTTTTATCCTACATTATTTGTATTTCATTGATAGGTGTATCTAAAATGGCCACATTTACTGGGGCATGTGCCAATATTTTGTTTGTCCTAATGTCTCTAATGATCAATATATAAGAAGAAGAATACTAGAAGTGTCAAAAGTTTGCAAAAAATTTTCGCTAGCTCAATTAAGTGTCAATTCAAATAAAAAACAACTACTTAAGTGCCTCCAGTAAAAATTCCAACAACTCGTATGACATGGCATTTTTTATAAAATTTTAATGTCTATTTAGCTTTTTCTTATAAAAAATGAATTCCATCTTGGACATTGACCTAGCCCTTCTTAACAATACGGCCTCGTTTCAAGTTTTAAACTAATTCTCTCTCTAGCTCTCGTTTCTCTCCTCTCTCGATTACAACAGCATTACGAAGCTCCATCTGTGGAAAGCACAGAAGTCACATGATTAACTGAGAAACCATTACAACACGGATTGAAAACACGCTCAGTTCAGCAAGAAATTATATTAGTAGAATATCTGAGTTGAGAAATTTTCATGATTTTTCGACTAGCAAAAAGCAACCATCCACAAATAAAAATAAAATATCCAAGTGAGGGTTTCCCTTTAGTGGGTTTCGATATCAAAGGTGAAATCGATAGAAAGGGAAAAACGTGAGGTAGGGAGGTTGTCTTCGAGTTTTAAATTCATCATGTTTTTGGCTATTGACATTCTTTGTTACATTGAATTGATTGCATTATACCTTGCGTGTCCCACATTTGTTTAAAGATTATTTCTTCCATTTTCTCTTCTCTTTCTTTTGTTTTGACTTTTATTAAAAGACAAAACTACCTACATTACTTTTAAACAATTTTTTGACCCTAACCACTTCTTCCACACACATTACGTTTCAATGTTTCATTCATGTTTCTCTTCTTCTTAACCTATTTTGCCAATTATTAACTTCATTTCCCTAGATAATCCCATATTGTGAATATTTCAACTTCAATTTGCAGTACAACTTTACAAGAATTTACTCAAAGATTGAATAGTGGGGTTGATGAATGCATTATACACAATTAACTCATTTTTCATTGTATTGTTTTATTATATGGTAGCTATGGAAAATGATATTGAAGAGGACCAAAATAGCTTAAATGTATTTATTGATGATGAAACTGCGAATGGAGAAAATCAATCAATCATGACCGCAAGTTCATTTGGAGCTTCCCACACAAAATATTGAAAATTATTCCTTCAATATATTTCATTTAAGTGAATAATGACACTTTCCTTGATGGAATTGAAATATTTTATTGTTTGATTCACATAAAAAGAAATTTTACGAGCGAGTAACATTTTTTAAAGTACATTGATTATCTTTTGTTAAGTTGCATAAACAACTTATTATTGCAGTACATTTGTACTTTAAGAATGATATTCTTTTCATTGATTATTATATGAAAAATTCTGATACATTTAGGATTGACAAAAAAAATGTGTTTACAAATTATTTGAATGGGTTGTCTTACAATGTCATTATAATTGCCATAATTTCTTGTCAATAACTAATCACATAATGTAATCATGGCAAAAATAATATTCTCTGTACTTTATTTTATGGAGTATTTTCTTTTGCATTTGTGTAATAATAATGGATATTTAGAATTCTTTTTATGTACTTAACTTTGTCAAAAAAAAAAATTTGTGAAAGTATCCAACATCATGCAATGATGGCGTGAAAAGTAAATAAGAATTGGACTATTTGATTAACTGAATAAACTGAAAGTTCAGCAATTAAAATAAATAAGCTATAACGTAATGGTGCATATTAAAATTATAATTAAATGAAATGCGTACTTAAATTGGTAGATTGTTCTTTTCACTCTTATTTGTGCTTAGTTTATTTTTAAATTATAGTTTCATAGTAAAGAAAAAGAGAGAAATATACAACTCGTTAACACAATATTTCATAAAAAAAAATGGACACAAATTTTGTTTCATGGAGAAAAAAAAGGAAAAAACCAAAAAAGAAAAGAAAAAAAGAAGGTAAAAAATAATTTTAAATTAAGAATGGACCCAACTTTTTAATCATAATATATGTTATTGAGAGGGGTATGGGTAATTTTGTCTCTAACAAAAATTGAAACAAGAGAGAAAGAAGAACAGAAAAGGTAAGAAATCATCTTAAATCAAGAATATAACCCACAAAGGAGAATGTAGCTAATTAAATATAATAGGGGGTGTCAAGAGCCAATAAAAGGGTGCAAATGGCACAAGCCTTTAATCCTTTTGAGATTAAAATTGTGATTGTTAGGGATTCTGCTTTGTTGACTCCCTCACCCCGTGCCTCTCCACCATGGGCATTTGCAAGGGTGATTGTCATCCTCATCCTCTCCTTTCATTGTTTGCCTTGACGTCGTGTCCCTCGGTGCTGGTATTATTGTTCTCTTAGTCTAAACTTGTTATTTACTATATTGCATTTCCTAGTAGGGGTGAGCATGGTCCGAGCGAGCAGTTCCCACCCTAGAATTGGGAACCGCCCGCTAAGGACCGGTTCCAAAAAATTAGATCCGGAATCGCTCGTTGGTTTCATAGATCCACCCGAGAACTTAACCATCGGTTCTATCCAATTCTCGGGTGGATCCATGGAACCAGTCTCCAAGCACCTACTCAATACGTCTTCTTTCAGAAGAAAAATCCAATAAATGTTGCATCTAGTCTGCTGTAGTACATGGAAACATGGCTTTTGGGCTGTCATCACAAGTACTATCTTCATAACACCACAAGCCACTAAGCATTTCCAAAACGTTATGGATCAAACAACAGCAAGCACTTACCCAAATAGCCCACAAAAGAAGGCTTGCACAAGCATTGCCCATGTTATCGTCAGCTTGCTCTTCCTGTTAATTGTGAAAGAAGGAAATAAGGAAATCAGTATATGCATACATATTCGAATAGATTGACATCACAAAGGGAAAAAAAATATACTTCGTTTGATAAGAGAAGTGTGTAAGACCTTTCTAAGGAAAAAGGCAAAGGGGCCAGGAAAGCTGTTGCGAATATGAACCAATAAGCGATAACCACTATTGGGTTCATCCCTGAATCAAATTCGATTGCATTCATTTTTGGTGTTTCAAGAATGTACATGATTTAGGGCTTTTTCAGAGTATGTAACCAAAAATTAAAGAATAACTACAAGCAAAAAGCATGCTACTTTCATGAAAGACATACCTTGCCCAATTTGTTCTCCAATTGTCAAGTCTTCCCACAGTGTCTCACAATCCAAACGGTGTGCTTCCATGTCCAGCTTATTCACAGCACTATTACTTCCACAGCTACTAGCATTGCTTGTGAACTTGTTCAATTTTCCTTTCTAAACAAGCCCCTCAAATCAATAGAGCGACAAAGGCAAAAAAGAACTCAAAGTGGAGAGAAATAAAATTTTCATGCACAAAAGAATGGACAAAGAAATGCAGAACTAATCATACCAAACAAAATTCAATTACATGGAACTAAAAAACAAATCAAAAGTCAGAAGCCACAAATCACAATGGCCATCAAGTTGATCACATGAGCACCACACCATCATGACAACATAAGTCCAACAATCATACCAAACGAAACTCAAATACATGGAACAAACTCATCCAACATGAGTCTACAACAACAAACAATCGCAATAAGATGCCAAAAAATTCACGACTTATAAGGCTTGTGAATCCTAAGTTGGAGAGCTCTTAAACTCCAAGTCTCAACCTCCTGAAAAAAATAAATCAGTATAGATGATTGCTCAATATTAGTAGAAATTGAACTCAAACAATTATTGAAAAATCTCACCACATTCCTCCCACTTCAACTTGTAAAGTTTATGTATTATTAATCTTCATGTTAACACAATCCATATCTAACAAAAAAGAAGGTATTAAATAAAATATTCACTTATTAGATACCTAAAAGAATTAAAAGATGAAATGACATGAACTTACCCAACTCAAACTTTTCTGCATTTGCAATGCACTCTTCAACATTAATCAGCTCAAGAACTGTTCGTAACCAATTTTGAGTGCAAATCAAAGCTTCTACAACTCTGGGAGTCAAAGAACTTCGAAGGCCATCAAGCACACGATCGGATGTACTAAAAGTTGACTCTAAAGCAACTGTAGTTACAAGGATAGACAAAATATTCTGAGCCATCAAAGATAGGATTTTAAACTTTTGGCCAGCAACACTTCACCACTTCAAAATGTCAAGATCACAAGCATCTTCAAGTTCAACTTTAAGATATCGATTAAGCTCAGAAAAATTGCCCTCAGACCTTTTTTTCTCCTCATTAAGAAAGTCATCATATGATGGCTGTTGCACATGAAAAAGTAAACTACAATTTTCCTCTTTAGTTCCCTCATCACAAAGAGGATCGTAGCTACTACCGGCACTACTAATAGAACTCACAAGTTTATCTAAATTTTTCTCACAAGAAGTAGGATAAGTTTTCTCATAAAATTTAAACAAACGTTCTAGGACAAACTTCACATTATCATACATTTCATCAACTTTCACAGCATCTTCATAAATGAGTCTACAACAATACATCACATAATTTATCTTCTTTCTAGGATCCAACGTCACTGCAATCAACATCATCATATTTACCTTTTCAAAACTCCCATAATATTTGTTGAACTTGTCTTTCATTTTCACACTTACAACTTTCACCATATGATCAAAAGCCTTCGCCACTTCTTTCAAATAATTATACAAAGAAGCTATTCCCTTAAAATAATCAATTGAAGTGATATGCAAAGTCCCAGACATCTTGTTAGTAGCATCATAAAACTGCTTCAAAAACATGGAAAGAATAATGGCATTTTCTCAATCAACACTACTTGGAGTATCAAAATTAAGCTCAGTTGAGAAAGATATATCATCTTAATCTATCCTTTCAAAAGCTTTTCTTAGCTTTATGGCACTTTCTAACATTAGGTAAGTAGAATTTCATCTTGTGGATACATCAAGACAAATTGAACCCTTATAAGTGACCCTTGTACCTTTAATGTAATCTCAAAATATCTTAGCTCTCATGGGAGAACTCATCACATATCTAACCACATTTCTAATTTGTGTAATGGAATCACATACTTTAGCCAACCCATCCTCCACAATCAAATTTAATATATGAGCCGTGCACCTCATGTATAAAACTTCATTATCTAAGATTAAGAGTCTATCCCTTGAAAATTTTTCTTTTAAATAACCAATGGCAATGTCATTTGAGCTGGCATTATCCATAGTGATTGTGGACACTTTCTTCTCTATTCCCCACTCATATATGCATTTCTCAATCACTTTCCCAATATCCTTACCCTTATGATTAGACATCACCACAAAATTGATGACTCTTTTGTGCAATTTTAAGTTTTCATCAATAAAATGTGTAGTTAGACATAAATAGTTCAAATTTTAAATGGAACTCCATGTATCAGTTGTGAGTGCTAAGCTTACGAAAGGAAGCTTTCAAACTTTCTTCTTTTTTTTTCTCAAAAATACAATTTCATGCAACCCTAGCCACCGTAAATTGTGACATATGCTTGAAGAGAGGTTGCAATTGATTCACATAATCACGAAATCCAACACATTCAACCATTGAAAATGGTTGTTCATCAATTATAATCATTCGAACAAGCATTTGCCTACATTTTTCCTAATCAAACTTCCATGTCATTAAAACTTGAGCACTCCCAGTACTAGTATTTTCCCATATCATTTGAGTTTCATCCACTCTTTGTGATGCAAACAATTTTTGCTTCTTATCTACATTGTGAGGATACTTAGTGCACTTTCTCAAGTGCTTCAACATATTTGAAGTACCATTATCAACATGGTATGACTACTTGGCTCCACAATAATTGCAGAAGACATCAACTTTCCCACTCGAGTGAATTATTCCTTTACAAAAATGAAGCCAGGCTGTTGATTTTCGCTTATTAGGAGGAGGACAAGAGTTGGATACCTTGTTTGTCTTGGATGCCTCTTCATAGTCTTCACTTTCTCCATGTTCTAGCGTTATTGATTACATTATTGGCGTTATCGTATCATAGGATCCCTCCACTTCCATTGACATGTTAATGGATCACCTTTAGCTTGACCACGAATCCCCTTACTTCTCCAATAATGTGAGACAATAAGTCCTTTCCTTGCAAAAAGATTCTGCATGAAGACATAACAATAAATAATGCAAAGTAGTCACATGAATGATATTGTCATATGGAAACGGTTCAAATCCAATGCTACATCATCTTAGAATTTATTGTTGAGGGGGAAAAAGAGCAAAATCCCTAGTTCCACTAGAGATAGAAAAAATAAAAGTCAAATGAAAAAAAGAAGTCTATTGGAAAGTTTCATGCAAAATGAAACGCCTAATTTATGCGCTAGCACAGTTGAGAAGCCTTAAATATTGTGGGAAATTGTATAGATACATCTTTACATCATAGC
The DNA here is from genome assembly GCA_014858505.1 of Corymbia citriodora subsp. variegata. NCBI lineage: Eukaryota > Viridiplantae > Streptophyta > Magnoliopsida > Myrtales > Myrtaceae > Corymbia > Corymbia citriodora. The sequence continues at coordinate 5,738,738 of CM026414.1, forward strand.
AATATGGGTATGTTAAAAGTTGCACCAAATATACACATAATCGAAATGTTTACAAGACTCTCTGCATAGTTGAATAGAAACTCTAAGAACCCTAAAAGAAGCATGGAAAAACCAACAAACATCGGAAGCAAGAGTTTAGGCACCTAAGCGACTACAAAAGCTGATTGCCATAGTGCAAGAAAATTTCTAGTAGTTGTTTTACCAGAATCTAGAACTTTAGTTGGATAGGAATCATCTGACTAACAACGGCACAAGAAAAAAGTTGAAAACAAGTCATGTCAAGCATTAGAAAGTTGACACTCAGTAACTCACTACAAATGAAACTATATTATTTAACTACAACTTGAGGATGGGGTATCCCATTGGTATCTCTCCAAATATATGCCTCTCAAGATGTATTTGATGTTTGAAGACTCATATTAAAGCAAATGAGAAAAAGGCACGGATCAAAATGATTGGAACTGCTTGTCATCAAAAGGAATATTTAGATCTCGTAGTGTAAAAGCAAAAGTTCTACAAGTGAAAAATTTAAAGCAAAAGTGAAAGGGCAACCTTCATTTTCAAAGATAAATTATAATTACGAGAGACGCAAATGTCATAAGGTGAATCATTGCAATTTTTGAAGTGAGTTCGGAGTAGTCACTATGCCTATCACGTTGGACATTAGAATAAAGCCTAGATAAAGGGCATCGATAGCTGCTGCAAAAGTATATACAAACAAATAACTAGAAGTCCAATTAGCACCAAAAACCTAAATGAATCAAGACCCGAGAGTAGGAATTTCCTTCAAAAAGCGCCCCCGTCGATTCTCGCCAACATCAAAGTAGAACACTTGCAACCAACAACATGCAATTCAAGCAATGCGAACACCAGAAATGACAGAAAACAAGGAACAAATTGCCCTAATAAGAAAAGCACATGCCTTGGTGTCAAGCTGCAATTCCTTGCTGGAGGCCTCTTGATCGTCAATATTGACAAAGTAATTAAAGAGATCCAGGAACCAGGAGATACCGGAGAAAGGCACGATGATGGTGGACTGTGGGGCCGACGTCTTATTGGAGATCTTGAGGTAGCAGCCACAAGGGTTCTCCTTTAGATTGAAGTAGAAGAGCTTGTGCTCCACCTGGAGCGTCTTGCACATCAAAATTTAAGGATTTAGGGTTTTTAGTTCAATCAACCAAACAAACAAAGAACTTATAGATTTAGAGATTTAGTGAGTAGATTCAACTTATAGCAATCGAGAGCCGTGAGTGGTGCGCTTAAGTCGAAAGAGGGAGGCGCGGTTGAGTCAACCAAAGGTGAGAGGCATGGCAAATCGAGAGAGGGAGGCGCGGTTGACGACCATTAGTGCGGTCAATGAAGTTGACGCAATCGAATCGAGAGCTAAGAGGTGGGGTCGATGGCCGACAACCATGAGTGCGGTCATGAGATTATCGAAGTCTTGACAAGAGAACACTCACGAAGTGGAGCTTGAGCCATTTCTTTCTTCAAGAGTTTGACGAGAACTGCAGTCTGCAAGCAAGGGCTGCTCCACTTCCATGACCACAAAACCGAGTAGATAAGGGCCTCAAGATGTGGAAAATAAAAATTGAGCTGCTTCTTTCTTCAAGATGTTTTTAGGGCTTTAAATGGAAAATAAAAATTCTAAACAGGGTCATTCAAAATTTTAATTTTTTCAATAATTTTTTATAATCAAAATTAATATATACCGATCCGGTCTGGTCGGGCGGGCAAATGGATCCGCCCATGGAATCACCAATCCCTTTAGGAACCACTGGTTCCGAGCCGATCTGGTCCGGGTTCGAGCGGTCTAGGTGGGTCCTGGTTCTTTTGCTCACCCCTATTTTCCAGTTCCTTGTTTATTCTCATCGGCAAGAGTTTCAGCTACTAATTTTGCACCAAATCCTCTATCATGAGATTAGGGTTTGAGAAAGAAGCTAAAATTTTCCCCAAATCAGTGATTTTGAGATTAGGGTTTGAAGAGAGGCTGAATTAGGGGCAAATATGTGGCAAACAATGCCGTTTTGGTTAATAAATGTCGACTCGCTACATTGGCGAGCCATGTCAGTTGGAAAAAATATTATAACATTGCCACACTAGATTTTTGACAACTTAGATTAGAGTATGCACTTAAGTGATTTTTCTTTTAAAGTGGCAATTTAATGATTCAAAAAAAACTTTTGGCATTAAAGCGAATGACATTCACAACTTTTAACACTTCCAGCATCATTTTCCTTATATGTATAAGCGAATAAGTAAACATATATTTATTATGTTGTCTAAACACGAAAATAAGGCTCATACATTAATTTATTTAAGTAAACCAAGGTAAATAAAGAATTAGTCTGATAAAGGAGTTGATAAAATAATTGGGTTGCTTCAACAAATTAGTTCATTTTATTTCTTTTTAAAAATGTCTTTATATGATGAGCATCTTTTTAACTTAATTTTGCTTATACCGATTGATCTTTTTTCATAGTTCAATCAAAATATAGGTATTTCATTATCGCATGTAGTATGATAGGCAAGATAATATTCAATTTTTTATAGAGGTATTTCGATTCCATCATCAAGTGATTCGAAAAATGTTGAAATTGATCTTTTTTAATTGATGATTAAAAGTTTAGTGCGACTGTGTGAGATATTGACTTACAATATTTGACAAAACGCATAATATAGGAGGACATTGAGTTACTTTTCGTACCCGACACATTCGGTCTTGAAGTAAATAATGATAATGAGATAATCTTTTACGAGAAAAGTATCATATGGAAAATCTAGTATTCTCTGCAATATGATACTTTTCTCGTAAAAGTTTATCTCAATATCATATATATAAAATTGAGGTCTTGCTCCAACTGATATGGCGTCGACTCGTTGTGCGTTCACTGCACACGAAGTGACATTGATCTGCGGCACGTCCGTCGCGTGTCGAGTGTCCTAGGTCTTAATTCACTCTTCCAACACGGTTTAACCTTCACTTCAACATTTAAATGAGTACACGTGTTCTTATGGGTTTTATACAATTTGTGATGTGTATGTTACCGTGTATTTTATTTATCCCTATAATAATAATATAAGCGTGTGCAGCTGACACTTGCTGTATAAGAGCATGTATGAGTAAACAAAGACTAATAAAAAGCTTAATATTAAATATTATTTACCAATAAAAGACAACAAATCTAAAAATTTGTCCATCGCTATACTAAAATGAATAGCAAATGGTGCATTGTGATGCAAAGTGCAAATGCACCAAGACACTTGTACTCATTTATATAAGGATCAATGCTACGAAAAACTCTAAACTATTGCACTTATAATAAATTTATCAAAAACTAATTTTCTGATCACAAAAAGCCTCAAACTAGTATACTGTGACAAATTTATTTTCTATTAGTTTTTGTTAAATTTTATTGTCAAATTATTAGATTAGATGACATGTGGTAGTTGACAAGTACATTAATTTGGGGTTTTGTACTTGATCTGTCATAATTGTACCATTTTATAGTTTTTCGTGATATTAATATAATTTAACATAAATTAAAAGAGTGAAAAGTTGTCACAAATGTACTAATTTGAAATTTTTGATGGTTTATCACATATGTACTAGTTGAGGTTTTTGTGGTTAAAAAATTAATTTTGAGTAAATTTATCACATATTGATCAGTATGAGATTTTTCGTAATATTAACTATTATTCATTAGTGCAAGATGACAAACCACACTGAGGTGTGATCACTAGTGCTAGGAACTCATCTATATAATTCATGAGCTCACTACGACAAATTATATGGAGATGTGATTCAGTCCTTAGGGTGCAATTATTTTCTAAAAAATGGATGATTTGGAAAACATATTTTTAAAAATAATCACTTACAAAAATAAAATAAAAATATTTTTATTGTCTACAAAAATGTTTAGACATCAAGTGTTGTCTATAATGAAAAAATTTCACTGGCTATTCAAATGATACAGTCGATTATTTTTAAGAAAATACATTTTAAATATTTTCTTGAGCTTAAATATTTTTGATATTGATAAAAAATAAATCGTCCAAAAATTTAATTAAATTTATTTGCATAGGCGTGTTTGCATAGGCGTGTTCTCCTAGAAGACGCGTATACATATATGTCTTGAGCCCATTCTATGTAACACATGAACCGATTATAAATCTAAATTAATCACATTAAGATGCAATTTGTCTTTCAATATCTCCAAGCTCAATGGTTTTACTCACGCTTATTATTGAGATCGATTGCGAAACGTAAATAGCCCAATTTTTATTTTAGAAAAACAGACTTATAGTAAGTAGAAATTAGCTGCGCTAAGTTGTATGTGGACAATAATAAAGTCAATACAGATCAAATAATGTCATTTACACCTCTTGATATCTTATGCATGCATAAAAAAAACCCTTGGAAAACATCTTTACCAAAAAAAAAAAAAAACCCTTGGAAAACATGTATAAAAGCCGAACCGTTATCTCATCCGAGCCGATCCGTTTCTCAGATTTGCCGCGACCGGCGAGCAGATACTCCGCCCATCAATGTCTCGGGTCGGATCCAGAGCCGAATAAAGACGTGGCGGGACCCGGGTCGGACCTTTTAGGGTTCTACGCATCGAGAGGAGACACCTTCCTTCGACGGGTAGCCGAGGCGGTAGAGGTTTTCTTCACTCTCTCTCTCTCTCTCTCTCCCTACGGAAGCAGCGAGTGGCAAGGGCAAGGCTTTAGGGTTTCTCGTCAATGCACGGCGTCTTCTCGGGTCCCTCCGAGGCCGAAGTGATGACCCTTCGCTTGCAGTAGCTGCAATGGCGGCGGGTGTTTCACTGAAGGTGGAGCCGGAGAACTTCTGTTGCAGAGCGGTATGGTTGATAGATTGCATTACACGCGCTTGTGGTTTGGCGTTTTTGGTTCCGTAGAGTGGAGGGTTTTTGTGGGTTTCGATAGTCCTTCGAGCTGACGACTTCTTGGGTTTTGTGTGGGCTTGCAGTGGAAGGTCAAGTACTCGAAGTTGGAAGAGAAGCGGAATGCTCTTAGGCAAGCCGTGAAGCTTCTCGAGCAGCAGCTTGATAAGGTTCAGACCGAAAGTCTCAATCTCAAGAAAGGTAATGTAAAAACTATTGCTTTGATCGTACTGAAAGGTCATGTTGAAGACTATCTTGCTTTGTGTGATTCTGGGAGCTGAAAAATTTAAGTGGTTTTTGATGATGAATACGAAATGTGTAGATTCAATACCTTGCTCGATGAAATTGTTTCATGAGGGGCTTTATGTTGTTATTCTGGTATTCGATTCCTTAAGGAAGAAGAGATTTGGGGCTGCCACTGACGTGTAGTATGTATACTTATGTCTCTTTCTCTCTCCTTGCAGCATGTGATGAGGAACGGGCACGTGCAGACCTTGAGAGAGAGGAAAAGGAGAAAGCTTTAACTGTCAGAGTTTCGTTGGAGAATGAAGTCGCTACCTTGAAGTCCAAGATAGTGTCATTGAGGAGAAGTGTTGGTTCTGATGTTCAAGACGGGAAGGAGAAGATCAAGTTGCTCGAGGCCCAGGTCTCTAAGGGGGAAGCAGAAATCAAACGTCTTAAGGAACTTACAAAGAAGGAAAAAACTAGGGCAGATTCAGAAAGGAAGAATGCAGAGTCCGAGAAAAGAAGAGCTGAGGAAGCCTGGAAAATGTTGCAAACCGAGAAAAGTAAGGCTGATGAAGAGCGAAAGATCTATGCTATTGAGTGGAGAAAGGCTGAAGAATCTAGGCTTCAGTTGCAGAACTTGAGAAAAGAAATTGATGAAGCGAGATCAAAATTAGTCTCTGAGACTTTAAGGTGTGAAGAGACAAAGAAAGAACTTCAATTAGAGAAGCAAAGAACAATGAAAGAGAGACAGCGTGCCGATCTGGAGAAGGCTAAAGCAGCTGACCAAAGAAAACTAGCTGAAGATAATTCCAGGAAGCTGACGGAAGAGAAAGATCATGCTAAAAAATTGTCTAGTGAAGTTGAGGGAGGCAAAAAACGCATTGAGAAATTGCAACAAGAGCTTCACGGCATTATGACTTCTATCAGAATGAGTAACTGTCCTGTAGCAGGAGCTGACCAGAAAGTGGATTTTGAGATAGCAAAGCAGAATGATGAGCCTTGCAAAACAGCTAGGCTGATTTTCACAGCTGAGAAAGCAGCCTTTGATGTTGAGAAACAGAGACAGTCAAGTAAGAAGAAACAGACGGCTTTGGAAATGTTGAAAGGAAATGGTCAAAATGAACAGCATACTAAGGCTTTGGATGACAAAGATAATGATAAATCATCGAAATTGTCAGAGAAAAAGAGGCGAAGGAGTGGAAAATTCCAGTCAGATCATCAGATACATGGATCTGGGAAACTGTTGGAGGCTTCTCCTGCCTTGCCTATGAGGGATGCTGAATCTACCAAACTGAAGCTTTTGAAAGAAAGATTGAAGCTTGAAAAGACGAGAGCTAAACATGCCAAAGAAGTGGTGGAATTGGAAAAATGCCGAAACAATCTTCTAATGCAAGAAATCCTTCGTATGAAGATGGAGTTTGGCGAATTTTCACATCGCCTGGATTTACTAAGAAGCTGTTGCTCGCCCAGCTGTGGAGATATGCCTGATCTTGAAAAGGTGTGTTTCCTAATCAGTAAATTCTAATTTATTACTTATAGCTTCTTCATAAACATCATCTAAGGGTTGACTAGTATATTTTTCTCATTTGCTTACCTGATTTGATGAACTCTGCAGAATGCAAGAACCACTGGTACAACTGGAAGGAGGCAAAATTTCCGTGTCCCAGAATCGTTTCATGCATGCTGTCAAAGCGACAATACAATTTTCAAGCCTAGCTGTATATCCATTGCCACATGTGATGATTTGAGGCAGCTTTCGCACAAAGAAACTGGGCCGCCTACACCCAGAGGCAGTTCTACTGATATTGTATCAGGTACTGATTCTAAATCGGAGCTTCCGCCTAGAGGCTCTAACAGAAAAAAATTACAGCGTTCTGCCATAAATTCTGCTATGGCATCTTTTTCTGATAGAGAGTTGGTGGGATCACAGGACAGGGCATGCATTGTTGCTTCATCAGCAAAACTGAGGGAAGATAAGTTGAATCCGCAAAGAACCATTTCGAGATTATCCAATGGAGATACCAAAGTGAGGGCCAATGAAAAATTTCCTGAGGTTTGTGACAATAGTGTGAGAAGTCCTCATGGTCTTCATGGATCAAAAGTATGTGGACAGAAGAGGAAGGACCTTGATGTGATTGAATCGGTTGATCATATGAGTGTAAGAAGTAGGAAGTTGCATGTCCTTTCAAGTCAACAAACAAATGAATCCTTGAATGATGTGCTTGATAGTAAACAAGCGGGGCATGAGAGCAGGCGGAAGAAGAGAAAGGTTTTTCATGAAAAGGACATTGGAAAGGGACCACAACATGGCAATAGGATACTGCAGAACAAAAATAACCATGGATCTGAAATTTGCACTGAAGTAAATATCAGTGGACGAGTTCCCGATGAATTAAATGGAGGAGTTTGCTTTGTAGAGAGGGAGGATGTTGGTTCTTTTGGCTGTAACAATGATAGAGTTGAAATCTTTGGTACTGTGGATGTCAGTTATATGAAATTGCTGGAGTTGGACGATCCAACTGATGAGAAGCGCTACAGGACAGCGATTGGTGGGCTTGTTTCTCCAGCACTTCCTGAGATGGACTTCGAGATCACTGAATCTTCTGATAAGGAAGAGAAAGACTTCATCCATGGAGTAGTTCGAGAAAAAGAGAATACAGCAACTTCCTGCTGTCTTGATTTGGTAGAAGGGAGAGTCAATTCAAACAGGTTGGGATTTATTGTTTCAGGAGATGAGAATAAATATTCATTTGAGAGTCAACATGGATCTGCATATGATGCTCTTCCTAAATATTGTGTTATCTCTTCGGATGTTAAAGAATTTGAAAGCATATATAGGATAATTCTTGCAATTGACAGTTGTGTGGTTCGGAGTTCTTTGCTATCTCACCCAAGCTGGATGCTGCAAAAATTTCTGGTTGAACTGAGGAAGGAAGAAAATCTCCTGCAGAAGTGAGTTACTCTTCTGCTTTCATGTACTTATGTTGATCCTCTCTGGAAAGTGACAGTATCAGAAAAAGAGAAAAACAAATATGTTACATGTTATGTCTGTTCAAATGTTCTATCCTGGTTCCATGCGCTGACACTTCTAGTTTGCTTCTGCATTTTGCACTTCCTTTTATTATATCCACTTGAGAAAATCAATCTTAATGATTTAATTTCTTTTTTGTACTAATTTCAGGGAGAGGGTCTGTGTGTTGTTTTCATTATTGCTGGTCAACTACTCTGTAGTGGCATCAGGAACATCTGGGTACTCATTTGACAGAGACTTTTTCAACTTGGTAGATTCATTTGCCGAGCATATAAAGTCTGGTAAGTTCTCTTCACGTGCTTATTAAATGTACTCCATGAAGTTAAATATGAAAACCATGGAAGTAAATTTTTATTAGTTACATTTGTTATGCTGAATGTAAATCTGATTTTGTTTGGTTTGTTTGTTTGTGGAAACAGTGATGTCAAATGTGGAGACAAGACGACTATTTATGGAGTTATGTCAGGTTGATGGACTTCTTTGTCTCATTGAGGATTTCCTTGTCCACAGAAAGATTATTTTCTGTAATGGTGTAGCTTCTAAATCTTCAATCTTAGCTGATAGAACAGTGGAAATGAATTTGAACAATGCTGATGGCCTCCTGTCATCAGGAACTGCATCAAGGGATCTATTGGTGGCTGGCAGTATTGTTTTTGCATCAATGTGTGTGGTGGACAATAAGATTGGTTTTTCATGTGAAGCTTCATACAAGATTTGTCTTGCAAATGGATCTGATCCTTTATTGGTCCTTAGCATTCTTCATGTGTTTGCTTATTTATGTGGAAGTGAATATCTTACATCAAGCAGATATAGTTTGCTGATGACCGTCTTGAAGTCAGTGGTTAAGCTTCTGGAGCAATCTAATTTGCCGGTGGGTTCTCAATGTCCCTTAATGGGGGAGGTGGGAGCTGTAGTCCCTCCATGTACCAGGTGCCCATTCAGTATTGGAGCAACTTCTGTGGATGCTGTCATGTTGCAATTATTAGGGAGGCTTCAAAAGATTGGTCTTTATGGAAGACTGCAACCTGTCGCAGGGGAACCGATCAATTCAGGAAATACTCTAGATAATTTTAGCACTCAGCTTGATGTGTTTGAAATCCTGCCTGAGAAGGGAAACAATGGGGTTCCCCCTACTGTATCAGAAATCAGAAGTGCTGAGGATCTCTTTGATCTTAGTGATTTACTTTCTTTGTTGGAGCTAATTGCAATGAATGCAGTAAGTCTTCTGGTGAATCTACTGATTGTCCCTTATGACTAACGTATTGTGTCTAACCACCCTAGTTCTGTTTGATCTAAGCATCTTTCTGATGATGCAGGGCTGGGAGTCCACACAAAGTAAAATCATCTCACAGCTGTTAAAAATTTTTGAATCTCCCATGCTGGAAAGCGTTTCTGCAGCTGTTGTAGTTCTTGTTGGTCAACTTGGAAGGTAAGATGTTACTGACTCATTTTTATCAAACAAAAAGAAAATTGGATTTTCCCCCTTTTTGGAGGTATAATGTCTAATCCTGACAAAAATTGAGGTGGAAAGATCAGACTAGCTGTTTATGATATATGTTGGTGATGAGCTATGATATGTTTGTAGGTTGCATTTCTTTTGGGTCAATATCTTTGTTCTGAAAATGTTGTCAATTGATAAATGTCACTTACGGAGATTTTACAGAAAAGGTCTTCCTGACAAAAACTTGGAGAGAAGATTTTGTCAGACTTGTTTATGTGAAGTTTGCTGAGTAGATCCATGTCAGGCACCTTCATTTGTTATTTGATCTTGTGCACAATCCTCGAATGTCTATGTGGAGTGTAAGGCCGGGCAGCAGAACCCACCTATACATCTGTTAGGGACTAGAAGAGGGAACCCACCTATACATCTGTTAGGGACTAGGAGAGGGAACTGCTTTTCTGTGTGCCATGTCATGGTCTTTTACTACACCTCCGCTGTCTTATGCTTCTTGGATTTAAATATCTATAGATTAGAAGGTATTAGGGGTGCATATGCAAATTGGTGCACAAGTTTAGTTTGTGAAGATCTCAGCCAGGCAGATGGTTAATTAAGAATGGTTTTATCAGTCAATATTGATTGGGGAGATATGAGAATGTAAAATTCCTCTAAAGAAGATGTGATTCAAATTATGATGCGCTCTTGAGAGTATGAAGAGGTTGCTGGCAACTCGTCTATTTCAATACATCTTTAAACTTTGTTTTAGAAAACCAGACAAAGTAATATTATCTATCTCTATCTGTGAATTTGCTCAAAATGATGACTATGCAGTGTCCACTGGAAGTATTCTGAATATATCCATCTGATTTTACAAGTTGATTAAATCCCAGTTTTTCTTCATCTTTAGTGCTTAATGAGTTTGGCCAGTCCTCCACAGATGGTGCCTAAATAAATATTGGCAGAAAACAACTATGCTTGATTGAGACATAATGGTTACTTTTGGAAGGATTGATAATGGAAAACTTTGATTGCCTTAAATTATTGAAGTGGCATGGCAAAGTTCCATACTTCAAAGAGAGAAATTGTGAAAAATTGTCAAACGATGGGATGGACATCTGACTTGCAGGCTTATCAGTGTGTCAATTGATAGACATAGATAGTGGTGATATAATTAAGAGATGTTTGTAACTGATATATAGTCATATGGTGGTAAGTGTGCAAGAGCTGGATAGTAGGCTGCACTGGTGTCATGGACATCTGGAATGAATAATTGCAAAACTAAGTGAAGGTTGCAGTTTGAACAGAATGATAATAAATGAAACGGTACCTGGTTACGTTAATTTGTGGGAAATTCGCTATGGCTTTTACCTTGTTCGTCTTTCTGTCATGCTTTGTTTCATATGCACTAACTATGTTTTGTTCTAATTTCAGGCTTGGAGTTAAAGCCGGTGGCTTTGATGATGTTGGAGTCCAAAGTTTGAGGTGTTTCTTGTATAGCTTTCTCCAACAGGCCACCACCTTGAACATGGGCTTCTCTACTCAGACTGCTATCACAACTGCTCTGCTTCAGCTTGTGCCCCTAGATTTTGAGAATATTGTACAGGGTAATGCAAGTGTGAGTCAGTCTGCCCCTGCCTGTGCTGTGAAAAAGTGGTTTTCTTCTTTAACAAGAGAACAGAAAACCTTGATTTGTAATCTTCTCCAATCAGAAGCTGTAGATAGAATCTGAGCTTCATGTGCCAACCCGCTTTTGTTGTACTTGAAGATCAGTCAATTCACAAGCTCTACGCAGAATTGTCAGGTTCAAGTTATTGGACATAGCGGCAACTTTTGTTTTCTGTAGATCATTGCAATTTGATCGGTGGCATGGCAATTTTGGATTGCTGGGAGAAGCTTTTTGTTGTCGATATTGCAATTTGGCTTGATACGGCAATTTGTATAACTGGAATGTTCCGGTAAGGAATTTTGCTGAAAGGATGAGAATGGATAGCCTTTTTGTCCAGTTTCTTGCTGTTTTGGCTAAATATATTTATCTAGTATTCTGGTCTGCACGTGCCATCTGCTAGCATATTTTGAGGTCTAGGGCATGGAAGCACATGCATTGGACCTGAAAACATATCCTACTTTGGAGGAGGAAAGCTAACACACTCTTAACATTTCATTGATGCTGAGGTCGTTGCTCATTTGCAGGTCAGTGGAATGATCTACCTTTGGAGATGTGCCTGTGCTTGTGAACTGCGATAATAGCTTATACTTGAATGCCCGGAAACTGTTGTGGAGCTGAAACAGTAATTCATTTTACAGTCTTAGTATGTCCATTACTTTCTATATGAGGGAATTAAGCTCAGCACAAGTGAATTTACCAAAGGATGGTTGGGATGAGCCTGTGGCAAAGCTTTTGTGCAATCAGTTATAGACCTATAGCATTGAAATCTATGACCCAAAAAACTACACTCAGACCTATTGAAAGAGATGAAGCCGAGATTCAATTTTTTGGCCGAGATGATCGGGTTTGGGTACCTGTATAGGAGGTTGCTACAATTCTGAGAGAGCCGAATGAATGATTGATAGTTTGAAAAATTGAACATACGTGATAAGCCTGCCTGGGCCACGGGAACTTTTGAAAACGTTTTGTTTGAAAATTCTTAGAAAAAGATGAGACCTAGATGTTCATATTGTAGACAGTGTAGTGATTTTTCTTATGTAAGTGGGAAATTACATGTTGAGAGGTCATGTGTACGATTGAGGCAGGCAAGCGCTTGCATAAGAGTGACGCAGAAAGTGAAGACGAACCAATGATGCAGCAAATGATATCGGGGATGTAGAAGGGTTCGAATCAAATGCTCATGGGAAAGAAGTTCTAGCTGAAACAAATTTGAATATCGAGACGTGGTACAGGAGATGTTGAAATTTAAATGTCGGAACAATTTTGATTACTCTTGCTTAGGATGCATATACAATAAATAGTTTACTCAAACTTTCGAATGAACCTGTTAGGCAAAAGGTCCTCGAGACAGACCTTCAAGTTGTGTGATGGCCGATCGGGAACCAGCTGACGAGGTCGTGCACTAAGGACATAACGTAAGCCTGGCCGAGGTTTTGAAATGGAAAGGGGAAAAGACTAATGGTTTCTCTGACTACAGTTTCTCTGACTACAGATGTCCAGTGAGAGCTATCAGAATGAAGGTTCTTGGGTTTCTGAGATTAGACATAACTATCGGAATGAAGGTTCTTGGGTTTCTGAGATTAGACATTTCTTTTGCCTGTGTGACTATCATTTGATCGGAGTGAACTTTCTTCAGGTAGAATGTCCGTCTAGGCTTTACGAACTCTGACCGCTACATCGGCTGCCAGGACTTGGTACAATATTAAAATTCTCAGGGTGCGGTTTGTTTTGGCTAATTAGGGAAAGTGTAGACCAGTTTGCATAGGCAATTTGGCCTCTTTCAGGCATGGTTCATTATTTAGCTCCAGGGGAAAGTTATGAGCTTATAAACAACCATTGCAATGGTTATTTTGACCTATTTGAAGCTTCCAACGTGCTGAGAAACTTTGGAGGGCTGTATATACGTGTCAAAGTGAGTTGAATGGTGGTTGATTGAGGTAATCGAATTGCTCTCAAAGTTTTGTTTTATTTATTATGCTTGTTTTTCGAGAAAAGCCGTGTGATTCTGATTGTAATTTTCCGAGAGAATGTTGGTCCAATCATTGTAAAAATTATTTTGAGTGAATAGGAAATTGTGTTTACATGTAGAATGAGTTCGATCCCTAGTAGATAAGCAACTTTATTTGTAAACGCTATCAAAGGCTTCAGATCATACAGTGGATTCTACCCTCATCATTGGGGACTGTTAGAGCAGGGAGAGTGGAAAAGTCAAATGAAAATGTTGAGCTATCGTCAATTGCTTTCCAATCCCTTCTATCCCTGGCTCTATTTTATATATTTGCAATGTATATTTCCTCTACAAGCATAATTTACGTGAACTTATAAATCAAATTGGAGTTGCCACCAATCAATTTAGGAAAGCCTAAGTTAACTAAACACCTAATGGTTCAGGTGGCATTTGAAATTAATTGCACTTTCTAAGCAAATTCCAAATCAAAGGTTGACATGTAATCGCGTCAAGTAGAAACCTCCTCCCAAACATTATTCTAAGTCGGAGGACGAAATGTTGCTTGACGGGGAGGAATCCGATCCTAAGCAAAATTCTAAATACAAGCTGAACCTAGACACACTAGGAGTAATCCAACTCCCAAAGAAATTCTGAAATAAAGGCTAATACGCAGGTATGCAATCTAAAGCCTGACACACAACCACATACCGTCGTGGAGGGGAAAACTTATACATGGCTATGCAATTTGAGGTTGACACAGTCATGCAATCTAAACTTGACATGAAGTCATGCAATCTGATGTTGACACTAAAGCTGGCGACCAGTTACCTCCTCTTCTTGAGTGCAGGATATGGCGGAATACTCTGCTCGTTCCGGAGAAAGTTCTCTGGATCAACCCGACCCTTCACAATGGCCAGCCTCTGGAAGTTGTCTTTGAAGTATTTCATGCCCCAGACACTCGCTCATGAGTAACTCTCTTCACCTTTCCCATTGATTCCCAAGTCGAGATCTCTGTAATTCAGATAGGCAGCTCTAGGTGATTTAGAAACATACGGTGTCATGTTATTGTACAGCATGTTTATCCAGTGCAAGTGCTTTCTGGACGCTTTGACCCCATTTTGAACCCACTTCACCAGGTACTGTACGTTGTACAAATTGCCCTTCCTGTGAGGAAATGGTAGTTCTGACTCTGATATCTCATTCATTTTCCCACCATATGGGTCCATTATCATGAACGCTATCTCTTCTTCCAAAAACCTTTCCCATATTCCTCTCAATCCGACTTCTGGGATGGGTTCCTGCACGAAATCCGACTTTGCCTTGAAGTAGCTCTTGTATACTGTGCTCCTGTCTAACAATACCTCCAGCGGGTCATCCTTCTTGTACCCGGCAAAATAGAGCGCAGACTCGATCCAAGTCATTTCGGTGCAATTGCTGACCTTCAGTCCCAGCTCAGGAAAGCTTTGGTTCATCAGTGGGATAAGAGATTCCAATTTACCGAGGAACAAACTGTTAAACGCGGCTTGTACGGTTTTTGCACCCCCGTTATTTGGATCATCCACATTCTGAATTATCGCCCTAATGAAGAGATCCTCAGGTAGCTCATGCGCAATGTATTGCCACCTGTGCACGAGCTCAATTGCGCCCTGTTCAAGCGATCTCGATACTGTGAAGACCGTCACAGTCGGAGGGACCCTGACCAACTTGATTTTCCATGACAAAATGATCCCGAAGCTAGCTCCACCGCCACCTCGTATGGCCCAAAATAAGTCCTCACCCATTAATTCTCTGTTTAGGATTCTTCCATCGACATCAATCAAATAAGCATCAATGACATTATCAGCTGCTAGGCCATGCTTTCTCAACATAGTACCAAACCCGCCTCCACTAAAATGCCCACCAATCCCAACACTAGGACATATACCAGCAGGGAACCCATGGACTTTGCTCTCCATGGCAATGCTATAATAGAGTTCCCCGAGCGTCGCACCGGATTGAACCCAAGCTGCTTCCTCTTCAAGGTCGATGTCTACCGAACGGAGATTGACCAGGTCGACAAGGACGAACGGGTTTTTGCAGCGATAGGACAGGCCTTCATAGTCGTGGCCTCCGCTGCGAACCCTGATCTGTAGGCCCTGTCTTCTGGTGCAAAGTATGGCTGCTTGGATTTCGGCTTCGTGGAAAGGCGTGACGATGAGGAGGGGCTTCAAAGTTGACCTGGAAGAGTTGACCCATCTGGGGTTCTGTTCAGAAGATTGCAAGAGGTGAGGATAGGAGGAGTTCGAGGAGTAAATGATTTCGAAGGTCTTCGTGCAGTCACTGAATTGAGTTTTCATGCATTGCACGAAACTTTCTTGGGTCGTGGTTGAAGCCACAAAGGGAAAGAAGAGCAGAGCAAAAGCTAGAACAGGAGAATTCATCCAACTCTGTATGTCTACTGACAAATACGATGTTAACGTTGCAGAAAGGTCAGTGGCATCTTGGTAGAAGCTTGCATATGTAATTTCGAGTAGGTTTGGAGTTTATTGAGGCCGAATATTTCCAGCGAAGATCTGCGGAAGACGGCTAAATGATACTAAATCTGGCAGGGCAAGAACAATGGTACGATGACAATTCCAATGCTAGAAATTTCATTATATTATAATATGGGCCTCCTGTCGCCATTGGTTGGCAAATTTAAACCATCCTATGTCTATGCTCAAAAGCCTTAGAGATCATATTTGGATTAATATCATGAAAAATTTCAAATTAATATACATGTGATAAATATACCATAAATGACCACAAAAAACTCCAAATAAGTACACTGATAACAAATTTACCCAAAATTAATTTTTAAACTGCCAAAAACCTCAAATTGGTACATTTATGACAAATATACTTTCAATTAAAATAGATTAATATCATAGAAAATCACTAAATTGGTACAACAGTGATAAATGGAGACTAAAATCCCAAAAATGGTATACTATTCAATTGTTACGTATCATCCAACTTAGCAATTTGATAATAAAATCTAATGGAAACTAACATTGGATAAATTTGTTAAAGGGTTACCAATTTGGGATTTTTTGTACTAAAAAAATTAGTTTGAGGTAAATTTGTCATAAATGTATTAATTTAGGGTTTTTCGTAGTATTAACCCATTATATTATAACTTGGCACAATAACTTGGTATCAAGTCACAATTAAAATTTTCCTTGCGAATTTCCTATTTGCCGGTGCGGATAACTTGCCTTTGATCGCAACTAAGAGGCCGGCTCGGCTTGGGCAAAACTGGTCTAGGATATCAATTAATCGGAAAAAGGGGGCCTCTGAAGGACTTGCGCTTCTCTAATGACCCTTTGCGCAAACGACAGACATAGCGTCCTGTCAATCTCCGGCCGCTCAGCCCCGCGAGTGTTTGCAAGTGAGTTGTAAGGAGTCTTGGTCCTGTTCTAATGGCTTCCAAAGAATCTAATCCAACATCAAACAAAGATTTGTCAGTTTAATTTTTGAGCTAAAGGATAGGCCGGTATCACCTAAGTAACATCAACATCAACACCGACACACGACACATGATATGACACGACACATCATTTCTCAATAATATCATTCATTGTTTTAATTTGATAAATTCAACTACATTCAATTCCAATAATCTATAGAATCTGAAGGAAAAAATAAACAAGCAATTTATATTTTATACACACGTGTCAAAAGAGAAGATTTGTAAAAACAAACTTGGATGGGGCAAATTGTGTATCACAGGAAGCAAAAGTCAAAAGAGAAGAGAAGATTAGATTTTCTTTTTTTTCTCCATTTATTATTTTTATTATTTTTTAATTTTTTACATATTTATATTTTGACCCATCATGTATTGAAAATTTTTAATATTAACTCTCTTTCGTGTCAATATCATATGTCGAAATTTTGGATTCACGCGTTAGAATATATGTAGAGAGTTAATCACTTGTCGGATTTTTCGATACCTATTGAGCACGTGTCATAGTATCTCTCAAAGAGTGTCGGTGCTTCCTAGGGCATCACTTAGATGTGATTAATTTATAAAGGTTGCTTTAATTTCTTGGATGCCATATTATGAATTTAATGATTATAGAGGTCCTTCCATTGTCCCTGTTACGAGCAATTGGTTCCCGGTCCAATCCAGTTGCCAAAATTCCAAATTGGGGATTGGATCATTTGGTGCTAAGACTGAAAACTAGATCGATGGTCCAGTCCAATTTGGTTTCGGTCCGATCCAATGGAATTAGTCTCTCTCTTTTTTTCATTACTTTTTCCCCACTACTTAGAATGAGACCGAGGTAGTGTTCAGTTCATATTTTAAGAACTGGACCGCCCAAACACCAATTCCACTTTTCGAAATTAGGAATCAAATCAATACTCTTAAGAATCAGACCAAATCGGTCAAACCAAACCAACCAATCGGTCTCAGTTTAGGCGGTCCATATTATACATCCCTAGTCTGTGTAAAAGAACACGGGACTAGGTCAAGCATAAAATATCGACCTCCGATGGCAGGTTGCAAAACTTACAATTACAGAGGTATTTTATGAATGGAAAAAATAAAAAAGGAAAATTATGACCAATCTGATATTTTGATGTCGCAAAAACTTACAAGATGAGAAAGGTTATATACGAAATTTAACGGGCCCATACGAACTTACATTCCAGGAACAGGCGAGGTTTTCGACGAAACAAAACGGAAAATATGAACTCGAATTAGCAATTATGATAACGAAGAGATAACTAATATGAAATAGGAAATTACGACACGAAACAGTAGTGTTACAAACGACAAGGTAACTTACGCCGAACAAAAGTATAATACAAATAGAAAGGCATATAGTACGAACAAAAAATGTTTCTTTACAAGATTAGAGGTTACGAAATGATTGAAAAGAGTTTACAAACTACGTTTAGCAGTAAAGATAAAATATAAAATATGATAAAATTTATCCTATTATGCTTTTGGTATCTACTCAAGACAATATAAAGTTAGATATAAGAGAGATATAAACCAAATAAATTTATCCCATGAGGAGGTGGAACAAAGGTAGATAGGATTTCTAATATCCATAAAAGGAAAGTTATTTTTTCTTGAATAACAAAATTTTTAAATTAACAATATTAAAATTATATTTCAATATAAATAATATTTGAATTCTAATATAAGAAATTCAAAATAACAAAAAAAAATTAGTTTTTAATTTAATCTTATTTTTATTTGTATATTCAAATTTAATTTTATCTTATAATGTAAATTAGATATGTAAATATATTGATAATTATTATATATTTTAGGTATATTAGTACAGTTTACTATATCGTAAAATTTATTAGAAAATGATGGAAAAGGAAGAAAGAAATAAAAGAAGAAATTAATTAAAAAATAGAGGAAAATAAAATACAAATAAAATACAAATAAAGTAAATAAGAGTGTTGCGAAATATTTTTACAATTTCTATTTGTAAATTTTTTTATACATTTATGTTGTTATGCCGTTTATATCAAATAACATATATAATATGATATTAATATATTCGACTTTATTACTACAATCGCTAAACAATGGATAGCATATAGTAAAATCCTTAAATTTTATATCATATCATATCTGGTCATGTCTAAATTAGAATTCCAGATGACTAAACATAGCCACAATTAGTGTTTTTCAAATCACAACTAGTGTTGGGTAATTTGTACTTCATAATTGCATTATGAAGGAATTTTGATTTAAATGGTGGTTGAAAAAATGACATTTTGTAAAGGATCTTTGCTTCTTCTTCTTTTTGCAAACAAAATCCTCAAACTAGCAAAGGGCGAGTGGCCAAGCTAGATTTGCTAGATATGGCGTCGATCTAGCCTCGCAAACACTAGATCTTGTCTCACCAACTGCTCAAGCCCTTCGTTAGTGACATTGCGTGAGGTAAGGACATTTCTGAAATTGGAAGAGAAAAATATATTGGTATATGCCAAAAAATTTCAAAGTTCAAAGAACCTTTGGACCGGCCATGATTTAAAGGACTTTGAAAATGCAATTACATCTTCCAAAGCTCTTCAAAAAATTTGCCAAATGATACTTCCATTTGTCCCAGGGGTTTTAGAGCCTGGAACCCTTCAGGAAAGTGATTCCCAAACACATCAGTCTGCTCTTCGTAACGTGCATTGTGATAATAGGTCATCGTCAATCTGTATGTAGCTTTCCTTATTTCAATTCGAGCGAAGTTTTCAATGTCAAGCACTTGTCTTTTGATTGCCTTTAGATTAAGCATTCGCATCTTTATATTTCCTTTATTTCCAGCCTTGTCATTTCAATTTATTTCAGATATTTTGCACTTCACTTTAGCTTAGTTTAGTTTCTTCGTTTCAGCCAAATTCTTTTTTTTCGCACTTTAATCTTCGAGTACCTTAGTTTCCTTGTCATTAAGATTGTTCATTTTCTTCGTCACTTTTTGTTCTTAACAAGTGGCACGCCTTTCTTGCTCATATTTATACCTCATCCAACTTTGAAAATACCAGATTTGTGAAAGTTTGTCACTTCATGATCGAGCTAAAATCAGAAAAAGAGTTTGAGTTTGTTATCTCAGTTGCCTAATTCTCATAATTGCCTTAGACCAATTTAGATCCAACGGCTAGATAGCGAAAATGCATGCCAATGGACTGAATTTACCCTAAATATGTAGAAGAATATAAACTAGCACCTTCAATATAGTGGAATTACGCTAATCACTCTAAATTGCCTCAGAATTTTAGGTAGTACTTCAACCAGTTTAAAGCCAACAAATGTTTGAATTTTGCCTAGAGGCCCATTAATATTCTACAAGTCCCACAAATTGGTCAAGTTCACGTCTTTGGTCTGTGTAGGCAGCCCTAACCTAAAGGGATTTGTACGTAATTAGTGAATTTTAACTAATAACCTCCGATTCCCGACTTGAAAATACTCAGGCGACCTTGTCCACCATCCCTATCCGGGAGTTTATATCTTATTTTTTATTTTTTATTTACTTCATGGTGTTCTCTTGTTTCTGATTTGATGTTTTACCTTGTGAAAAGTGCTAAAGCCGAATTCCAATGTATTTCCAAATGCCTCGGTATGACTAAAGAGCCAAATGGAGGGTGTACGGCGGAAAATGGCAAATTAGGGATGACAAAAGGACGAAATACACGGGGGTTGCTCTTCTTCTTGTCATATTGGCAGGGGTCCTGCCTTTAAGATCCCAATGGACGGCAATCCGGCGAGAGGGGCTCTCCCTCTCCCATGTAGCTGGCAAAAAACGGTTATTGTGACTTTCGAATGGGTGATATTGTCTTCATTCTTGATGAAAAGAAAGTTTCCTCCAACTATGAATTTTGATTGATGGATTATAAATTATGACACCACTCATATTGAAGCTTAACTTATATAAAATGTGGGTAATATCCATACTTGTAAATCACGAATTGAAGGCGCTCCAACATGACTCTTTTAGAATAGTAAGAATAATTTATCTTCTGTCCTAGTCATGATTACGAGGCAATGAAAAAAAAAATTAGATGTGTAATTTGGCCTCGTATAGGTGTGAAAAAGATATGTTATTTCATGTTATAGTTTATTAAATTCACTAACAAATGCTCCTGCCATGAATTTGTTTGCAAGCATTCACCATGGAAAATTGCCTTATGGGATTAGTCAAAAAATCCTCGATAATCCCTATTCGTTTGGGATGTCTGAGAGAGTTTTGAATTGATGCACTTAAAAGGGGACTAAATTCGAGTACGCCAATGTCCTTCTGAAAGGTGGCGATTTGTCTTTGGCCATTGTATACTTGACACGTGGCAGTTAATCATTGGGCCACTTACCTATGACATGCGATAACAATCTCCGCCAATTTCTCCACAATAGGATTGTCTTAAGAGAGTTTTGTCCAGGGTTGCACGACCCCGACAAGTGAATGGCTATACCTTTCTGGGCTTCCTTCAACGACATAAAGAAGTAAATAGCAGTACATTGCAAAATACGCATGCAAACATATCATTATCTGTCATGAAAAGTAGATAAAAAAAAATCGAAAAAACTGCAGTATGCTTTAAAATTTTGGTGTCTTGCCATTAATCTTGAGTATGCTTTGATAAAGACAACATGCATATTATGTTAAGAAGATACAAATGAAATAATCTGAGTACGTATCTAGCTAGTAAGGATCATAGAGTTTATACCCTGTTCGCTTTTACTAGTCAGTTGTCAATTTTTGGGTAAATAATAAGTGAAAATTGACATGCCACATTAATAGAGAATGGAGGTGAAATAAAAGAACACGTTATCGCATGACTAGAGAATATAGGTGAATGGGTTTGATAGATTGTCATCTGGTGGGCATATTATAGTTAATCACCACGTAAAAAAAGATAAATAGAGTATATAATCTGAAGAAAATTCTATGGAAGCAGCTTTATTAATAATTTATTTGAGGATTTTAACTATTTATTACTCTCAAATTCATGGTGCATTAATGTTATTCATGTAAAAGATTTTCTACATTGATAGTGCATATTATAATTACTAAAAGGGGCCGAATCCATGTGTTCTTCGAAGGATTAATGTGACTTAATATAGGTTGTGTATCGCTGACTTGATTGACCAGAAATGGCTAGAAGCAATTCATTCTCTGATTATTTGAGAAAAATTATTTTGTGACGGTTTTTAATCTGTTGTGAAAATAACAGTTTACTCTGAATTATAAAAATCAAATAATAAATAATTATAAATTCTTATAAAGCCCACTCTTTCAAGAATTTGAGGCTTATAACACGATGTTATCTTTACAGTAACTCAAAACCTATTATGTTAGCAAAGCCCTATTTAAACAACAGATTGATTAACAAAAATTGATCATTCATAACCACTGGGATTACCCTTCTCACATGAGAATGGGGAGATAAGAGGTTTGAATCCTCCCCTTTTCAAGGGATTTGGGATGATGATGATTTAGTTTCATGTGTGGGTTTCAACTCTTACATCTTGTAATGAGGTAAAGCAGAAGTCTAAGAATAAGAATTAAAGTAGGAATACAGTACGACAGATTAAGAAAGAAAAAAATTGATCCCTCGCAGTGTAAAATAACGTCTGCATTAGACAAAAACACTTCGGCCTTGAAACCCTCAGCCATAAGACTTCCCTCATGCCCAGAGCACACAAACTGAAGAAAAACACAGAACAAGGAAAAAGAATGGCCTCCCCACTCTTCGCCATCTTTTCAGTTTTCCTTCCGGTCCTTTTCTCATTAGGCTCGCACACATCTTCAACTTCAATTCCAATTCAACGATCGTTTTTGCAGTGCATGTCCTCCCTTGACACCACGCTCTCCATTCCACTCTCCTCGTTCTATTCCCGTGGCAACTCGTCCTCCTTCAATTCTGTCCTTCAATCTTCAGTTCAGAACCTCAGGTACTTAGTCCCTTCCATGCCCAAGCCTGAGGTCATCTTCACGCCGCTCACAGAACCCCACATGCAACCTGCCGAAGCCTGCTTGAATAGACTTGGTGTGCACCTCAGAGTCTGGAGCGGTGGCCATGACTATGAGGGTGTATCCTACATGTCAGAGATCGAGAGCCCGTTTGTCATGATTGACTTGGCTCAGCTTAGAGCTGTCGATGTGAACATACAGGAGAACACGGCATGGGTGCAGGCAGGAGCCACCACAGGCGAATTATACTACCAGATCACTGAGAAGAGCAGCGTCCACGGTTTCCCAGCTGGCCTATGCTCGAGCCTGGGCATTGGCGGGCACATCATTGGGGGTGCGTATGGGTCGATGATGAGAAAATATGGCCTGGCAGCGGACAACGTGCTTGATGCCTGGATCGTGGATGCGGAGGGGAATATACTAGACCGTGCTGCGATGGGGGAGGACCTCTTCTGGGCAATCCGGGGGGCGGTGGTGGGAGCTTTGGGGTCATCCTTTCTTGGAAGATCAGGCTTGTCCCGGTCCCAGAAAAGGTGACAGTTTTTACCGTTACCAAAACATTGGAACAAGGAGCGACAGGAATCCTATACAAATGGCAACAAGTGGCTGACAAACTTGATGAGGACCTCTTCATCAGGGTGATAATTCAATCAGCCAGTGGAGGTCCAGAGGGGAAGAGGACGGTCACAACCTCATACAATGCCCTGTTCCTAGGAGATGTGGACAGGCTCCTCCAGGTCATGGACAAGAGCTTCCCTGAGCTGGGCCTTACTAGGAATGACTGCATCAATACAAGCTGGATTGGCTCGGTCCTCTACATCGCCGGCTTCCCGAATGGGACATCGACCCCGCCCAAGGTCCTCCTACAAGGCAAGTCCCTGTTCAAGAGCTACTTCAAGGCCAAGTCCGACTTTGTGAGAGAGCCCATTCCAGAGGCAGCACTCTTGGGCCTCTGGAAGAGATTCTTGCTGGATGAGAACCCATTCATGATTTTGAACCCCTATGGAGGAATGATGAGCAGACTCCCTTCCCTCACAGGAATGGCACAATCTTCAAGATTCAGTATGGGTCCTCTTGGCGAGATGGAGACAAGGACTCATCAAAGCATATGGATTGGATCAGGAGGCTCTACAATCACATGACACCATGTGTCCAAGTTCCCCAGAGAGGCTTATGTGAATTACAGGGACCTTGACCTTGGGTTAAAAGGAGGAGAGACACCACCTTCATGGAGGCCAGCTCATGGGTCTACAAGTACTACAAGGGCAATTTCTACAGCCATGATAAAGAGCAGAGTTGGTCCTGACAACTTCTTCAGGCATGAGCAGAGCATCCCAGTGATTCCTGGTTGGAAGAAGAATGGTCAGTAGGAGTTGGGAGTTTCGAAGTTTAGAACTTAATAAGGTTCCGCTTGATTATGGCATTATGATCGTCATGCTTAGCCATTAGCATAAGTCATAATACTATGAATGAGTTGCTTGATTTTGAATGCGTCATAAATGGGGCTAAGGCCCCGCTTGGTTCAGCCTTTGAAATGGGCTTTGGGACTCTAAAGTCCCTTGAGCAAATGCAATCACGTTTGGCAAATTTTTTAAGAAGCCTTGGGGAAATGCACTTGCATTTCTAAAGAGGCCTAAAGGCCTTTGAGCCAATGGACCTCCAGAGCAACATTCCCATTCTAGCATTCTCGGAATGCTGAGGGGAGTTAATGAATTTTTCTTATTTCCCATCTTACCCTCATTTAATAATTGGAATTCCCGTTTTACCCCTTTTATCTTCTTGCAAAGCTTCTTCATCTAACTTCTTCATCTTCCCCGCGTGGCGCCGACGACCGCCAACGACCGCCGACGACCGTCGGCCAAGGGAGGCGACCGCCAGCCAAGGGGGGCGACCGCTGCCTTTGGTCGCGCGACCTCAGCGGTCGCGCGCCTAGGTTGCGCGACCCAGGCGGTCGCGCGATCCAGGCAGTCGCGCGCCTAGGTCGCGCACCCAGCGACGGAGGCAACCCAGGCGGCCGCCTCTGTCGCCTGGGTTCGCGAGACCCAAGCGACCGTCCGCCTGGGTCACGCACCCAACGACGGAGGCGACCCAGGCGGTCCGTCGCTTGGGTTCGCGAGACCCAGGCGACCGTCCGCCGGGGCCGCGCGAAACCAAGCGACGGAGGCGTCCGCCTAGGGGCATCGGCCGGGCGACCGCTGCCTAAGGTCGCACGACCGGAGGGGGGTGGCCGGCGGCCAGATCTGGCCGCCGGAAGCTAAACTGAAAAAAAAATTATTTACAAATTTTTTATTAAAAAAAATTTCTCAAAAGTCCATTTACAAAACGTGATATTTACCAAACGACATTTAAGCCAAAGTTGTTTCACAATGCAAAATTTACCAAACGGTATTTGCATTTCGAAAAACCCTTTTAGCCCAAATGTATTTGCATTTTCCCAAATGCATTTCCCCAAAGCCGAACCAAATGCACCTTAAGTCGTGCTTAGCCATTAGAGTCTAGTGCGAGTCTTACTCTTTGACTTGGTGTGGTGGACTAGTCAAGGCAATGTTAGCTCAGAGTGTGTCGTCTCATTTCTTTGCTAGGTACCAAGTCGTTTGTTGTAATATTACAGGATTAAAGTTGATCATGTTCAACGCATGGGCTAATTGGTTTATATAAAAGATACTTATGTGATTCAATCTACAAATGATCGAATTTACAAGCGGACTCAAGTTGTGCAGTGACAATTTGCAAACAACTTATAATATGCTTAGGGATGGGTTCACAAAACTACGTGGGCACCGTTATTGTAGGAGTGCATACATTTTATTGATTAGTCCTACATATAAATAGATGAAAGTCCATGCGTTGCGTATAACATGATTTAAGATATGAGGAAACTACGATAAGAACATTATTTTGAAGTGTTGTGACCATTTTTTTTTATTGCATACTACGGCTAATCATCATTCTCCATCCTTCTCTTTCTTTGAAAGGACAATAGAGGGAGAAGGACATTACGAGTATCAAAAGCTATGTATGATTCTTATTTTAGTAGCAAAAATTATTTTCAGATTATTTAAGTATCACTTTCTTTTTTTTTAAATGATCACTTATGTGCTGTTGAAATTTGATTTTTATCCAATGGCATCATAAAAGGATAAAAACTTATGATGAATTTTTCTAATCGCAATTTTTCAAACAAAAAGAGTCATTTCACATCTTTTCTTGCATTGGCATCTCATTTTCATTTCATTTCAATCTTAATCTCAAAAGGTCAATATTGACCTTTTGAGTTTACTTTTCAACTAACTTTCAACCTTTGACCAAAAAGTGCCACGGAGCTGCTAACAAAACCTTGGGAGCCACGCCTCGTGACTCCGGATACCTATGGGACGGACTAGCATCCTGTGACACTCTTTGAGCCTCAATGTGCGTGAAACTTTTCGGTCATTTCAATTTCAGGGAAGTTTTTTTCATTTTCGAACACTGGCCTTTTAATTCCTTTAGATTAAGTGTTTGTATCTTTATCTTTTCCTTTCCTTTTTTTGCGTTGAGATTTCGATTTTCCTTAGATCTCTCGCAATTCGCTTTATTCTAGTTTAGTTCTTCGTTTTAGCCAAATCCATAGTTTTCGCACTCTATTTCCAATTACATTAGATACCTTGTCACTCAAATCAGTTTCTCTTTCACTTTGAGGAGGCGGCATGCCTTTCTCAAGCACGTTCACACCTAGGGGTGTGAAATGGATGGGTCAGGTCGGGTTTGAGTCGGATAAAAAATAGTCCGACCCACATTGACCAATTTAATCTATTTTGACCCATTTCATACAATGTAAATTTGATGATCCATACTCGACCCATATTACCAATAATATTAATATTTAACTTAAGTTAAGAAAATCTACTCCCACTTATTTAGTCTACTTTAAACTTTTCACATATAAATTATTTGAATAAAAATTTCACGTCAAATTTATAAAGTAAATTAAATAATAAAAAATTAGTAAATAAAAAATATGGATACCTCTAAATTGAAATATTTTTTGGAAAATAATTTTTTTAAAAAAATCGATTTTTTAATTATTTTAAAAAATTGAATTTTGTATTATTCTTATTTTATATTGATTTCTTTTGTTTTCTTTTTCTTTTCTCTTTTCTTTCTCCTTCCTTTCTTTTCTCTTTTCTTTCTTCTTCCTTCTTTTTCCCCCTTTTCCTCTATTGGTGTCGCCGTTAGGCGACTGGCCAAGATGCAGGTCAGTGAGCCCGAACTCGACCAAGGCCGACGAACTTGAGGCTCAATCGATTTAGGCTCCACCAAGGTCGTTGACAATGGTCAAGCTTGAGCTCGTCCGAATCTGGCGAACCACTAACTCTGTTGCGGACAACAAGTTTGGGGCTCATCTACCCAGATTCAAGCGAGCCGTAGCTCGGTCAAGGTCGACGACCTCACGACTTACCTATTCAGATCTAAGCCGAACTCTGGCCAGCGAGCTTAGGGCTTGTTAGCCCAAGCTCTGTCGTGGCTCGCTTGCCTAGATCCAAACTGAGCTCCAACCAACGATGGCAAGGTCGAGATGCGCGATGGTAACGATGGCGTGATGGCGAGATCGGCAAGAACGCATAGAGGAGGGGGATGGAAGGAGATAGATTATGGGTCACGTAATAACTCACTCAACCCATATTTAACTCATATTTAATTTTCACTTGACCCATATTTAACTTTTACTTGACCCATATTTGACCCATTTAACTAAAAGTAAGTCATAGTATAGATTTATGATCCATATTGACACCTCTATTCACACTCCCATCAATTTCTAAAAACAATTATCTTTGTAAAAGTTTAATCAATTTGTGGTCAAGCTAGAATTAGAGAACAAGCTTGGGTTTGTTTATCCAATCGCCTATTCTTTAGATTAGTCTTAGAAAGATTTAGATCTAACAAGTAGATTGCCAAAATGGCTGCGTATGGGCCAAAGCCATATGTGTGGAGAATTATGATTTAGCACCAATATTGTAAAATTGCACTAATCACCCTAATATGTGAACTTGAAAGGCAAAATTCAATCATTTATTGGTTTTAATTTGGTTCACAGGTGAAGTAGCTAGCTAGTATCACCTAGAAGGGGTGAATGAAAAGCTTGATAAATTAAAGCGGAATAAAATGAGTCAAGATTAAAGTCTAAACAAAGGTCAAATTCTAGAACAAGGTTCTAAATCAATTGTGTAGTAAAACAAACTTTGGAAGTACCTAGTGACTATGCAATAAGAATAGCAATAAATAGTAAGAATTTAAGGAAGAGAAATTGCATATAAGATTTATAGTGATTCGACTTAGATCAAGTTTGCGACCACTTTCCCACGCTAACAACTTACTGATTGAATTCCACTATATGATCAACAATATATTATATTATTAAGTGTAAATACTCAATAATATATCACACTATCTTGCTTAGTCACTCTTTCTACAATTCTCTCACAATTACAAAATTTAAGCTCACGAAAGACAAGTGCGTTAAAGTTTGCTCAAACTTTGGAATTCCATATCTTGTCTCATGTCTTACTTGCTTCTCAGCATTTTGGTCTCCTTATATACTCATCTACTTCCAAACTAGCCAGTGGACAGTCTCTAGAGGATTGTCTCCCAATCTACCCAGTGGATACATTTGTATCAAGAAGATTGAGTGGCCATTGAGTGATAAAACTTAATTCTAGTCACCCATACAACCAAAGTCTTGATTTCCATAAATATAGCTTCTTCATATAGAAAGACCTTGTCTTAAAATTGATTCAACCGAATAAGATTGAGTAAATCAAATATTTTAATGTTAGAAATCAAACTAAATTGAGGGTGGCTAGCAAGAATCACCTAGAGGGGGTGAATAGATAATACAATAAAATCTTATAAAAATAAAAATGCAGAATAAAACTATACGATATAGAAGTCTGAATGTTAGCAAACGCAACGCAACTTAGAAGTCTGAATAACAATCATATTCTAAAACAAGGTTCTGAATCTACTATGTGAAAATTTAGACTTTAGACGCACTTAGCACATGTGCAATAAATTATAACAATAAACGTTAAGAGATTAAAAGAAAAGAGAAATTACATGCTAGTATTATAGTGGTTTGGCTTAGATTAAGCATATATCCATTCTCCCACGTTGACAGCTTATTGACTGGATTCCACTATATGATCAACAAGATATTACTATTTTGAGTGTAAACACTCAGCAATAAATCACACTATCTCACTAAGTCACTCTTGTATACTTCTCTTACAATCACGAATTTTTAAGCTTATGAAGGACAAGTGTATATAATTGAAGTACACCTAGACTTTGGAATTATAGATTCTACACTTTGTCTCTTATTTACTCTTCAATCCCTTTTATACTTCTCCACTTCCAAACTAGTCATTGGACAGTATCTAGAGGATCATCTTCCAATCTACTTATTGGACATATTGGACAGAACTATATCAAGAAGATTTGATAGCCATTGAGTGACATAAATGGAATTTCCATCTTGATTCTGGTAGCCTATACAAGTAAAATTTAGGTTTCCATAAGTAGAGCTTCTCCATTAGGAAAATTCTTGTCTTCGGGATCCAATTGCCAATCAACTCATTTGAGTTAATCAAAATCTCTTTTCATGTAGAATCTAAATCAGATTACTAGTCGCTACATGTTCTAGGTTTGCATTTTGTTATGTTAGATTGTCTTATTCTAAACTTGCTTTGTTTAGAACATTAAGTTCTGAACTTGCTTTGGTCTAAACATATGTCTCATTCTACTCTTGTGTTGTTCTGGACTTATCACGTTCTAAACTTGTTCCATCTGTATGTAAAATCTAAGTTTGTTCCGTTTGAAATAGACTTTTCAATCTAGACTTGAGTCTCTACATCTAAGCAGATTTAACCATGAAGTATATTCAACTTCAACAATGAGTTTATCTTCTAGTTCTTCAAAGTATATTCCTTGATAATATCATTTACACAATCTATGATATGCATAACGGTTTGTCTGTCTTTTACCTATTTGCTCAATCATCAAACACATTAGTAGTTTTTTATTTATTTTGTCATCTTCCAAACATTATAAGGGATTTTCTTAACACAAATCACTAGCCAATATATACATTTTAGACTGGTCAAGTCCTAGACTTGTCAGGTTTAGAACTTGTGTTACATTTTGAACCTCCTTCACCTAAAGTAACATTCACAATTTGAACTTGAATTTGAACATATTCATCTTTAGAGTTTGTGTTTGAACATATTTAACCTTAAAATCTAGACTTTTTCATAACAATATGAATATTTAACGTTCAAGAATATTCTTCGCACGTTTTATCACAATATCATGTACATAATGGCTTGTGATTCTTTCACCTGATTACTTAATCATTAAAAACATTAGTAACCTTTGATTATTTTGTCATTTTTAAAAACGTCATAATAATTTTTCCCTAACAACAGGTACTCAATTTCCCTTGAGTATGTAATTTATTTTATACCCCCATGAATACTCTATAAGTGACATGAATTAGTTAAATCTAAGTCCTTAGATTTTGTCGGTTGCTCTAACCTTGAAGGGTTCGCACTCAATCAATTCGAATAAGTAATCTCCAATTTCCACACTGAAAATTCTCCAATGTCCCAACCCACCATCTCAATCCAAGAGTTTGCATCGATTTTGACTATACATTGGCTTCCTCTTGTTTCTGACGTGATGTTTACCTACTTAAAGTGCTAAAGCCGAATTGCATTATTTCGAAATGCCGTCTATAGACATTCCCGTGATAAACATTCGAATCTCTTGGTACAACTAAGATGGTGAAAGGAAGACGGGACCATTGCCAAAGCTCCCAATGCAAGCGTCAATATGGTGAGTGACACGCCCCATGAAGACAAAAGATTTTTTCTCCCTTTCCCATGGAGTCGGCAAAACAGGTTGAGGTGATTTTATAATTGGCTGCTATTTTCTTTATTCTTATCGGAGAAAATTTACGAGTGGATTATATAACTTGTGATATCACCAAAATTTTTGATTTAACTAAGATTAAATGTGAGTGATATTAGTACGTATAACCCACCACTAGGAAGCACGCCAACATGATTATTTTAGAATCACAAGAATGATTGTCCATTAGGATCATGATTTTGATGTAATGAAAAAATTCGTAGATGTGTAATTTAGCCTTTTATATGTATAGGAATAATATATGTCGCTGTATGTTATGATTTATCAAATTGACAAACAATTGCATTTGTTTTAAATTGGTCGCGCTATCCATCATGGGATGGTGACTCATGGGATTGGCGGTAAAATCCTCGCTAATTGCTATCCCATTGGAATCCTCAAAAATGGACTAGATCCGTGTCACCCGATGCGCTAGAGTTCAGCTCGGTTTTCAGTTTCTTGTTTTTTCTTGCCTTCCTCCAACTCACTCGACAAAATGAGCCACAAGGGTCACATAATCAGATCAATCAGTGGATATTTTCAGATTTTTTTATTCAGTTTAGTTAACCAAATTGAAATTATCCAAACTTGAAAAAACCAATTATTATTTTTTCATTATTCAAATTGAATCGAAAATGTACAAACTTTAGGTTCACTTTAGTTTTCAATTCGGTTTTTATTACTTATCACCACCTATCTCTCTTTCTCAATGTGAATGCAAATTTGGACGGTGCAAGGGCAGATGTGGAAAAGGCTTAGCTCATATCGGCAGAGTGGGGAAAAAGACACTTTTTTAAGGGGCACATTTCGTTTCGAAAATGCTACCTTGCAAAAGTAAGATGTCATTGCTTTGAATTTTCGGCATTTTCAAAGCAAGTTTGGGTCCGAATTTTTCTAAAAACATCTTTATCAACTATCAAAATTTTTGTTCAAGTAACTTTAAAGACTCGAGCTGTTTTCCAAAGCTCTGCCAAACGCAATTCGATGAGATAACAAGGTGTCTGGCGCAGCTGAAACATTCAGGATTAATAAGATACCGGATGAGGAAAATGGGGAGTAAATCATGCATTACATGATGCTTTAGAAAAAATCTGGAACTGAATTAGAAATAGCTATAAAATAATGGTGTCTTGCAGTTGATCTCAACTATGTTTTATAAAGAAAGCATCAATATTAAGTTCGGAAAATAATTCTTCTGAGCACACGACTAGCTAGAAAGAATCCGAGACTGCATATCATATTTCCTTTTACTAGTATAAAAAGGTGTATCAGTAAAAAATCTATAAGTATTTAAATAAAATTGACATGTCACATGAGTAGAGAACGGCGGTGAAACAAAAGACATTCTATACATGTAATCTGTAAGTGCCACGACTAGAGAATGGAGGTAAATGTGTTTGAAAGGTTGTTACGTGGTGGGCATATTTATCACCACATGAAAAAAAAGATAATTAAGGTACATTAGGAAGAAAATGTTACGCAAGCAGATTACCCATCATTAATTTGAGGATTATAATTATCTATGCTTTCAAGTCCATTATGTATAAGGCTGTTGTATAAATTCCTTTTTTAACATTAGTGGTATGTGTTATAATTACTGTGAAAAGCGGCGAATTTCGTGTTTTCTCGAAAGGACTAATGTGAAAATAAATTGATTTTGTATTGTAGCTAACTTGATTGACATAAAATGGCTAGAAGCAATTCTCTCACTAATTACTTGAAGAACAACGGCAGACCAAACAACAAAAGTCGAACCCTATAGCAGCGTAGGATGACGTCTGCATTAGACAAAACATACGTTGGCCTTGAGCCCCATCATCTATAAGACTTCGTTCATGCCCGGAGCACACATACAGAAGCAAATCACAGAGCAACAAGAGAAAAAAAAAAGCAAGAAGAATGGCCTCCTCATTCTTCAACGTCTTTTCAGTTTTTCTTCTGGTCCTTTTCTCAATAGATTCGCACGCATCTTCCCCTCCGATTCCGATTCAACAATCGTTTTTGCAGTGCATGTCGTCTCTTAACACCACGCTCTCCATTCTACCCTCCTTGTTCTACACCCCCGACAACTCATCTTCCTTTAATTCTCTCCTTCAATCTTCAGCTCAGAACCTCAGGTACCTAGTCCCTTCCATGCCGAAGCCTGAGTTCATCTTCACGCCACTCATCGAGCCCCACGTGCAAGTCGCCGTTGCTTGCTCGAACAGACTCGGCATCCACCTCAGGGTCCGGAGCGGGGGCCACGACTACGAGGGTGCATCGTACGTGTCAGAGATTCAGAGCCCATTCATTGTGATCGACATGGCACAGCTCAGAGCCGTCGATGTGAACACACAGGAGAGCACCGCATGGGTGCAGGCGGGAGCCACCAATGGAGAATTGAACTACTGGATTGCCGAGAAGAGCAGCATCCACGGCTTCCCAGCCGGCGTATGCTCGAGCCTGGGCATTGGTGGGCACATCACTGGGGGTGCGTACGGGTCGATGATGAGGAAATACGGCCTGGGAGCAGACAACGTGCTCGACGCTCGGATCGTGGACGCGCAGGGGAGAATACTTGACCGTGCCGCGATGGGGGAAGACCTCTTCTGGGCGATCCGTGGGGCCGGTGGTGGGAGCTTTGGGGTCATCCTTGCTTGGAAGCTCAAGCTTGTCCCAGTCCCACAAGAGGTGACAGTTTTTACTGTTACAAAAACACTGGAACAAGGTGCAACAAGAATCCTATACAAGTGGCAGCAAGTGGTCGACAAGCTTGATGAGGACCTCTTCATCAGGGTGATAATTCAATCAGCCGGAGGAGGTCCAGAGGGGAAGAGGACGGTCACAACCTCGTACAATGCCCTGTTCCTAGGAGATGTGGACAGGCTCATCCAGGTCATGGGCAAGAGCTTCCCTGAGCTGGGCCTGACTAGGAATGACTGTACCCAGACAAGCTGGATCGGCTCGGTCCTCTACATAGCCGGCTTCCCAAACGGGACATCGACCCCGCCCGAGGTCCTCCTCCAAGGCAAGTCCCTGTTCAAGAACTACTTCAAGGCCAAGTCAGACTTCGTGAGACGGCCCATCCCGGAGGCGGCACTCGTGGGTCTCTGGAGCAGGTTCTTGCTGGATGACAACCCGTACATGATTTGGACCCCTTACGGAGGGATGATGAGCAGAGTGCCCGAATCACAGACCCCCTTCCCTCACAGGAAGGGCACGATCTTCAAGATTCAGTACGTGGCCTCTTGGCAAGATGGAGACAAAGACCCATCAAAGCATATGGATTGGGTGAGAAAACTCTACAGTTACATGACTCCGTATGTGTCCAAGTTCCCCAGAGAGGCTTATGTGAATTACAGGGACCTTGACCTTGGGATGAACAGGAGGAGGAACACCACTTTTGTGGAGGCCAGCTCGTGGGGCTACAAGTACTACAAGGCCAATAATTTCTACAGGTTGGCCAAGATAAAAAGCAGAGTTGATCCTGACAACTTCTTCTGGCATGAGCAGAGCATCCCAGTGATTCCTGGGAGGACGAAGACTGGTTAGTAGGAAGCATCGAAGTTGAGGGACTTGATTGAATTCCACTTGATTATATGGCACTGGGATCGCCATGCCTAGCCATTAGCAGTAATGATTAATGGGCCTAAGTCAAAATACTATGGATGAGTTGCTCGCATTTTGAACGTGTCATGATGGGACGGTGCTCCTACAGTGGCATTTTTCTAATGTAGTTCCACCACATATGTCGCTGTCCAAAGTGGTTGAAGCTTGTGATGGGTGGATAGGAATAATTACATCTTATAAACTGCATAGGGACTTGTTCCTATAGAATCTATTATTGAGTCCTGTTTGACGTGGTCTAGTAGTCTAAGTCAAGGCAATGTCAGCTCAAAGTGTGTTGTCTTGTTTTTTGGCTAGGCACGATGTCGTTTGTTTTTAGAAGTAATGTTGATTACGTGCATCACATGGGCGGTTAAATTAGTTTATATAAAAGACACCCATGAGACTGAATCTACAAAATGATCGAATGCATGAGCGGACTTGAGTTATGTAGTTAAAGTCAAGGCTTTGCGTGGAAGAAAATTTCAATAATTTAAGATATTATAAAACTATGATAAGAGCATTTTTAATAACTGTAATGATAAAAAGAAAATTTTCTTCTCAAACTACTGCTAATCATCCTTATCCTTCCCTCAAAGGATAAAAAATACGTGAAATTCCTCATGTTTTTCAATAAATAAATATCTTTAAGATCAATTTTCGCTCAACTCACTAAATGGAATAGAATAATTTTAAAAATATACAAAATACAATTAAAAAATATAGGAAAATTTAAGGAGTAGACCAAAAAATATATAATAATACTAAGCTACGACTCTACCGTAGAATCCCATGCAACATATAGACGGTTTTCTAATATCGACAACTTCCCCCGTTAGACATCATGATCTTCACAGCATCAGTACATAGAAATTGCCGGCATATGAAATTGAAGTATTATTTTTCTTGGTAGCCTCGACGTGGACATAAGAAAGATTGGATCGCGTTAGTCGAACTTATTGACCAGAATCCATCTTACACCAATGGAAGCAAATATGTCGGAGATCCGGTATCAGTTAGCAGACTTGGGAAAAGAATTTTGCGAGAAAAAGATTACAGGAGCTACGGATTAAGAAAGGGAGATGGACATGCTTCATGAGGCACCTTTTTCAGACTCATCGTTCTCGGGACACATGAAGGCTGTGTCCGTTCATTTTTCAGTACCCTTTCTCTTGTTCGGTATATTTTTTGACTAGCATATGCCAAGACATGCAATCTTGAATGACTAATGTAGAATAGTTGGTAAATACTTATATAGAAACCTTCCAGCGTCAACCACGCCACCCTTCCCATATGGGAAGAGGAAGGAAGAGGGTTTGAATCCCCACTTTTTCAAAGAGGTTAGGATAGGAACAATTTAGTTGTAACTGTAGCTTTCAATTTCTATGCTCTATAAGGAGGTAAAACAAAAAGTCTAGAAGTGAGAGTTAGCATAAGATAGAATAGGACCGACTAAAAAAAAAATAACAAACCTTCCCACCCATGTCTTAAATAATGGGTCAACTTCAAATAATCATAACTTTTGATCAGAATGAGCTATGACACATCAAATCAAAGACTACAAGTGGGCTATTTCGATTTGGGCATTGTTTGATCCCAAATTCACATATTTTCCTTGATTTCCAAGTCATCAAAAATTTTGGACGTGTTTTGTAAATTTTTGGGGCGCATTTTTATGACTTTCCCCTTTATCAATATTTAGAGAGAGAAGGAGAGAGAGAGAGCATTTAAACTCCATTTGTTTCACAAGAAATATATGATTTGGAAAATATTTTCTCAAAAATGATCACTTGTATCGCAATAAATTATTAATCAATGAAAAATGTTTTTTCTTATCGACAATAGTTTAGTTTAAATATTTTCATGGACAATTAATAAAATTTTGTTGGTTCATTTTTGTAAAGGATATAAGTGTCCATTTTTATAAAAAAAAATCAAATTATTCATTTTTCATAAATTAAACGGACTACATTAGAATTAGAATGGCACAAAGGAAGACAAAATGGTGACCGATCTTATGGCAATGCAATTGCCCTTTCCATAGTTTCACTTTGTCATCATATGCCCTTATAAACTTCCCATCCCAAAATTTGCCAAGCTAACTACACATACTTGTCTGACCAAAATAAAAAAATACACATACTTGGAAATTCTTCTTATAGCTGCTGTAAATACGCATCTGGTATTCAATGCTTTCTTTTCTTTTTAAACTCCATGCCTTTTTTATATATAATTTAAAAAAAAATCCATGCCTTTGTTAATGACCTGCATGAAGTTTGACCGGTGTCGTCCTGTAAATTAATGATATTATTAAGAACTCTACAACAATTCTCTATATGAAGAAAGATGCAAAATGCTGATGGTGGCAAAGGCTTAAGAATTTCTCGATTCTTTAGGTGGAACTTTTACAAAGATACTTGTCTCGAAAGAGGCTCGGAAGCTGGCAAATGCATCTGCTTTATCCTGAGTTAGCTCTATGGATCGTAGGGATTGCCATACTTACTTCATTGCCCAAAGACTTCACATTGCAGCCATGTTGGATTACTTAAGTATTTAATGTATATTGAAATTGTTGGGTTACTTTTTTTTATCAGTCCTACTCTACTCTTACTCTTACTCTAACTCTCATTTTCAGCCTTTTGTCTTATCTCTTTGTAGGACATGGGAGTCAAAATCCACAATTGAAATTAAATCGTCCTCACCCTAACCTTTCTAAAAATGTGAATCCCTACCTCCCATTTCCTATGTGAGATGGGTGGTCATTGGAACAAACCCAATGATTGTTTGATTACCTTGAGTATTCATATATTAATACTACTTAGTTGACTTTATTTATATTATATTGGAGGATTTTATGTGATATTCAAATTTGGTGATGATGTTGCCGCGAAAATAAGCACATGAGTTCAGGTGCAAGTTGAAAGGCAAATATTTGACTATCTAGTGAGTTTGGATCCTTATTTGAGATTGAATTGATACTTCAATATCTTATTTGAGACAAAAAAAAAAAAGTTCACTCTAAGCTCTCTTTCAAGAAAACGGCTTTACTTCATTCTTTTGTTTGAGATTGAGTTGGCCGCATGATGCCTTTATTTAAGACAAAGTCCACTCTAGATCTTCTTCTTCTTTTTTAAAGAAAATAACCCCACTTGACATCCTTATTAGGAATTAAATTAGCCATTTCAAGACTTTATTTAATACTAAGCCAAGACAAAGCCCACTCTAGCTTATCTTTTAAGAAAACGACCTCATTTTATGTCATTATTTGAATTTTTTTCCTTAAGCCTTTTGCTCTTTATTCATTTAAGTATGTAAGCCCCTTTTTTCTTCAATTAAGTGTCTCGATTCCTCAAATTGAGGCTCAATAACAGGTTTTCATGGATGAAAGTGTGCTGATGCAATATTAAGTTCTTTAAGATTTCGTTTAGGCTTTATCTGGGAAAGAAGGAAGAGGGAGAAAGTTTGAAGTAGGTGTGCAAAATCTAAACTTGAGACCACAGCCTGTGATCTGAGGACATGTTAAGCGACCACAATCTGCTGGTGGCCACGAACTCCGTTGGAGGTTGAGAGAGAGAGAGAGAGAGAGAGAGAGCCTAAGGTGATCATGAATTCGACATAGGTCAGTGACACCAATAGTGAATGCGGCAAGGCATGATGTATTCGCGCACGATGTTTAGTCGCCCATTGATGATGGATTTGGTTGAGCTAAAAAAATAAAATGACATGACAGTCCACGTCACAAGTTCTGTTTAGTCACAATCGTCGGCACCTCATATTTTGCCTCGTTCTTCTAAAAATCAAGCAGTGGCCCAAGCGTTTGGCCAAAAGTCGACCAAGTTTTGATAGAGGAGTGAAGGGAGCTACAGACGTCCAAAAATTGCAAGTAATAAGTCGTTGGAAAACTCTTTCAATGCTCCTTCTAACCACACCAATTTTCAAACCAGAGAAGATCCACATAAAATTTGATAAATTATCAAAGTTTCGGCCTCCGAAGTTAGGGTTTGCAATTACTCACCATTAGCACATCCAGATTACACCAAAATTCGTTTGGCTTATTC
The DNA here is from genome assembly GCA_014858505.1 of Corymbia citriodora subsp. variegata. Lineage (NCBI taxonomy): Eukaryota > Viridiplantae > Streptophyta > Magnoliopsida > Myrtales > Myrtaceae > Corymbia > Corymbia citriodora. Next base: position 5,776,989 of record CM026414.1, read on the forward strand.
ATGGGCATCGCATCTACCAGGCATATGAATTTCGAGCATCAAAACAATGGTGTACTAATTAAGTCGTTTTAGATCAAAATTACACAAAAAATAATATTATAATTAGATAACTAAAAATATGGCGAGATAACATAACAAAAAGCCTTGGAAATTAACCTATTGGCTTTGGTACCAACAACAGAAGCGCATATACAAATTCACATTTATATAATAACTAGCTCATCGTGTGCCTACCTCAACATCTGGTGAATTTCACTGGTGGGTTTGGCACAAATCGCATGGAGTCATGAATGTGTTTGATTGACAATCCACTTTTACTCTAGCCCCATTTGGTTCGGCTTTGTGAAGCAACTTTGGGCTCTTAATGGACCTTGGTCAAATGCAAACCTGTTTAGTCAATTATTTGGAGGATTTTGGCCAAACGCAATTACATCTCTAAAGGATTTTAAAGGCCTTTAGTCCAAGGCAAGTCTGAAGCTCATTTGGAAAGTTGCTCCTTTGAAATACAAGTTGATACCGTTCACATGGTGGTACTGTTCATCTTCTCTAATAAGCGAATGAGATCGACGACCGCCGGCTAAGGAGTCCCAACGCTGGTGCCGACAACCATCGCCTAAGGGGTTGCCCGACCCCAGTGATCGCCGCTTGAGGTCGCACGACCTCAAGCGTCGCCTCAGGTTTGGCAACCTCCAACAATGGTCGCCTAGGTCACGAACCTAGGCAACAGAGGTGACGATTGCGTCACCTGAGTCCACGACCCAGGCGATGGAACTAGGTCCTAACTCAGTGGGCGATCGTCTGGGTCGTGCAACCTAGGCGACCACCGGCTGAGGTCGCTCGACCTTAGGCCACCTTGCTTGAGATCATGCGACCTCAGGCAAGACTGTCCACTAGCCAAATCTAGCCGCCGGAGGTTGACTAGTGGCCAGATCTAGCCACCAGAGGATAGCCGGTGGCCAATTTTAACTGCTAGTAAGTAGATTCAAAAAAAGAACTTTACAAATTTTTTTAATAAAATTTTTAGCAAAAGTCATTTACAAAATGTAGCATTTATCAAATAGTATTTAAGTCAAAGTTATTTCGCAATGCAAAATAAAATTACAATTTACCAAACACTATTTACATTTTGAGAAATCCCTTTAGCTCAAAGATATTTGCATTTTCCTAAGAGCATTTGCCTAAAATCGAACCAAACAGGGCCTCCATCTAGCATCCACAGATGGAGCAACCTCCAACAATGGTCGCCTAGGTCACGAACCTAGGCAACAGAGGTGACGGTTGCATCGCCTGGGTTCACGACCCAAAGATTTTACTATATTCTATTTTCTGTTCAATGAATCATAGTATTAAAGCTAGATATTTTCATATTCTATTATGTCCATTGTTTGGTATTTACAACATATCAATGTAAATAAATCTGAAAATGCACAAACAAAGATTTTAACAATCTCAGACAATCTACCACCAAATCTAGGAAGAGAGAAAAATATGATGATTCCTTTTGTTATTACAAAAAGTATAGTTTCTTTGACTCTCGCATTACTTTCGTGAAACTTCAATATGAACCAGAGATGGAGAAGGCAACTTTTCTTCAAAAATTTCATTATCCATCACTCTTTGAAAATTAGAAAGATCCTTTTTTGGGTTTGAACTTGTGCATTTAAAATCTAAGTTCTTCTATTTCGTTTTTATTTATTATTTATTTTCCATCTCTTTTTTATCTTTTATTTCCTTCTACCATTCCTTAATAAAAATTTCATCAAATATTAAACTATACTATTATACCTATTATCCTGGTCATAATGATGATGATGATGATGATGATGATATAGATACTATATATTCAAAATATATATTATAGTAGAAAGAAATGCAAATATATACATAAAAATGGGAATGAATAAAAACAAAAGTGATCTTTTTTGTTGTTTTGAATTTTCTTTTTAACATTAGAATTCAATTATTATTATTATTATTATTATTATTATTATTATTATTATTATTATTATTAAAATAACTCTTACATCATAAATATAAGAAATCATCTATACCTTTATCTCACCTCTCCTTGAGATAATTTTATCCGGGGCTATATTCCCTTCATATCTGACTTTATCTTTTCTAGGGTAGGAACCAAATATAGGATGGGATAATTTTATTATATCTCAATTTGTATCTTGACTACTAGACGTAATCTTGTGTTTTGTCATAAAAATCACGGAAATAACACTCTTGGCTTTTCTCTCACACCCTCGCATGTGCACCAATTTAGATGCAAATATACTTATTCAGATATGAATCCCTAACAACCACGTTGTCAAGCTAAAGATAAGGGTTTTAGGAATGTCGTGACAAATTCAGGTACGAGGTAGAGTTCTATTGTCTCCCCCAAATTCTACCCACTGAATAACTTCAGAACCATACAACAATCATCTTATCTGATGAATTATTAAATCTTTGAATTGGATCGGGTCGACTCAAAATGAACGCCCCCCGAATATTATCCAAACTCCATCATTAGTTAGAGATAATGTCATGTTCATTCCCTCAACTTTCTTTCTGCTCATGATTGATATCGAAACTCCTCCGAGCCACAAATCTTCAGTTGATTCCTTAATTCAAAATGATCAGATAGAGGCATGAAATGGGGTAATGTCCAATGCGCAATCTCCCAAGTGCTGCATCTGCGGCCAAGTCGACCACTTCGAACTACCTCAAAACTTGTATATTATTTGTCGAATTTCCTTTGCGTCCCAAATAAAGTCAATTCCTTTAACCCACCATTCCTCATCACTAAGGGTGAATGTGGTAATAGTTTCGTCCTGGGAATAATTTCCTTTCAAAAATAATTTTTTTCTATTCCTACTCCTGGAACAATTTCTTAGTAAAATAACGCATTTGATAACAACATAAAATTTCAATTCCTAGAATAGAAAAGAATAGCAATGCATTTAGTGCGACCCACAAATTTTTTTGACATAAAATTTCTTTTAATTTTTTAATAATTTTTGAATATTTTTCTTTTTTTATCTTTTCTTTTTTTCCTTTCTTCTTCTTCTAGTGGTGGCAATGGCTGGTGACCAATGACTGGCAGCGACCAGTTAGAAGAGGTATAAGAAGAAAAGAAAATAAAGAAAATAAGGGAGCATTTGGTAACGTTAATTGGTTTTTTTATTCTTCTGAATATTGTTTCAGGAAATAGATTTGGAACAAAAATAAAAAGTAGAAAAAAGTAACTTCTTGTTCCTGAAAATAATTTTTGGAACAAGTCATTTTCTTTCTTTGCATTTTTCCTTTTCTTCTTCCTCTTCTAATTAGTCGTCGCCGCCGGTCGTCGGTCGCCGGCCACTGATCATCGCCACCAGCCACCAATGATCAGTTGCCGCCACCACGATAATAAGAAGAGAGGAAAAAACTTAAAAGAAATTCTACGTTACAAAAAAATTTATGGGTCGTATCAAATGTATTTTCATTCTTTTTCTATTTCGAGAATATAACATTTGTGCAGTTATCAAACAAATTTTTTTATTAAACAAATTTCTATTTTTTTATTTTAGGGAACAAAAAAACAAAAATCGAGAGAAATAGAAATATTTATCCTCGAAACATAAAAAGAACAAAAATCCATTTAATAGCGTCAACTAATTTTTCTATTCCCCTGCAATAGAAAAGCAACTAAGGCATATATTTGGAACAAAAATAAGAACTAGAAAAAAATTGCTTCTTGCTTCCGAGAACAGTTTTTGAAGTAAACATTTTTTTTTCTTTTCTTCTTTTTCCTCTTCTAACTAATCACTGCCACCCGCTACCACTTACGGAGAAGGAAGAAGAAGAGAGGAAAAAAAGAAAAGAAAAAATCTAAAAAATTTTAAAATTTTTTAAAATTCTATGTAAAAAAATTGTGAGTCGTACTAAATGCATTCCCGTTCTTTTTCAATTTCAAGAATTAAAATTTTGTGCAGTGACCAAATACATTCTTTTACTCAAAAATTGTTCCAGTGAATAAAAATAGAAAAAAATATTTCTGAAAAAAATTATTCCTGATAATAAAAATATTACCAAACTCACCCTAAGCTCCCATATAATGTGCTTGGGACGATAGCATTGTGGTAGTAAAGTAACTCTATTGTCCTATTATGTCCTGTTATGCTTATCTCTCAACTCCATGTAATACAAAGAAAGGGCAGACAAATCAAAATTTTAAGCAACCTCCTCATCATTATCTTGAACGATAATACATAAGGACGTAAGAAAAAGAACGTAGATTGAAAGATGGAATATAATTAGAAAGAATAGTATTTTCAAAATACACCATAAGGAAATCAATTTGACTATTGGGCTTTGCTCATTTTGTGAAAAATAAATAATTTGAAAATCAGTTTCTTAAAAATAATCGCTTGTATTACTTTAAGTTATTATCCAATTAAACATGGTTTTAGTATCAACAATAATTTATGTGTAAACGTTTTCGTAAACAATAAAGATATTTTTCATTAGTTCATTTTTTTAAGCTATATAAATGATCATATTTAAGAAAAAAATTTCAAATCATTCATTTTTTGTAAAATAAATGGAGTCTTAATCTCACAAGTATAGGCTCCTAACCTCCATTGCAACACTGGAAAAAACACCAAAAGATAAAGAATTTTGATAAAAACAAATTTCGAAAAAAAAAAATGTTCGGGTGGGCTGGTTCAGCCCAGCCCACTCTTTTTCTCTCCCTCTTATTTCCTTTTCTCATCGGCCCAGCCCACCTCCCTTTTCTTTTCGGCCCAGCCCCATTCCCCTTCTATTCTCTCTTCTTCTCCACACGCATGCACACCAGCACGCGCTCACCAACCGACGACACCGTTTCGTCCGGACGCGACCCCCCACAGCTGACGTCGGCCTGCGCTGTCACGCGGAGGGAGAAGGAGAGGATTTTCGGTTAGAGAGAGAGAGAGAAAAGGATCGACGGAGAACGGGAGGCTGGCGGAGGTTGACGATTTTCTGACCGGAGGCAGACGGTTCTGGACAGGCAGGAGCGGGGCTGGCCAGAGAGAGTTCCACCGAGAGGGAGATGGGGTGATAGGGGCAGAAAGAAACCAGAGAGAAAAAGGAAGGAAAATGAGAAGGAGGAGGGGCTGTCTTCTGGTTTTCGGAGACAGAAAAGCGGGAGCGGAGGAAGCTGGTTTTTGAGGAAGAAAAACGGAAGGTTTTCCGGCGGGGGATTTTTCTGGTTTTGGGGGCTCCTTCGAGAGTTTGGCCAGGGAGAACAAAAGGAGGATTTTTCTGATTTTTCCGTCGTGACGCTTCGCACGAGCCAGGTAGGTTTTTCTCGGGGACATTTTTGTTCTGTTTTTGCGAGGTGGCGGGCCGGAGCTCGCGCCGACCAGTTCGCGCGAGCCCCGGCCCCTGTCGATCCTCCATTTACATCTCTATGCGTGTTGGTATGACTAGATAGAAGCTCGGGCTCGGTCTCAGGCCGACTCGAGTTGAGGAGTCCCTGTTTTGGTTCACGCACACAAACTGTTTGTATAAATGCCTGAATGAAGTCCAGAAATCTTCATCACCGAATCTGTGCTCGGTAGCTTAGTTTAATGGGTATTTGTTCATATATTGTGAATCCGCATTTTATTTCATGCTTTTATTAGTATTATGACGATTTACATGAGTGATCTGTGTCGGGTCGGAGGGGGTGTTCTTGGTTCCGAAAATAGGAAGGATTGAGCGTCGCCGGAGGTCATGGCTGACGATGGTCGACATCGGAGGAAGGAAGTGGATGACCGGTGGATGGCGATCGTTGGCTAGAGGAGTGATAGCAATGAATTTTTTTGGTTTTGAAAGTTGCAAATTTCTAGAGTTTGCTTCGGTAGAGAAGGAGAATCGCAGGTGGAGGAAGGTTGAAAACGATGCTGCATGGGAGAATCTGCAGCAGAAGAAGACGAGATAAGGAAAATAAAAAAAATTGAGAAAAAATGAGAATTAGAAAATAAGAAAAGCAAAGAAAATTGAAATAAAAAAAACTAGAAAAAAGTGGCTGAAAATAGAATGAGATAAGGACTGGGCTGTTCATTTCTCAAGTGGGCCTAGGCTGGGAATTAGGCCGAGTTTCGAAAAAAAGGGGGAATGGGCTGCTTTAATTTTTTTGTTAATGGGCCATTTTAAAAAAAATCCGTTCGGGCCGTTCGGTCAGCCCGGTGGCTAGTCCAGCCCGGACCGATGGGGTCAGGGTCGGTTTGGAAGGACCGGGTCTCCTGACCCGGTCCGAATCATTTTGCAATAATAATAAAAAAATCCTAAAAAATCCAGAAATTCAGAAATTCAAAAACTAAAATCTTTAAAATCTTTAAAAAAATATTTAAAAATTGGAATATCCGTAAAAATAATAATTTTTTTAAATTCAGAAAATTTTTGAAATTTAAAAAAAAAACTGAAAATATAAAGAAATCCGAATATTCCAAAATTCCAAAAAATTAGAAAAAATTAGAAAATTCCAAAAAAATTAATAAACGTTTTTAAAAAAATTCAGAAAAGTCAAAAAATATCAAAAGTCTTGAAAAATTGTTTTCTTTAATTTCGAAAAATATTTTAAAAAATATAAAACATATTAAAAATATAAAAATTTCATAAAAATTCCGAAAAATCAAACTAAAATTGCAAAAATTCAGAAAACCTTTAAAAAGGAAAAAAACCCCAAGATTGAATAAGCCTTTAGGGCTCTACAATAGGTTTTTATTTTATGTTATATTTCTCTTTTTCTTTTTTATTAGGGATAATATTAGGACATTGTTATGCCTTATTTTGTGACGATATTTTAAATGTTATTTCCTTACTTTAGAATGATTAGGATAAATGTTAGATTTCTCAAATAGGTTGCCATGGCCTTATTAATACACAATTAAATTAGGTACCGAAAGGGCGTTAGTTGTATGATTAATGTACTCAAGTCCTTGACCCTAAATTCTCTAGTTGTGTAAAAAGTGAGGCACGCTTCCTTACCTCGCTTGGTTCCCAGTCGATCCCAATAGACTAGTGGCGATTCCTAATTAGAAGATTTTTATGAACACCCAATGTCACGCCGGGTATGGGCTTGGGAGAGCCCGAGTTAATTAAGAACCGTTGGTCCAAAATTAACAATACCCCTAAACCTATTTAGACATATCGTTCCCCCTCGGGGCAAGAAAAAAATAGGTCGCTACAAAACAGTAAAGATTTTTTTCATTTGTTCATTTTTTTAAGCTATATAAACGATCATATTTAAGAAAAAAAATTTCAAATCATTCATTTTTTGTAAAATAAATGGAGTCTTAATCTCGCAAGTATAGGCTTCTAACCTCCATTGCAACATTGGAAAAAACACCAAAAAGCCTTCTTCTTAAGCTTCATTTGTTTCGCAAAAAATGAAAATTTGATAATTATTTTTTTCAAAAAATGATTGCTTGTACTACTTATAAAGATAAATGGGCAGAAAATATTTTCATTATCCACGAAAATGTTTAAAAATAAATTGGTATTCGTAATTAAAACATTTTTTATTGAAAAATTATTTAAGTGTACAAATGATTATGTTTTGAAAAGTATTTTCCAAAACATTCATTTCCCTTATGGTCCAATGGTTTTACGGAAAAGAAGTGATTTGGAAAAAAAATTCCAAAAAATAATAACTTGTATTACTTAAAATAATTAGTCAATGAAAAGTTTTCATAATTGACAATAATGTATGTCTAAACATTCTGGTAAAGGATAAAAAAAATTAATCAGGAGAAAGTTCACGTCAAACATTAGGGACATTAGTCTTAGTTGATGGAGACGGTGATAACCTGTGAACATTGACACTGTAAAGAAAATTTTCCCATGAAATGATAGTTTGAGCATGCTCCGGGGTTCTCAAGTTCATTTAAAGAAATAGAAAAATGTTGCCCCGTTTACTTAAAAGTTCAAACAAAGCTGTCCCGTACATAACATCACCCTGCGTTCCTTTGTTCGAATTCCTGTGCCTTCCAATGAGAAACCCAATCTTCGAATCGGACTAAACTTGGTATTGAATATAAAAAGACAACAAATCCATCGCTCAAATATGAGATACCTAGATCGAACGCGAAGTACTTTGAGCCAATTTTTGGTTGAGAGGAAAGTATGATTGTTCTTATTAATTTATCAACTCAGGAGTTGTATTAATATTTTGAAAACCTATCTAACGGTAAATGTGAAATTACTTTATTTGCTTGAAACTTTTGTTGATGATTTGTTGCGTTTAATTTGAATGAGTGATTACCTAGGACATAATTAATTCATAATAATTGAGCAGAAAGGGCTTACACTTTGAAACCCTGATCGGTCCTGAAAATTAGTGCGGACACGTTTTGGGTCATTAAATCTAAATTGCTTTACCATGAAAAAATAAAAAGCATCACGTCTCGGAAATTATTCAAAAATGAAAATTTAAAAATGACTAGGGGCAATTCATTTGTTTAACCCTAAACACGTGAAATCCATTGCGAAAATATTTCGAGCCGATATAAGCTTCATAGCGAAGCCCCATAAAGGATTTATCCCACACCGGGATGTCGTACTCTATGGACCCTGATGTGGCAGTCATTTAGTTTAAGAGATGAGGAGTAAAGTTCGTTTCTTATCCATTTGATAAAGGAAATTGAGCCCCTATGCAAGGCATGGTTTTCTTTCTCAGAAAACACAGCCATGGCCATCATCCCACACTAGGGCACAGCAAAAATTGCGCTGACGTCGCTTGGATCCAGCCAACTTCAAAATCAGGTGGAATACCCTTAAAGTGAAGATAGGTATCTTGTTCCTCTAGTGCAAACACCGTGAATATCCCTTGTTTAAAGCCCAATTGGGCCTGCGAATGTCGATTGGGTGAACCAATCAGTGATCATCACTAATACTGGGTCAAGGCATATCATAACAAGCAAAGGAAATAAAGACACTCTTGGTAAAAGGAGGAATGCCAGGTAAAAGTAAAAGGCACGCGTAGAGCGGATCAGCACTCGTTTTGGGCCTTGATCCCGTACAAGGAACCTTGAACCTGTCTTACTTTCGTCCATGGAAAAAGCCGGAAGGTCTTTCTGATTCGCTGAATCCGATATGGAGGAAGCATAAACAAATGAAGATGACAGGAACAGTTTCATTGAATCATGGTTTCAACCCTGTGCGCGTGAGTTTCGAGCCTTTGGATCCTTGACAAGTATCACCCTCTCTAATACCGAGAGCCAAGCATACGTTACATCTCTCAGAGAAGTCCCTTCTGATCAGGGACCATTAGTTGATATGATAGATCATCACCCATCTTAACTCGGGTATTGAGTCTTTTGAGTCTATTTTGATATTTTGAGGCAGATCCCCGCTTCAAAAGAACCAAGTTTAGCCAACATCAGAATTTTTGGCAAGACCAGTTTTACCTAGAATGATTTGAGCGTGGTCCACGAAAGAAAGTGTGACCCTTGACTATGCGCGAGTGTTGAGCTTGCTTAATCCCCACGGTGAGCCCGTTCACCACTCTCCTAGACTAACCCGACATTACAAACTTGAGACGAAGACCCCTCCAAAGAATTTTTCCTAATTTGAGTAATTTTTGTAAAACGAGTGATTCTTGATTCGCACAAATTTAAGGAATTTGAGGGGGTTTTCTCAGAGAAGAAATCTGTTTGAGCCCTGCCAAGTTCGTGATGACATATTTCGTCGAGGATTTGAGGCCTCTCTGGTTGGTCTCCGAACATGGGTGCTCTTCACTTTGGTGCTCTCAATTAGGTTGTGAATCTCGATGGGGAGGCAAGCGATGGGAATGAAGTAAGCCAAAGAGCAAGATTGGCTTGATGAAATGGGCCTTTGCCATAGGGAAAGAGGATGAGCTTGAAGCTGCAAGGCCACGCGATGAAGAATGAAGTGAGGCCTGCAAGAGAGAGGTGGTGAGGCTTAGAGGGAGGATGGGGAAGGGGCCAGTGACCCGTGAAATGGCCAAGAGCCTCTTGGTTCCACTAGAGATGGTTTGAGGGATGGTATGGCAATAGGCGAGTGATGTCACCACCAAGGAACATACTATTATGAAGCTGCTGATCTCTTCTCCCACGTTTGGTCACTACAGGCACACAATTGAAGCAGTGAAGCATTTATATGTAGTTAGCGTTGTAAAAGTGAAGTTCTAGTCATAAAATTAAGGTCTGCTCTCCCTAGCCTAAGAGATTGGTCTTAAGGGTGTTGTTGGGAGGACTTATGGGGAGCTTCTTGTCCTGAAGAACGGTGAGCTAAATTTCATGAACATATTACTTACCAAAAGAAAATCTTGTACACATTGGCAGTTCAGCTATGCTTTTTTGTTAGTCAACAGCGGTTATAATTAGGAAGAAAGAGCTTGGGGGACTGAGATTGACCGATTCTTATTGCTAATGTGGAGCGTGGTGAAAGAAGCTACTGCATTTGCATAACTATTTTCTTTCTGAAAAAAGGACATTCGCAAGTCTTCCAAGAAAAAAAGTCCACATTTTCCATTCAAAAAATCACTGCGCCTCTTTATTCATTTCTCTATTAGTCATTTCAAGATCAGCCCTTAGGCAACGAAATTTTATCTCTGTCACCGTAGGTTTGAAATTATCCCTCCCCAAAAGCGATGAAGTTTGAATTCTGTCACTTAGGCCTGAACGTAAGATGAGGGAACCATAATTTTTGAGGCCTGAACGTAAGATGAGGGAACCATAATTTTTGTCACTTTAGGTGAGACCTAAAGTGATGAAATTTCATATTTATTATTGTAGGTTTGAATTTTAAGTTGACGAAACTTCGATTTTGTCTCCTTAGAGTATGACCTAAGCCAACAAAGTAAAGAATTTCTCGCCTTTGGACGACAAAAAGTATTTTGTCGCAGAAGATTTTGTCGCCCTGGGATGTTTTCTCTAGTACTTATATTCATGAGATTTTTGCCTTACTCATGAGGTACCTGGTAGTGGAATTTGTGTCAAGTTGGCGTTCCACTTCACCACGTTTGGACTAAAGTAGGTCAATACCCCTATGGCCTGTGTGGAGATCTAGCTCTTACTCAAGCAACTATGATTTGGTCATGTCCGTGTGCTTCTTAGATTTGATGTAAAGTAAATAGGAGGAAGTAGTAGATACTGCTTGTTGGTTAGTGAACATATCACCGTCATCAACAGGTAATTGGAAAAATCCCAAGAAAACGCAGTCAGGTAAATTTACTTACCATACCGGACTCAAAGTATTTGGTTACCCTATTTATGCTTGTGTGACTGATGTTGTACTAGAGCTGAGGGTAAAAAAATATATATTTCTAGGTTATGCACATGGGATAAAGGCTACAGGCTGTGGTACACTAAAGAAGATTTAGATTTGTCGGAGTTTATGTTCAATAAGGAGGTAACCCTTAACAAATCTACTCTATTTGAGAAGGGTAGCGATGGATCAATTGCAAAGAAAGATCTATATAATGTTCAGAAACAAGTTGAGCTTTATGGACAGCCTAGTTACATTCAAAGTGTAGTAGATGTGACAATGTCTATAGGGTTGTTAGATTAAATAGTTGATAACAGTTGTTTTGAGGTCACGATTGATAAAACATCGAGATGATTAATGGAGATGGATGAGATGGAGCAACAATTGTATACATATATTGAAAAATAATTTGATTATAGTAGAGACAATTTCAATTTTAAAGATACTGAAAGTGAAGATTCTTGTCACTAGTGACTAGAAAGAATTACATTGGGAAAGTGTCGAGGTGCTTCAATATACAATTGAGATATTCTATAAATACCCAACTTACTGTAATTGTGAATCGTCTAGACTGTCAAAGTATACTTGGATGAAGGTGAAACATTTGTCCCATGCTTCACATAATGCCCCACATGCTAGTAGTATTGGTTGTGTTATGGTTGATTGTAAACTTGCAATTAGGGGAATGCATACAGTTAATCCAAGTAAACACAGTGACGTTGTGAAGTGAATTCTCCCGATTTTGTAGACGGTTGGGTATGTTTCACAAGATGTAGTTCAAGTATTGTGGGCAATAACTAGATTTGCGAACCCAGATCACGTAGCGAGCTTGAAGGATGGTAGAAATTTGAGCAGCTATGCCTCTATTTTTGTTAATTGTAATGTAAGTTATAATGCATTGTCGAGAGACATGGTGGTTTCTTCTATGAATGAGACTAGAAACATGGTGACTACAGAAGAAGCTGAAGAGCTAGTGTCATCTAATGACTTGGTTCGTGAAGATGGCATGGGACATTGTGTTGATGTCGTGTCTAGTGGAAGTTAGACGTATTACTGAAGAATCGAGTTCATCTGTGATCAAAATTTTTGCATCAATATAGCTGTTAAGAGAGGCTGTGACCCTAAAAAAGCTTCTTGCGGCAGACAATCTTTTGGACATGTGGACCGAGTTCATTCCTCTCAATAGGTCCAAGCACAACTTGGGCTTGTTAGATATCCGTGACAATTGAGCACCCATCAAGGCATTAGGAAATGTTTAAGCCCAAATATAATTTTAACCTGTCTGGAGCCAAGGAACTTCAGAGGATTTTGAAAATATAATGCATTTTCTCAAAGCCATGCAAAAAAATTTGCCAAATGTCTTCACTTTTGCCCAAAATCCTTTAGAGGTCTGAAACGCATTTCTTGTTGCATCTAGGCAATAGAGGAGCAAAGTAGGAGGTCAAAGTTAGCGGGAGTTTCCACGGACCATGCTTTTTTGCCTTACTTTTGTCCGCCATTTAGCCTGATCCAGAGGAGAAAGAATTGGACGAGGGCTACACATTGCAAGTTGCATCAGTCAACTTTACTTTTTTGGCCCTACCTTTGTCGGCCATTTAGCCTGGGATTCTTCTCGTTGCCTTTCGATCTAAAGGAGCATGTATAGAGTGACTTTTACGCAAACCTAACTGCATCAGGGCGGCCATTTAGAGCATGTTTGTTAATTGATTAAATATTTGATTATGTTGTTTTATTTCTAGGAATAGATTTGACACAGAATTTTATTTTATTTAATAAAATTTTTGTTCTTGAAAATAGATTTAGAATATAATCAAAAATAAAATAAAAAATTGATTCTTATTTTTGAGAACAATTCTAAGAATTAAATATGAATTTTCTTTTCTTTCATTTTCTTATTCTTCCTCCTCCCTACCCATCACTCAACCACCACTGCCCTATCACTACCCGTTGGCCACCACTAGCAACAACGGTGGCGGCAAACGGGCAGTTGGGTGAGGTTCAGCGAGCTTGCCGGAGCCTCACCTTACCCTCAATGAGACTCGACCTCGCCTAGGCAATGTGAGGTCGGCCTCATCTTGGCTTGGCGAGGCCCAACCTCATCGATGGCTAGGCAAGGAGGAGGTTGGGCCTCGCCGGGCTAGGCAAGGCTCTAACGAGGTTGCTAAACCTCACCGAGCTACTCGCTAGCCACCGGTGGCGACGGCGACCGCCATAAAAGGAGGAACAATAAGAGAAAAGAAAAAAAGAAAACAATATAATAAAAGTATTAAAACATTAGAAGAATTAAAAAAAATTAAGAGTTTTATCATAAACATTTCTATTCTGAGAATAAGAATTTTGAATAATTACTAAACACCTTCAAATGCTTAAAAATTGTTCATAGGAACAAAATAAAAAAGAATCATTTATGATCAAAAATTATTTTGGAGAACAGAATAATTATTATTTGCACCCTTAACCTGATAAATTATATAGTTCTTGGTGAGTTCTTGGTGAGTGGGAAGGGAAGATCAATTTCTAACTTTATGAAAGGTGGCGGGTTGGTTCTTCAACTGGAGATCATATAATCTCACTAACATGGACGATGGCCTGTTCAAACGGGCGAGAAAATGTGCAAAAGTGGGGCCAACTTATTATTCCTCAGGACTTATCTCCTTTCATTTTGATGCACAGGATGAATGGGTGACTGTCCACGTAGTCCCCGTTTTAAAAAAAAAAGGAAATATTGATTTTCCCTCCAACTCCTTAATTTTCATTCGTATTTTCTCTTACTTTTTTTCCCTTCAATTCATTTACAGTTCATACCAACCAAAGTACTAAAATCATGTATACATTGGCAGTCCAGCTATGCCTATTTCTTTTACGGTTATAATGAGGAAGAAAGAGATTGTGGGACTGCAATATTGACCGTTTCTTATTGCAAATGTGGCGCGTTGGTGAAAGGGAGTCATCAAATTTTGAATAAATCCTATTTTTAAGAGTCAATTGCAATAATACTAAGTATTATTATACTTGGTAGGAAAAAAATAGAGATAAATGTACTTGAAATTTTAAAACTTATCATAAAAATACAATTGAGCCATACAACTTTTCAAAATGACAATTAAGTCCTAAAATTTATCAAATATATTCAATTAAGTACTTCCATTTATTCCTCTAACTTGACAAAAGAAAAATGTCAATATAGCATTTTTTATTACTTTCTGTCTCCTACATGGCATTTTTTATTATTTTTTTTCCAAATTTTGCTTACATTAGACTAAATAAATTTAACAGGATTTTTTTAAACCAAGTAATAAAAAGGAGAATAAGCCCCCTCCTGCTAGTGCCATGGCGGCAGCAAGGGTTGCTCGGCTTTGCAATTCCAAGCAACCTCCGCCTGGGCTATAGTGATTTAGTTTGTGTTTTTTTCACTTTTGCAGTTTGCTGTTTCTTTTTTCAACTTTTAGCTCTTTAATTCTTTTAGTCTAATTTAGTCTGTGCTTCTTTTTAATTTTTGAATTTTTTTAAGGTGGCTTATGGTGAGTGCCACATTAACGTTACGTGTCTTAGAAAAGTAATAAAATAAAATATATCGGCATTTTCGTTTAACTAATTAGATAAAATTAACTGAACGATTTGATTAAATAAATTTAATAAGTTTAAAGATTTAAATGTGTTTTTTTTTTAATATTTTAGGATCCGGCCGCGCAATAAGTTCAAGGATTTTCAGTCCATTCATTTTTAAAAACAAAGCTGTACTGTAATGACGCGGTAAAAGGAAGTTGAATACTTAAAAGCCTGGAAAGGAGCAAAGGTCCCGTTTCGACAGCGTGGCGTGGCGTGGGACTAATTGAGGTACAATTCGACCGGTCGAATCACCGCTAGCTGAATGGTGGGTCCCACGTGTCATGATTCGACGTCTCTCTTTTCTTTTTCCTCGTGATGTGCAGGGACTAGACTCGCGGTGGTCCCCACCATGCTTTGTCTAATTAATGATTATTTATTGGGTATTTCTAAGGGCAATGAAGTAGTGGGGAATTTAAAGGGTCAACATTTCCGGCTTGAATCACATATATCAATTGAATCAAGTGATCCATTTTTGGCGAAAAAGTCATGAACACACCCTCACGAGCCAAATTGAAATAATTACTACGTCAGAAGAAAAATTACTCACAATGCAATTTAAATGTCTGTTCTTAGAAGCATGATCAATTTTATCCATTCCATGTAAAAAAAAATGGGATTTCGTCCAAGCATAAACGTTTATTGAACTAACACTTATTTGGTAATTTGTCAAGCCATTGAAATAAGCATAGTTTACCATCAAAATCTATCTTACAATATCTTCTATCTCTTTAACTCATATATTATCTATTTGATAGAAGCTTCTGCATTTAGATGACTGTTTTTGTTTTACAAAAGGACATTTGCATGTCGGAAAAAGTTTTAATTTCTTACAACTAATGAGTCTCCTTCTTCTTACTAGTTATGTCAGTAATTTCAAGGTTTGAAAATTTTCCTCCCCAATAGCGATGGAGTTTGAATTTTGTCACTTTGGGCTTGAACAGGTGATAAATTTTTTATGTTGTCACTTTAGGTTGCACCTAAGGTGACGAAGTTTAATGTTTGTCGCCGTAGATTCAAAACTTAAGCGATGAAACTCTGTCACCTCCGAGTATGAATTTGTTGCCTTTTGTCGATGAAGAAAATTATATTCTACCGTCTCTGGGCAAACTAACCTACAAAAAATTATTTTGTCGCAAAATCTTTTGGGTGTTTTTCTAGAAGTGATATTAATGAGATTTATGCTCTCAACGTTAGGTACTTGATATTGGAATCTGTGTCACGTTTGGGTTCCACTTCACCATGTTTGGTTTAAAGTAGGCTAATCACTACAAAAATTATTTTGCACCTTTTAAAAATCATATGATATTCGGAGAAAAAATGCTTTAAAAAGACCACATTTTGTTTATTTCCATTTTTATCAACAAAATAACTGAAACACAATAAAATAAAATAATGACCTCAACAATAGAATATTCTCTAATAATTGTCTGATAATATATGTTATTGGAAGAGGCAAGCTCCTAAATGATATACCTTTACATACAACTTTCAAAGAAGACAATTTTACATGAAATTCAAAATATATCTATGAGATCGACCACCTAAATGATATACCTGTAAATATGATTTTTTTTTTAGTTTTAAAGAAATTAAAAATATTTCAACATTGATGAGCTTGAAAATAGTCACATACTTATGCTTCGAAAATGTATAACGAAAATGCTCTTTGGCAGAATGGGGATGGCCACGGATGGCTCATTGGGGTAAATTTGAATTTAATGTGAGTTGCAATATTATGAATGTGCAGTTTCTTTCCAAATTCATATAATTAATTAAGCAAAAACTATACTAAAAGAGCAAATTCATGTCCTTCAAATGTTGCAACGAAAACATAAGAAAAGCACCCAGCACCTTTTTCAACTGACTGATATCTGAAGCTTTGAGGGAATGTCTGACGCGACTAGTCGGTCTCTTCTTATCGTCTTCCTTTCATAGGAAGCAAAGCATCAAGGGAGTCAAGGACAATAAAGTTAATGGGATTTTCCACCGACTTTACTCTTTTGGCCTTACTTTTTGTCGGCCACTTAATTTGAGATTTTTCATAATAATCAATATTTAACCAGACTTTATTACTTATTTTAATATATCAATATTTATATATGTCAAACTTCTCATTGCTAAGAGAATATTTTTTTTCTCTTTTATAAGGAGATAACTTCGAATTTTACATCTGAAAATTCAGATGAAATAGTTTAAAGATTTGCTTAGGTCTATATTGCCTTTTGATCTAGGAGCGAAGTATTGGGTGCTAACTCCATCAGGACGGCCATTTAGCCAGAGATGCTTTCTTTTTTTTTTTTTTTTTTGCTTTTATATCATCGTATGAATTAATTTGCTAAGTTAATGCTAAATGTGCATTTCAATAAATCAATTAAAAATGAGCTAAAAAATTCCATTTGGGGCAGAATATTGCTCATTCTTTCAGAGCAACTAGGAGAAGGTCGTGATTTCATCCCTTCAAAATTATTGTGCACCATCTGAAAATCTTACGCTATCTTAAGAGAAAGTGCTTCAAGATGACCATTTTTCGTTCATTTCCTTCTTTTATCAACGAAACAACCGTAAGCGAAACACAAAAACAAAATGAAATAAAACAATGATGTTAAAAATGGTGCTTCAAATGTTTGTTTCGTCGCACTCGAAGAAAGCGAGGATCGGAGCAGTCATTCCATTCTCGCATCCCATTTTCATCTACACGGGATAGAATTTCCTTTTCGCGTCCAATGGGAGGAAAGGACGATGGCCTAGGACGTAATTTCAGGTCCACCCTAGGGGCATTATCGGTAGGAGGAAATGATGGCGTATCCTAGGATGTGGAGCAACTCGCTCGCTGTACTGTACCGACACGGCAAAAGCCTAGAAAGGAGGAGGAAATGTCATGTCATGGTAAAAAAACAGAAGGCTTTTTTTCCTTTGGCTCACCGAAGAAAAACGAGAGGCGCTTTTTTATCTTTACATTTGAATCCTTCGTGCTTCTCGAAAATCGCATCCCATAATCGAACGGTGTGAATTGAACCACGGAAAAGTTTGGCCGAAATTGAATTTTGGGGACACAAAACCCGATACGCACGAAAAGACAGAGGCCAGGGCCACTAGCTGAATGGTGGGTCCCACGTGTCCCACTTGACACGTCGTGACTAGACTCGCGGTGGTCCCCACCATGCTTTGCCTAATCAACGGAAGGCTACGAAACTTCAGCGCAAGTTCGAGATTGCCGCGTATCTTCTTTCAACGTGCTTTGCCTAATCAAACTCTTCACGCCACAGGTGAATATCAATGTTCTTTATCGAAAAAAAGAAATTGAGTTTATACGCCGCACCAGGTAAAGTTCGGGCTCTTTTTAGATGAAATTCTCTTGAGTCGCGTTTGCTTCATTTGTCTGCCGCTGTATACGCGAACGGGCTCATCAAAAATTTAACAGCCATTTCGGGCAAAATTTTGATGGAAAAATATTTTTAGATTTGCCGATATAAATTTAGATTTTTGATAATACAAAAAAAAGTTTAAATTCTTTACCAAATTTCTTTTTTTTAAATAATCGGTGTCATTTCGGGCAAAAGTTTGACTTGTCCGCTATCTCTTGATCTCTTTTTGTTTTAAACACGGAGCTCACGACCTATGTCCAATGAAAGTCGCAACGGGCAGAGGTCGCTAGCCTCGCACGGCTACAGATCCATGGTTACATATGGTCGCGGTGTCGGGGCTCGATTCAGTTAATTCGCTCAATTTTGTTAGCAATGGAGAGAGCCCCTCAGCCCTGTCTTATCATTAAAATCAGTACCATAAAATGGAAATGAAAAGGGAAATCCCTTCGCCAGGAGGGGCATTTGGGTATTTTGGCAGCAGCAAAAAGACAGAATGCGATTGATAAGGGAGAGAGAAAAGCAGAGCTCGCGTGTTGGACCGTTCGCGGTCCCTTCTCCATTGAAAACATCGGGTCAGTCTCGCTAATGGCATAGGGCTAACGAAGGATCACATCCCTTCTTCAGGCGCATCCAGACACACCCGCACACACGGCGAGAGAGAGAGAGAGAGATACGCTGAGCACAGCAAACTAATGCTATGGCGAGCTCAGATGAAGGAACATCGTCGGGAAGCGAGTATCAAGTGTTTCTAAGTTTCAGAGGACCCGACACTCGTGCCGGATTCACCAACTGCTTGTTCCATAGCTTGACTGACGTTGGAATATGCGTCTTCCTAGACGATGAAGAGGTTCGTGTCGGTGAGCGGATCGATGGATCGCTTCGGCGAGGGATCGACAACTCCAAGATCTACATTCCCATCTTTTCTCGGACCTACGCTTCCAGCCAATGGTGCCTCCGCGAGCTTGTGCAGATCGTGGCCAACACTTCCGAATCGGAAGGTAAAAAAGAGATCCTACCTATTTTCTTGGACGTAGAGCCTAACGATGTTAAGTTGAAAACTCCGTTGTATCAAGAGACCCTACTCAATTTGGAGCGTGAGAAGAATTTGAGCACTGAGCAGGTAGATGCTTGGAGAAAGGCTCTCATTGAGGTTGCTGCGATAAAAGGGTGGGAAGTGAAGGACAAAGGGTAAGCCAGTTGCTTCAACATGTTTGTTTTCCCAATTTTCCTTGACACTGGATCATAGATGTAAAGAATTCCAATATGATTGAGGTGGGACTTCCACTATAGCGTTACTAAATAAACAAACCCGTGCTACGTTAGTCAAAAATATGTGAAACGGCTTAACACGGTCATCTTGTATGGTGGGCGAATTATGATATAATTGCTAGGTGGCTAAAATAATATTTGATTGTTGGTGGTGGGAGGAAAAATAATGGGATAATGAAATGCGTGCACAATCCTATCTAATTGTTTAATCTTTCAATATAGTAAACATTTCTCCTCTTGAATACAACTGGTCCAACTTCTATAGTTGTTGCTCGAACATAAATCATAAAATATCAATTTCAACAGCCTAAACATTTATACATCTGTTTTTTTGCAAATGTTATTCATATGATTCCAAGATTGCTAATCTCGAGTTGGAATCAAGTCATATTTTGGGTCATGACAAGATGCATGCATTGCGAAGTGTATTGAACGTACGTTTTGGTGGGACATTAATGTCCAATATGGACTCTTGGAAGATCACTTCTAGATTAAAGGTCCCATTAGTTGTCAGAATATTTTGTAGCTTATCTAGTGCTTGAATAACATCATTTCTAACCAGGAAATCGTGATTTTGCATTTCCCCCTCACTAAAATGTTTTTCCATTGTAGCAGCTATGGCGATGTGATTAAATTGGTAGTTGAGGAGGTTGTGAAAAAGCTGAAGACAAAACATAGATTGGTGACTGAACATTTAGTTGGAATTGATGATCGAGTGATGGCGGTAATTGAATCGTTAGACGTCGACTCTGGCGGTGTGCGGCTCATTAGAATTCATGGCATGGGGGGTATCGGTAAAACGACTCTTGCCAAGATCGTCTTCAACCGACTCTCTTCTCATTTTGGAAAGCGTTGTTGTTTCCTTGAAGATGTTCGAGAGAAGTTGTCAAGTACTAGTGGCTTAGTTGGGTTGCAAAAAAAATTATTATTCGAAATTGGTCATCCTGCAGGAATACAAAGCATTGACGAAATTGATTATGGAACAAAGAGGACCAGAGAAGCACTTAGGGATAAGAAAATTTTCATCGTACTTGATGATGTTGCTAATAGCGAACAAGTGGAGCGATTAGTTGGAAGAAGTGCGTTGTATTCAGGATCTAGAATATTGATTACAACTAGAAATAAAGACGTTTTGCGAATCATTGGACCAAACTATCAGATCTTAGAATATGAAATGGAGGTGATGAGTAGTGATTGTGCGCTCAAGCTTTTTAGTAGGCATGCATTTAATGAAGACTCTCCATGGGATGATTACAAGGATCTTTCAAGGGAAATGGTATCTGCTACTGGGGGACTTCCGTTAGCAATTGAAGTAATTGGTTCATTCCTCTTTGACAAAAGGCAACAAGCAAAATGGAAAGAGACATTGCATAAGTTAGGCAAAACACCTTTTGATGATGTTTTTGGAAAGCTGAAGATCAGTTATGATGACTTAAGCGAGGAGCAACGACAAATTTTTCTCGATATTGCATGCTTTTTCAGTGGTGAGGATATCACGTATGCAATTTACATGTGGAAAGATAGTAATTTTTACCCAGATACTGGAGTTGATGTCCTGATGAGTATGTCATTGGTAAAGATCAAGGAAAATAAGTTTTTGATGCATGATCAAGTCAGAGACCTAGGAAGGGAAATCGTTTGTCAAGAAAATCCAATGAATCCTGGAGAGCGAAGTCGGATATGGACCACAGAGGAAGGCTTCAATGCAATAAGAACAAAGGAGGTAATATACCTCGAAAAATACTAGTAGTTTCTCTACTTGAAATTCCTCTACATTGCACTAGGATGCTCTTTTCTCTTTCTTCTTTTCCTACTATAATCCTTTTCCTCTAAAATAAAATCTTGAATATCCCTCATTTCTTGCTCTCTTTTGCAGATGAAGAAGAACGTTCAAGCATTGAATCTTGATCTAGACAGTGAACATAAGGTCTTTATTCGAAGTGAAGATATTGGAAGGTTTCCAAAACTAAGGTACTTGAAATTAAGTTCAGGAACATTCAAAGGTGAGTTAGCCAATAGTCTTACCAACTTAAGGTGGATTGTCTGGAGTAATCCTCCTCACTTATTTTTTAAGCCAACCATTACGGGCTTGAAAAATGTAGTCGTACTTGAATTTTCAGAGAATTCCTCCATAGATGATTCGAAACTACAAAGCTTAATCAAGGTGTGTAATGTGCTTATTTCTGTTTTATTTTCTTTGAAAGTGATATTTGATTGTTCATCAAATAAATATTGCATTCATTTTGACAGGTAGCAAGAAGATTGAAAGTTTTATCTCTTGAAGGATGTTGTAGTATAAAGAGATTACTAGATTTCTCTGGATGCCCAAATTTAGAAAGGCTTAAGTTCTACGCCTGTTCCAATTTGAGGAAAATTGGTGGCTCTATTGGGAAGTTAAAGTCTCTAATTGACTTGGAGATTATGTATTGCGGTCTTAAAGATTTTCCCGAAGAAATCGGGAACTTAATCAATCTAAAGCTTTTCTCCATCTGGCAGTGTCCACTGAAGAACCTCCCAGATTCCATATGGAAGTTGAAGTCATTACGTGAGTTGCACTTTAACAACTTGTGTTCCAGACTAAATTCAAAAAAATCATGGGAGTTACCTAGTGCTATAATGTCTCGAGATCTGGAAATGATTCAAATCCATAGTCTCGGTTTAAAAGGTCGACTTCCTTTGGCCATTGGAAGATTGCCCTTTTTAAGATCTCTACACTTGTCTTTCACTGGCATCAATGAAGTGCCAGAGACAATTAGTACGCTTCCTTGCCTGGAAATGCTTCGGTTATGCTGTTGTAATGCGATTCAAGAACTACCGACACTTCCCACGAGTTTAAACAATCTGCAAGTGTCATCTGAATCGTTGCGGATAATCCCAGACCTATCTAATCTGACAAATTTGGTTAGCCTAGACCTAGCTAAGGGCTCTAGTTGGAGACAAGAAGGTAAAACTTATATTGGTGACTTAGGGTGGATTGGGATGTTATCCAAACTAAATAAGTTGGACTTGAACCTTCCCAGTATCCCTGCTCCTTCTGAGTTGGCTTTCTTTTCTCAGTTAAAGGAACTTGTTTTGTCTGGTTTGGACCTACGGATAATTAATCACGACCCAATCTCTCTGGTATATTTAAGACTTCATAAGTTCAATTCAGCTGGGTGGCCGTTACCCCAATCAGAAAATTTGTCAAGGTTAAGCCTCTCATTGCGTCAAATGCAAGAAATTCAACTCAACGGGCTTCAACTTCAAAATCTAACAGAGTTGAAACTGACAAGCAGTGAAACCCTCTTGAGATTTGGGCTATCAGACATGAGGAAGCTCAAAACTGTCGAGGTAAGAGATTGCCCAAAGTTAGTTGAGATCCAATTTGCCGGGGTGTTTGAATCGTTGAAGAAATTGACTCTCAATAAGTGCGTGTCATTGGGAAGGTTAGCGTATATGGGTGACGTAGAGTCTGCCAATGAGTTGATTATTGAGGAAGGGAGACTAATTCTTCTGTCAAGAGTATTAAATAATCTGAGATCTTTCGTTATTCGTGAATGCCCAAGGATACTCCAAATTCAAGTACTCGGTACATCGGAATTGTTGGACTATATTAATGTAGACGTTTGTCATCATTTGCGAAGTGTTTGTGGTTTGTCAAACTTAAAGAAGCTCGAGTTTATACAGCTCCGGTGCTGCGATGAGCTGCGGGTTGTAGAGGGCCTTGACGAGTTCGAATTTTTGAAGTATTTAATCATTATCGTGTGCCCATCATTGGAAGGGTTTATTAATGCATCAACCACCAAATTGCCAAATGATTGCTCCATGCACGTAGACTTCTACGGCGGGAAATTTGCTGGGGCTAGGACAACGTTCCGTGGCTCCGTCCAATCTTACAAGAATAGTATGGTGAGTTTGAACCTTCTCCTTTGTTTCTTTTCATTTCTTTTTTTTCTCTCTTCTTTTTTCTTGATGGATGGCAATACTCGCCCATTTCTCCTCCTGTTTGCTTATTCCCATCTCTATATCAATTATTACATAGTAAGCATTTGATGTGGTTAATATAATCCGATATCGCTTGTCTGCAAAGTTCAAATAGGCCCCATATACATATAGACTCTCTTCGTCTAACAACTTATTCTAACTAGATTAACTTGAGAGGGAGACTTGATATCTTATTGGACCTAAATGAAATGATTCGAAAGGCCATTGACAAAAATGAACTCAATTTCTGAGGTAGATCATATAACGAAAATTTCGGAAAGTGGAAAGCAAACATGTGTTGGTCTCCACTGTTGGTAGAAAAGAGACTTGGCGAATTTTAATTTTTAAGAAAGTTGTTGGTGTCTTACCAGTACTTTTATAAGATTCCTAATTTTTTATAGAATGTAAATTAACAATTTTTATTTGCATAATTTATCAATATTTCAAAATTATCAACATTTATAAGAAATTATCAACCTAAATTAAAGTGAAGGGAAAATGGTTTGTTTTTAGGGAAAATTGAGGCTCTTGACACAAAGGTCTACCTTTCTATGTAGATAAGTCGGAAGGCTAAATTGCGACGCATAGACGAAAGGGGCAATACGGAAATGGGGTTCCTTCAAGCATGCCACTGTGGTTGCTATGTCATGAATAAATTCTAGAACTTCATTATGTAGAAGAAATGTCATCGTTCAGCTTCTTTGATTTCATTTTTTATTGGTTTTTTAATCCATTTTAATATCGAGTTCTTACTTAAGTGAAGATATTTGTGATTTTTAAGTGAAGATACATTAAATAAACTGATGACTTACTATAGATGGTGTATTTGTAACTAAATTCATTTACAGTGGTAAGTGAGTTAAAATCTTTTGCTAAATTTATTTTGATGGTAACTTTTGGTCAAGTGAAGTTATAGAACATATGACTTAAGGAAAGAGACATCAAATATAATTCGTCAGCTGGAGGAGCTATATATATCAAAGTTCCATTTAACTCCATAAGAAACTTCTTGGCTTGCAGCTTATTTTTTGGAAATTTATCTATTTTAACGACATCTTAGCCACAGCTTTTATTTATTGTCTTTGAGGAAAAATTGCACTTTTATTTTTAATTTTCCTGCAAAAGATGTGTCCTGACGAGTCAGATATCGATCTTGCATCTTCTTTATTTCTTAAGAGAATGGATCTAATTGGTGCTTAACTACGCTCTGTGGAGTTCATACATTACCTAAGATGATATTGTTTCTCTTCTCTGATGTAGATTCTTTTTCGTACTTTATCTCTACTGTCATTCGTGTATCTTTTTCTAGGAATAGAACATCTTTCTGTCTCCCTATTATAGAGTAACATTAGTTAACATTAACGGTCCAAAACGGGAATCGAATATCTTTCTTATTGATTAACTTACTGTCTTATGTGAGGCGCGTGAGGAAGAGGCCGAGCGAAACGAATCAGTTAGGAGGGAGGCACATGGATCGGGCTGCATCAATAAAAGATTTTTCTCTCTCTGTGGCAATTCACATAGAGCAGAGTAAAATTTCGTCTCTCAATCCACAAATTCCAGAGGCTACTCTACCACTGGTCGATGCCGGAATCCAACATCTCCGATCATGAGCATTGACCGTCACTTGCTTTTCTTCACTGGCCCTCCGGAGTTGCAGATTCACAGGACTGAGAACCATTCACAGAGAATGCACACTGGAAGCTGGAAAAATCCTCTCTCCCGGACTCCTTTATATTCATATCTCTCTTCCACGCCAGTCACGAAGAAGCACTGTTGCCATCTTCAGTTCGCCGTTTCGAAGTCACGCTGCCAATACTCTACTTCACTCTGTTTTTCAGCTGAGAAGTCCGAAGCACTCAGGTTCCGTTTGAATCTCCTTTGTCAGCGTCATTACTGGTGACACTTCCAGGACTTCCTATGTTTACTTCAATCATAGTCGTGACCAGTAATCGCCCCTTGCCTTCAAATGCTCTGGCTCTCAGCTATTCTTGGAGGAAAATAAAAGGGCAGAGAACTCTAATTGAGATTTGTGAAATCGCCCCTGTTTAATGATTTTTTAATGATCCGAACTCATTTTGATGCTGTTGCGATATCTTGGATTGGAACAGATGCTTCGATTTTGCAATTAGATCTCGTCTGAATTGATTGCCACCTGTTTGATGAAATGCCTGAATTGCATCAGTACGAATTTAGCTTCGAATCTGACTTGAGTTCATCTTGTCTGCTTGAATGATTGGCTGTACTGGTTGTGTAGGTGGCATACATCTAATTGATATTAACCTTTGAGTCATTTCCCATGTCCTTGGCCTTGCTACGTTTTCAATGCTTTATTTAATAATCTTGATTCTGCAAAATTAGCTGAAATTGTTGACGTACGAAGTTAAAAGTACATGTTGATTGCTGCTGATGCGTTCTATTAGGAGAAGATTGAGCTGAGGAATTATGTCTTTTGTGTGAGAATGAATTCTTGCCATTGCCGAGAATGATGGTGCACGCCAAAGTACCGGGTTCTGTGCTTTTTGTGTATCTACGTCGGTCTGAAAGTGGTCTCCGAAAGGAAAAAGAAAAACTAGATTTGCCGCAGTTGACACTCTTGGCCAACTGGAGATTTTGCCTGTGAAATCAGTGGAAAACAAAGATGGAATGGTGGCAGATTGATGATGGAGGAAGTGGCTCCTGTATTCTGGATTAATGGATCGAGAAAGGATAAGTAAAAATAGCAAATGAAAATTTAAAAAATTCAAAAATACGAAAATAAAAGAAAGATTGATGAAAAATATCGGAAAATGCAGGGCTCAATTAGGTGGTTAGATCTTAGGATTACATTTAGCTGAGTTTCGTTTTAGTCGGCGTTCATATATTTTGGGAAATTGCGTTCAATGATTTTTAGAGAAATTTGAATTTTTTAGGTGAAATGTATAACAATAGTAAAAGAAAAGGAAATGTTAATAAAATAAAATAAATGAATGAAAAGAAAAGGATTAAAAAATCTCGTTGGCTTTTATATTAGGATTTACTTCTAGGGTTTACTTCGATTAGTCATTTTTGTTCTTGTATCATTAATTGGTTTTTGGTTTAGTAAATAAGACTTTTTAGTCGAAATTAGACTTCGGCTTTGGTTTTGAGAAATTAGGTCACTTTGTTCATGTCCTGAGGCTCAACAATAAGGCGTTGTGCTTGGTGCGACTCGTATGTGTTCCTTTTCTTCTCTTTACTTTTAGCCATTCTATCGTTGCTTTTGAGAGACATGAGGTTTCATTTTTAACTCAAGGGAATATGTCTGGGGCTCAATAACAAGACCATGCAATTTTCTTTGCCCAACTCTTATTGAATTACTTTTCCATACTTGCCTTTATGTTTTTTTCTATTAATTGTCGTAACTTCATTTCTTTTCATGACGTGATTGATCTCTTTACGTGCATTTGATGCTTTTGATTTCCTTGGTTTTGGTTGATGATTAGGTCACACACTTAAGAAATAATATCAATCAATCCAAACTTATCGTGCATGACCACGGAGTGAAAGAACATTAGGATTCCATGACTTGATAAGGCCACCTAAATCATTTTGTAGGCAAACAAACAGACTCTAAGTATTGAAAGGAAACTAATTAGGAAATTGGTGTAATTAAGTCATCGGCCCTTGATCTTTAGTTTGTAGGAAGTAAAGCAGCCTACCAATGCTCCACTTGGCTTCTAATCGGTCTTAATAGATTAATGGTGACTCTCTAATGAGGTAGGATTTCTCATCTTTAAATCATTATTAATGAATTTCTTAGCATTGTGCTTAGTAAGGTTTTGAGATAACACGTGCCAAACGAGATCAAGGAAACCTTGAAAAGAGGTGACCCGCTTGGCGGAAATTTTCTGTGCAAGTCTCCAAATCCTCGATGAACACACGAATGAATTGGCCTATTCAATTAGGCATGTTAGCTAATGGGTACAATCTCTAGTCATTATATACCACTAAGGCAAATGTTTAGAGTGTGATCAAGTAGCAATGAGCCAAATGTGATTTGTGAGTCCTCTTTTTTTAATTTGTTTCCCGTCAGTGGATACTTGAGCTGTTCATGTATCTAATGAAGAGAGCACAAAATTTGTAATGGCGATGGATTCCAACTAATATACAATTTCTAAGCAGGGAAAAAAAAGGAGTACAACTCCGACGGCTACTGAAATAGGTGTTCCTCTGCTTATCCTCTGAATGGTTTTCCATGGTGTAGTCTTCACTCGCTTTTCCCCTTTCAGTGGACTCGTTCATGGGCATTTTCGCCAGTTCTTGCAGTCAGATTGAGTGGTATCTTCTCCGACCGTACAATCCTGCAAAGGGCTCCAAATTCCACAAGCATATATGTAGATTAGCTTTGTTCAGCTGGATGATTTTCCACATCTCTGTTCAAGCTACCCATGGATTAGCATTGTCCAAAAAAAAAGGAGAAGCTAAGGATGCATGAAAAGGCATGCTTCAATTTAGGTGAAAAAAGAATGAGATGAGAGAAGAGTGGCACGGGAAGGATGACCACCCAAAAAAAAGTTAGGGATGGTACACAGACCGAATACATAAATTTGCCCACATGTAACCAAGCAGATCTGACCCCCAGTCTCCCCAAACCACCCCCCCCCCCCCAAAAAAAAACACAGATAGAATGCATACATTCGCTCACGTGTTATGACAATTACGACGTCGGCATATATCATCCTAAGTAATTTTGCTTTTCTCCAGTTATGTACGGTCTCAAATAGATAGGGAGAACAAGTCTTCGCCAAATTTTCTTTTTACGTGTTAGGAGGCAAACACTTGTATCAGCAAAGAATGAAGGATATGTGCATCTTGACAATAATCTTACGTGGGTTAGTTAAATTTTACTAAATGAATTGTTTTGAGTTTGAGCAATGAAGTCCAATAAAATGTGGATTTCTACTGGAT
Organism: Corymbia citriodora subsp. variegata; assembly: GCA_014858505.1. Taxonomy (NCBI): domain Eukaryota; kingdom Viridiplantae; phylum Streptophyta; class Magnoliopsida; order Myrtales; family Myrtaceae; genus Corymbia; species Corymbia citriodora. The sequence continues at coordinate 5,805,347 of CM026414.1, forward strand.
CTAGAGCCCACCCACTCATAGTCCCTCTTCACTTGTCTTTAATAAATTCAGGTTGGGGGTTTTCAAGCAGGGCAACTTATTCTTTAGTTTCTTCTTCTTTTTCAAAATTGAAAAACAGTAAAAGAATTAGTTCTTTCATGCTTTAAAAAATCATTTAAATTAATATATGATTATACATATCAATTTTTATTAACTTATCGATTTTAAGAAATGTTAGATATTGTAGAACTTGAAAGTTTTCAATTAAAAAAAAGTAGCAGACTTATTTGGAACCTTATAAAACTACTAAAATTTATCTTTTACACACTATAGCTAAAAGGTCTTGTTTTTAAAATATCTATGTGTTTTAGTAATGTTGGTTGGGTCAAATACAGGTTGGGTAGGGGTCAAGTTGGGTATGGGTAATTGAATTTGAATCGCATATAATTGGATCAAATGTGTTATACTAAATCGATTTGGGTTGAGCCATTTTTTACTCGATATATCCATTTGATAGCCCTATTGATAGGCATAAATGAAGGAAGAGAGAGAAGAAAGAAAAGGGTTAGAGAGGCCTTAAAACAATCTATCAACCTTATTCGCACTTCTAGCGGAATTTCAACAATAATTGACTAGCTCTACATAGGTTATTTTATCAATTATCCACGCCATCAATACCCACACCATTAAATGCTTGTTATATGATCATTCGGACAAAGAATTTCTTTCACTTATTCGCATTTTAGGACGACAGATGTCTAAGTCTTTGGCATCATGATGTTAGAGCTGTTGATGAGAGTACTGGTTGATAAAACTGAGCTTCTCTATCTCCCCTATTTCTCATTAATTGGGTATTAGCATCATAAGGAGTACTCAGAGGTATATCATCAAATGCCCATATTATTTCAAGTAGCCTCTTTATTACATAATGCTCTCGAGTAAGCATTGGTCACCATCGCTTCTAATGATTTAAACACCCAAAATAACATTAACTTCTCCCAAGTCCCTTGATATCAAATTAAGAAGTCAAAAAACATTTCGTTTCATTTACAACATCAATGCATGTACCAAATTACATTTACTATTCTTCTCACAATAAAGAAAAATCAGTTTTTTACACAGCTAAAAAAAAATTCCTTTCCATGATGCTAACAAAACAACAATTGATTCCATGGCTACCCAACAAGAGAACACATTGAGATTGAAATGGACTATCATATCCTAGGCTTTAAAATCAACAAAGCTTTGGACGCTCACTTCAGCCTCAGAGGTTTCGCTAACAAAGAAACAAATGTAGATTTCGTGAACATTAACCGCAAGATCAAAAGAAAATAGAAAAGAAATGACTTCAGCAACCAGCATTAGTTCAAGCTCAAACCCTCTATCTAACTTTATGTTTCCATATACAATATGAGAACCCAAACATTCAGTAGAATATGCAGGATACTTCAAGATACCATCTACTATAGAGATTTAAAGAACTGATATGGAAATGATTTTACCCTTTGAAATGTCCACAGCAATGGCACGACTCAGTTTAATGGCAAAAGACTACAATTAATTACCAACTGTGGGGACGATGTACGGTGCTTCAGACAGGATGAACCAATGCCTCTGCGAATGGAACATGTCCTGTAGGTGTAAACCAGAAATGTCCACACGCAATGTTACTGAATATCAACAAAACGAAATGTTGGACTTGGCTTATTTGTGGGAGGCGGAATTCTCTAAACGAGATGAGCGCATTCTTACAATACCCACCTAAGCATCATCGAATTTCACAAGACAACATCACTGGTTGTTCTCTCAGACATTTCGTTGAACATACTGCTCGGGGACCTTCATATTGCGTGGTGTATTGAAGTGGCCGCCTCGAACTCTATTCAACAAGCCCTCGGAATTTGTTACCCACATGCCATTGCTCAGCCTCACCTCCAGCTCACACAAAATGCATGCCCAGCCTCGCCGCATCGTAAGAGATGCCAGAAATTTTATTCTCAAGATTGTTGTGAAAATAAGTTTGAGAGGATGAAGATAAAATCAATTGCCTAAAAGCGTGCAAGCGCTGTGCTTAAGGATAATTCTACTCTAGAAAGTATGAAACTTAGTGCAACAGACTCTAGAGACTATCAATACAACAACCATTTCTCTTTACTCTGCACAGAATGATAGAGGGAATGGGAACAACAAAGAAATTACATATAAAACCCAGCAGAGAAATGGAAGATGAAGAGAGAATTTTCTTGTTTATGTACGTCTTTTGTGGTATGAAGGCTCTATTTATAGGCAAATAAAAGAGAGGGTCGGCGAGGAACAAATTAAATTGTGGTGATATTTAAAAATTGAGCCGTTACAAGACTGTTACAAAACAAAAGTTTCAGTGCTATTAAAACTGTTACAAAATCATTATAAAAAAATAGCTTTCAATTATGCTATTAAAGCTATTACAAAATAATGACTTTTAATTTTCTTAGAACTAATGAAATATTCAACAACTCTCTAGTCACATTTGGAAGATGCAAACAAGTGTTGCTATCTATGACTCTGTTGGCAGATAAATGACAATTGAAACACAGAGCGACGGCATAGAGGCGAGGGATCGCGAAAAGAGTCGCATAACCTCTGAACTGCTGGAGAGCAATTAACAGTATCTCCCAATTATGGGCACTCGGCTAATCCTTTGAAAAGCAAAGACCAAAAACTTTGTATTGCATCAGCTATTCTGCTACAACTAGATCCAATGGTAGTTTCTCTACAAGACTGCACCACGCACGCCACTTCCTAGCGTGCGGCTATATGAACTAACAAACCGGAACTTGGACCAGATTCGAGCGTTATACCATGCCGAAAATGTAAAAGAAAACGACCTTCGATTTTAGATTAGGACCAGAAGGGATTTGTTTATACCCGCAAAACCTCATCGATGTTGGCGAAGGCCATGACGGTTTGAAAAAGGCAGATCCAGAGCTCATGGTCTGGGATAGCAACAGATCTGAGGACTAGAGGTTCGTCATCCTCTGCTCAGTATTATGTCGAGAGACTAGGACCGGGAGAGAGAGAGCCGAGCTCGATGGAGAGAGGACAAAAGCAGAACCCACATGTGTCGTACATTGGAAAAATCTCACCGAAAATCTTAATTTTTTCGTCGTGGGATACCAAACTTCTTCTTTTTTTTGTCTAGTCAGTGATTCCCAACATGTACCATCCAAAAGTACCTTTCATTAGACTCCATCTTCCGCTAACAATGGCCATCAAAATTCGGGCGTGTCAGCATTCGTGTATAAAATCGGGCAAACCAATTTGACGTAACATCTGTTATGCTATTGCTAACAAAGAATGTAGCCCCATTAGATCTGTTAGCCTAACAATGTTCATGGTTTAACGTTGTTGTCTATGTGCGTTGTCACATGATTTTTAACAGTTATACAGATGGTAGTTTAATGAAAGGTACTTTTGGGCTATCGATGTAAATTTGAAATATTGATGAAACGAATAAAAAAGTTTTGTACACAGTGTCTCACAAGAAAATTTTTGAGTGATTGTCCCTCGTAGATAAACTAGTTTGGTACTGAGAGGTTTGCAGACAAAATAAAATAAAATGAAATAAAAGAGATAGCTGAAGGCAAAGTCTTCCACTTCGGAGTTCCAAGTCTTTAAATTGTACTGTTTTACGAATATAGGCAACGGCCCTTCTAATTCTTCCTAAAATCGTAAAATTGACCCGACGATGTGTTTATGCTAATGAGAAATGCATATAGAAATCCTTACTCTGGAAAAAGGACGGCATTTGTGTCTAATGTACCACACTTTGTTGTTAAAATTTCTCAAATAATTTTTTGAGTGTCACAACTTTTTAGAAGTGAACATTAAGTAATTCCAATTACTTAATTTGCCAAAAAATCTAATATGGCTCACCGGAGTTAATTGAGTGGACCTTAAAAAATGTTGGAACTAAAATAATCGTTTGTAAATTTTTGACACTAGATTGATCAATTATGAAATTGTCTTCGTAAAATTTTACAAAATTAGAAGATGGACAGAACCACGCCATCAAACAAAAGCAAAAATTACAAAGCAAATATCATAACTTTGCCAATATTTTTCTTGATGGACTCAAAAGCAAAATCATGGATCAAATATTCTCTCAAAATAATTTTGCTTGGATCACGAACATCTATATGCTTCCCCCCCCCCCCCCCCCCCCCCCCCCCCCCCCCCGCGGTCCTCCTCCAAAAATGTAGTTGTTGACACTGAAGTTTTAACTCCTCATTTAGTACAAACTGCATAGAAAAATTAGGGACTAAAATTAGCCCCTAAACAAAAATAATATATTAAATTACACTAAGAGCATTTGTATTGATAGTAATAGGCTCATATAGTTGCATTTGCATTCGACCAACGACAAATGAATTTAAATGAATGGTTTTGAGCTTAAGGGAATCAATTGAACTAAGCCCAAATGTATACATAATTTGGTCAGATCCATTAATTTTCTAGGTGGTGATGACTGAGGAATCGAGACCACGCGGAGTAGAAAATCTTCGGCATCGCTGATAAAGTTCTCACGCGCGACATACCCACTACTCTTTCATTCCAAAGAAATTTTCTTTTGGAAGTCACGGCTAAGAGAGGAGGCCAGATCTAAATACTTATCAGCTAAAAGATAAGGAATTTAAAGTGGAACCTTTTCTTGGCCGCGTGTGAATTGAAAGGGGTCTGTGAAGGATCCATGCTATAATGTATATCCTTCAATATAGAAAAATGATTATGTAATGATTTTTAATCTAATATAAAAATAACAGTCTATTTTAAATCATGAAAACTAAATAGTAAATAATTATAAATTATCGTGAGACTTATTTTTTGAAGAATTTATGACTAATAGCAAAATGTTATTCTTGCAGTAATTTAAAAACTGTTACGTAAAGAAAGTTATTCAATGTCTTATGAATGGTAACGTAGGCTTTACTTCCTCAGCAAGAGTTAGTCAACCAGGGAAAGAAATATTTGACTTGGGGAAAAAAAAACACAGCCCAAGAAGAGAGTGAGAAAAGAGAGTGGGAGAGGGAGTGCCGTCTTCTTCCTTTGCCGCTTCCGCTTGGAGATTCGACTAGAACTCGCCTGCAACAACTAAGCTTGTTGCTGGGCCTCGACTGAGCACTTGTACGACCACGCTTTATCTGTCCCGTGCTACCTGCCTGCGCCGATGGCCAGCAGATCCACGGCCTATTCTTGCTACTCTGACGACGAGCCGTAAGCCTCAAACGACGGTTCTTGCTACTAGCCTTCAACGATGGACCACCCCGTGAATCGTTGCTGCTTCTCGCTCAACAACGGTGCTGTCTTCCGGTTTGCCGTCGGCCTGTTGCTGCCGTCCGTTGCACCTCCAACACGGCTCCACCCAACAGCAACAGTGCCAGCCACGCTTCCGTCCCAACGGCCTCCGTGAATTTTCTTTCCATCGCCGGTGACCATCCAGTGACGCCAGCATCTCCTGCACCTGTTCTAAGTCTGCTGAAGCGAGCCTGGACAAAAAGAAAGAGGTGATCTTGAACTAAGTGGGAGAAAAGTCAAGCGGTGGTCAAAGTGGAGAAAAGAAAAATTGAAACAGAGAGGAAAAGGGGAAATTCTGGAAATTCGCTTTTCGGGTGCTCGTTCTTTGCGTTTTCCCGAGAGTCACCGCCAAACCACCTCACTGTGAGCAGCTCCCTTGCCAGGCACAGCCGTGCCATGGTGAACTGCCGTACACGAGCCGGTCGCCATGAAGCATTGTCGATCCCGATTCCCAAGATCCGTCGTCCATCCAAGTACGGAAACACTATCCGAGTGGTATCGCAAATTAGATAAGAATTTTTATTAATTTTTATTTTATATATTTTATTGCCTAATTTGTGAAATTGCAAGTGATGTCATTGAATATGTGAAATTCTCGAGTAGCCTCTAAATTAAAAGTTATTTCTTGAGTAACATCTAAAATAGGAATTATTTCCTAATTGTGTAATATGCTATAATCATTAATTCAATCTCATACTCGAGATACGATTCGTACTTGCATAGAAAATTGTACGCTTGAGATACGATCGGTGATTGCACAAAAAATTGGTCAATCCAATTCTCATGCCTAAAATATGATTTGTCACGCCTAAACCCCGAACATGTGACAATCCCTTACCATGGTCAATTGAAAACGACGTTCCAGAACTCATCGACAACCATTTATTTTAATCCTTTATTAAGTGTAAGCGAAAGATGATCGTCGAGCGACCTAAGGCAGTGGTCGCTTGGGTCGTGCGACCTAGGCGACCGTCCGCTGGGTCGCCAACCCGGCGTCACTTGGTGATGACCGTCGCTTGGGTTGTACGACCCAGGCAGACGCCTCCGTCACCTGGGTTCGCGCGGCCTCGACAGACGGTCACCTAGGTTGCGCAAACCTAGGTGACGGAGGCGTCCGTCTAGTCGCCTCTGTTGCTGGGTTCGCGACACAGGCGTGCGACTACCCGGGTCGTGTGACCAAGGCAGTGGTCGCGCGACCTAGGCGTGCGACCACCTGAGGTCGCGTGACCAAGGGTGGCGGTCGCCCCCCTTGGCCGGCAATCGCTAGGGTTGGGTGACCCCTCAAGCGGCGGTCGTCGGCATCGAAGATCCCTTGGCCGACTGTCGTCGGCTTCGTTGGCCCACGGAGAAGATGAACAGTACCAATTAGCATTCCAAAAGTGCAACTTCCAAAATACCTCCCACTCTGCATTCAGTTAAAGTTCTTTGAGGAGCCTTGGAAATGCAATTGTATCTTCCCAAAGTGTGTCTAAAACTTTTACCAAATGCATTTGGCTAAGGGACTTTAGAGCCCTAAAGCCCATTTCAAATGCTGAACCAAATGGGGCCTATATCTTTTTTGTCCTTGCTTCATTTTGAGATCGAACAATAGAGCCCTTGTAGAAATGGATTGCTTTTCTTTGATTAATTGGCAGATCAATGCGAGGGAAAGTTTTCTCCGTTTGACAAAATTTATGCATTTAACAACATTGGTGAGCATTTAAATTCGCGCCGCACCATGTTAAATGTCTTGTATTAATACCTTAAATTAGTGCTAAAACTTTTAACAACAATCACTTCAGCATTTTGAGAGCTTCCATTTTAAGTGACACTCGGAGCCTCGTTAAATTTTCTGTTACTGGATTCACTCTACTAATAGCTCTTTAAAAGTTGTTGCACTTACATGACCTTTGAAAAGATTTTTGGAACCCAAGTTGGCGATATACAATAATTATAGGACTCATGCCATCCCTATCCCACCAAGTCGAGTCTGATTCAAATCGATGAAGAGTTAGATCTTCTCACTAGGATCATATATGTAGATATATCCACTTTGACTGTAGCATGTATTACCATTGCAAAACGGCCTTACAAACTTCTCAAAAATTTTCATTACATAGTCTGTTGACCTTCCTACAAACAGGTTGTTCTAAGCAAATATATGTCCTCATATTCTATAGACATTCACTTTTTATTGGTCCCTTCAAGCTTTAACAAACCCTTGTTCGGCAACTTGTTCTATTTTTACAAAAGGTCGTTCCAAACTTGGACACACATTTCATGACCAATGTAGCTTGCTCTCCGTGTACAAACCTAAAGCCTTTCCATGTGTTAGACATCCCGTTGGTAACGCAATTAGCATAAGCCTTGTGTATATGAAAGTTCTTTGTTCTACACACTTAAATACATATTGATAGCCTTTAATTATGTGGTCATTTTGAAAACACCATAGAGGATTTTCTCAATAAATAGGTATTGCAAGACACTAAGAATAGTGCGCAAAGAGTTTCTAAGAAAGATGAACCCATACTAAAAACTTTTGTTTCGTCCAAAATATGCTCAACGCTAACTCCAAATCTGATGATATTATTTTGTGATTTGTCTCGACCTCTAGATTGATTGACATTATTTTGTGTCTTTATATTTTGGCACTAGTAGATTCATCTTTTTGTGTCTATATTTCTTTTAACTGTTACATCAAAGTAATAATTTTACTTATTATTAATGTACGTGTCTCTTATTTCCGAAGGATTGCCTATTTAAAATTGAACACAGAAGAACGAAATAATGGCCAAAGCTCGTGCTAATGTTTCCATTCATAAATGAAAATTTTCCATTAAAATATCAATATAACCAACCCACATGTAACCCCCCTATTTCAAAACTAGTATAATATGTCTTATTCTATATTCATATGAAAATAAACAATATGTGTACATAATAACTACAAGAGGTGGAGATTTACCTACATGATCAATCCAATAGAGATTTCATTCAACGTCTTGTGAACATACGACCTCTCATAATTCCCATGCATAGATCTTAAGAAGTCTCCAAAGCGTTTTAGTTATTCATATGGCCTCTAAAGTTACAATTCCTCAATATTCTTTGAGCCTGTTTGATTCAATTTTTTTTATTAAAAAAAGAAAAAAAGAATTTTTTAATAGATTACTACCAAAAATTATGGCTCGCATTATTTCCATCCCTCATTGGCTCTTGACTTTCCGTTATCATATTGAAGTAACCATATCATCACTTGTGGGTCCCACTCTTGAATTAAAATGATTTCTTACCTTTTCCTAATAATTTTTCTTTTGTTTCAATTTCAACTAAACTATCCATGATCCTCTCAAACAACGCTTATTAAGGTTAAATGTGGTTTCCACTCTTGATTTAAGATTTTTGGCATTTTTTTTTTTTTATGGATTTTTTCCTTTTCTTTCTCAATTTGGAACAAAATTGGTGTCCCTCTTTTTCGAAAGGTAGTTTACTTAGAATATATCTAACTAATTATTTGTGTTAATGCATTGTATATTCTGTTTTTTTGGTGCTAGGAAATTATTATTTTGAAAATCACCTAAGCACTAGTAAGAGTAAAAAAAACCATCTATTAGTTCTAGTTTGCATTTCGTTTAATTATAACTTCAATATTTGCCATTACATTGTAGTCTATATAATCCAACTGCACGACTTTTATTTTATTAATTGAATCTAATAGTCCAATTTTTAACTATTTTTCATGCAATCATTGCATGATGTTTTAAAAGAAAATTTCAAAAAAAATTACGACAAATTTAAGTACATAAAAAATTATAAACATCCATTACTATCACGCAAATAAAAAAGAAAAATGCTCCCTATAACACAATTACATATAATGTTACAATTAGCTATTGACAAGAAATTATGGCAATTGTAATGGCACTAAAAGACAACCCATTCAAATTATTCGAAAACACGTTTTTGTCAATTTTAAATGCATAAAAAATTTTCATAGAATCATCGATGAAAAGAAAATTATCCTTAAACTACAAATGTAAACAAGATGCATATGCAACTCAACAAAAGATGTTGTTTGTTTTGCTACTTTGCTTCCCTAAAAATGGTTACTCTCTCTCAAAAAAAAAAAAAAAACTAAATCAGACAAATAAAGATTTCAATTACATCAATAAGAGAGACATTGTTCTCTTAAAATAATATATATCAAGAACAATTTTCAATGTTTGGTGCGAGAAGCTTCAAATGAACTTGTTGACATGATTGATTGATACTCTCTATCTGCAATTTGGGTCATCTTCAATATTTTCTTCCATGGTGACCACACTACAAAGAACAATACAATGAAAGATGGACAAAAAGTGTAAAATACATTCATTGCAATTTTCAATCTTTCAGTAAATTCTTGTAAATTTGTATTGAAAATCGAAGTCAAAAAATTCATGAGCATGATGATTTTCGAGGGAAATAAAGTTAACTATTGGTGGAAAAAGTTTAGAAGAAGACAAACATGAATGAAATGTTAAATTCTAATGGGTGTGGGAGAAGTAGTTAGGGTGAAAAAGAGTGGTTTGAAAGGGATGTGGGTAGTTTTATCTTTTTATAAATTTGAAACAGAAGAAGAAGAAGAAAAGAAGTAAGAAATAATTTTAAATCAATAGTAGGATCCACAAGAGATGATGCAGTTAATTTGATGTGATAAGGGATTGTCAAGAGCTAATAAGGTGTGGAAATAGCACGACCCAAAATTATTTGTGAATTTATGTGTTGATATTTTTTAGGGATAATGCCATGAAAAACTCTGAACCCGTGTAACATATTTACCCTAAACTTTTTTTTGTGACACAAAAAACCCAAAACTTTGTCATGTGTGACACATTTACCTTAAACTTTTTTTTGTGCCACCAAAAGCCCTAAACTATGTCACTTGTGACAATTTTATCTTGAACTATATTACTTATGACAAATTTACCCCAAAGTTTTTTGAGTTGAAGGGCATTTTCGTTATTTTCTATTTTTTATTGAATGGAGGAAACCGACGAGGCCATCCTCATCGACACCGGAGTCAGGTGAGGGCCGCGCAGGCCTGGGCGACCCTCGCCGGCATTGGGTGAGGGTGGCCCAATCTTGGGCGACCCTCGCCAGCGTCGGGCGAGGGCTGCGCAGGCCTGAGGGACCCTCGCCAGTGTCGGGCGAGGGCGGCCCAGTCCTTGGCGACCCTCGCCGGCGTCGGGCGAGGGCCGCCCAGGCCAGATCCGGCTCAGGCGGCCCTTGTCGAATGCTAGCGAGGATCGCCCTCGCCCAACGTCGGTGAGGGCCGCCAGATCCGACGAATGGCCGCCCTCATCGGATTTGGCGAGGGTGACCTTTGCCTGAGTCGGGCAAGGGTGCCCTTGCCCGGCGAGGCTCGGGCGACCCTCGTCGGTGTCGGGCGAGGGCCGCCGAGGCCAGATCGGGCGAGGGTTACCCTCACTGGACCCTCGCCAGCGTCTAGCGAGGGCCGCCTGAGACGGATTTGGCCTGGGCGGCCCTTGTCCGACGCCAGCGAGGGTCACCCAGGACTGGGCCACCCTCGCCCAATGCTAGCGAGGGCGGCCCCTGCTAGATCTGGGGAGGGCCACCTCGCCGGATCTAGACGCCGGCGCTCCTCCGGCGGAAAAAAAGAAAAGAAAAGGGAAAAACAGAAAAGAAAGAAAGAAAGAAAAGTAAAAGACGAAAATGCCCTTCAGAATAAAAGTTTGGGGTAAATGTGTCACATAGGGCAAAAGTTTGGGATTTTTGGTGTTACAAAAAAAAGTTTAGTATAAATGTGTTACATGAGGTAAAGTTTGGAATTTTTCATGTCACAAAAAAAAGTTTAGGGTAAATATGTTACAAGGGGTAAAGTTTGGGATTTTTCGTGGTATTTTCCCTATTTTTTATTTTGTGAATGTTTTAAGTGTTTTAAATTTAGAAAATGTCAAAGTGTTTAAGCCACAAGATTTTGATTTGGTAAGCTGTAAAAAGTAATATTTCATATGGAAAGACATTTCTTCACGTGTCTCACTTTCTATACTAACATCACCTAGATCTATAGTTTCATGTATCGATTTATAAGAAAAATTCCAGTTTTGTACCAAGGCTTCCTTTTATACTGTGGAAAGCACGAATGGAATTCCATTACATAATTTTCTCATCAGCCTTTATTGCTGTTCTTGCCAATTCTACCTTAACATATTTCATCAATAAAAATGTTTTACAATAGTACCATTTGCAATAAAAATGTTCCAGGGGCACTGGGCTTTTAAATCCACAATGCTTGGCTGTTTACCGATGGGAATTGAGGTTTGGACCCTCTCAAGCGGATTCAATTGTAGCATCTCCTGGTTCCATACTTTCCATAGAATGTACTGATCGTGCACTTTTTGATCGCATAGAGTGGTTCGCGCTCCTGAAATGTCAATCAGCGTTCCTAATTTTTCACGCGTTGGTTGTTTCCGAGATCCTTTTGATGATCAGTTTCATGTGTTGATGACATATTTATATGATTACAGCAAACACAAAACAAGGCAGCCATGGTACCATCAGAGTCTGCATTGCTCTTCGGCGATGCTGAATCCAGAAGTTGATGATTCCTTCCAACAAATGAATTCAAAAAGATGTTTGTAGTGCTTCCTATGCATCAAAACAAGGCATAATTGATATACATGCCCTCAATGATCCGTGGGATCCTTAAAACAAAAATGCTTTGAGACCACACCAAGCTTCGTACATACTTGTCTGGACTTGAGTCCACTGTGAACGGGTCTATTATGGTCATCAATCGTACAGACAGCACATGTGGTTCTCACACGATCAACGATCACGATATGTTTGGATCCGTGCAAGACTTATCTATAGGAAACTAAATTCTTCAGATGCCCTGGACCGACGCAAGTCGTGTCCTGGATCGGTACACACAAAGTTCATTAAGAACGTCTAACTAAATCAGTCGATGAGAAAAGCAAAAGATGGCCTTTTTATTTTGGCAGAGGAAGGATGCTCTGCTCATTCCTGAAGAAGTTGTTGGGATCAACAGCAGTTTTCACTTTGACCAGCCTCTCAAAATTGTCATTAAAGTACTTGACCCCGTAGACTCGCCCTTCTTCATAGCTGTTCTTGCCATTGGTGCTAGTCCCAATGTCCAGGTCTCTGTAGTTCAAGTACGCACCCCTTGGGTTCTTTGACACGAATGGAGTCGTGTAACTGTACAGGCTCCTGATTTGCGCCAAGTAATTCTTCTCCAGTTCTGGGTCATCATCTCTCCAATTGATGAAGTACTGAATCTTGAACAGATTCCCAGCTCGGTGTGGGAATGGTGTTGCCGACGCTGGGATCTCGCTCATCCGCCCCCCGTATGGATTGAACATGAGCCCCACATTCCCCAGTTCGATCATCTTCTTCCAGAGCAAATCGAGATTGGCCTTTGAGATTGGACTTTGGACATAGTCTGATTTCCTCTTGAGGAAGTTGATGGGATAGTCTCGGCTCAGCAAGGTCTCCAGGGGCGGGATGGTGCCTTCGTCGAAGCCGTCCCACCAGAGAACGGACTCGATCCAACTCATCTCCGTGCAGTTCTCTTTCTTTAACCCCATTTCGGGTAACTCCTTGTCAGTAATTGCCAGGAGCTGATCTGAATTTCCTAGGAACAATGCAACCACAGAGGCTCCCAACGTTTTCTGTCCCTTTTGGGTCTTGGAAGTGACTGGCTGCAATACAAGCCTCATGAATAGGCCGGGGTCAGTGCCCGGAGCCACGAATTGCCATTTGTACACGAGATCTGTCGCGTTCTGATCGAGCGTCTTTTCCACGCGGAAGACAGTGACCTTCTCCGGTACCGGAACTAACTTAATCTGATAAGCCAGAATGACTCCGAAGCTCGCCCCACCTCCCCCAATGATCGCCCAGAACAAATCCTCTCCCATGGCTTTTCTATCGAGAGTCCGCCCCTGGACGTCCACCATCTTCGCATCAAGGACATTGTCGACCGACAGGCCGTACTTCCGCAGCATGTTGCCGTACCCAGCGCCGCTCAAGTGGCCTCCAACGCCGACCGTGCGACAAACACCGCCAGGGAAGCCATGGACCTTGCTCTTCTCCCAAATCCGGTAGTATAACTCTCCTAGAGTCGCACCTGCCTGGACCCATGCGGTCTCCTCCTTAATGTCTACTTCGATTGACCGGAGGTTGAACATGTCGAGGATGAAGAAGGCATCATCGGAGATGTATGATATGCCCTCGAAATCGTGGCCGCCGCTGCGGATCTTCAGGTGCACCCCGAGGTCCTTGGAGCCCAGGACGGCAGCCTGCACGTGAGACTCCTGCGTGGGGGTCACGATGACGAGCGGCTTCAGTGTCGACGACGAGTTGAAGCGGCAGTTGCGGATGTATGACCCAAGGACGTTGGCGAAAGACGGGTTGGCCTGTGAGTAGACGATGTCGGAGATGTGGTCGGACGGTTGAGCGCGGTGGGTGAGGCACTGGAGGAAGGTGTCGTACACTGAGTCTGAGGATGCCCTGCGTTCTTTCTGTAAAACTTCCTTTTTTGTGGTTTGTGATGATGAAGTGTCTATGTCCATAATGGACGAGAGCCCAACTTTGGCGAGGAAAGTTCAGAGGAAAATACTCCGTGAGCAAGAATTTTATATGCCATTTGGCCGACATCGGCGCAACTTGCATAAGCTGCTTATGGAGAGATTTTGAAGTTTTCTCCCTTGTCATCATTTGATGGTCCACCCACAGGCCAAATTACTATAAAAATCCACACCTTTTCTCCCATTTCTCAATTTCATCCCTACCTTTTCAGGTAACATATTATATTCATCTACCTTCCATAAACTATAAGATAACTAGCCCTTTTGCTTTTTTAGCATTATGTATTAACAAGATTCCTATCGAGGCCATGATTTCTTTAGGACAACCTAGTTTTCATTATTTATATACCAAACTAATTCATAATATTATATAAATAAAAATTACTGGTGACAATCTCTGATTACAAAGATGAAAAAAATAAAAAAATGGATTGAGAAAAATTCACACAAAAACAAAAAGAACTCAGGGAAAATTTGGAATTCGAGGATTAATCTAACGGAATATCAAGCATAATTTGATACAAATTTAAAACGTTAGGCCTTGTTAAGATAAAATTAAATATTTATGTAAAATTAAATCACTTGAAAAGGTTGAGATTTATTGTCATTTTGCCTCCGACCCAATTGACGATAAAGCATCTCCTTGAACTGATATACGAAGCACTATGCGTAAGACAAGTGGTCTTGTCTAATAAGATTAGAGGTCTCTTATCATCATTTTCCTTGCATTCAAAGCTAGGCACCAAGAGTATAAAGAAGGATATCATTTTTTTTTTATTGATTTTACTTTAACTCTCACTCTCAGATTTTTGTCCTACATTTTTATAGGGCATAAGAGTTGAAACCGATACATAAAATTAAGTCGTTCCCGCCCTAACTCCCCTTAAAAAAATGGGGTTTCGAACCTCTCACAATCATTTTCCACGTGAGAAAAGTGACCACTGGGACAAGTGATTGCCCTAGTGGTTAAAGAAGGACATTGAAGTTAAGAGAGAGAGTTTCCACAAACTCATTTATTTTGCCTTACTTTTGTCGGCAATTTAGCTTGGTATTTCTCATTGTCTTTTGATCTTAAAGGAGCAAGCGTTGGGTGAGTATTACACATACCAAGCTGCATCAGGACGGCAATTTAGCCAAAGATGTTTTCTTCCTCTTCAGCAAGTGATAGAAAACTCCCAAGATTGTATATCCGTCTTCTCTTGGACCAACATTTCGAGCTAGTAGTGCCTCCACGAACTCACACAGATTGTGGCAAACACTTCCAAGTTGAAAGGTAAAAAAAGATCCTACCTATTTTCTTTGATGTGGAACTTGACGATGTCAAGCTGAAAACTCTATTGTATTGCAATGCCATACTGAATTTGTAATAAGAAAGAGGGTTGAAGAAGCGCTTAGCAATAAGAAAGTCCTCATTGTACTTGACCATGTTGCTAATAGTGAGCAAGAGGATAAACTAGATGGAAGGAGTATTTTGTCTTCAGAATCTAGAATATTGATTAAAACTAGATGTAAAAATGTTTTGCGAATCAATAGACCAAACTATCAAATCTTAGGATATGAAATGGAGCTGATGAGTAGTGATTGTGCGCTTGAGCTTTTTAGTAGGCGCGCATTTAACAAAGACACTCTATTAGATGATTACAAGGATCTTTCAAGGGAAATTGTATATACTGGGATATTTCCATTGGCTCTTGAAGTTATTTGTTCAATCCTCTTTGAAAAAAGGCAACAAATATGGAAAGAGACATTGAAGAAGTTAAGCAAAGCACCTCACAAGGATCTTTTTGCAAAGTTGAAGATAAGCTATGATGCCTTAAATCACGAGCAACAACAAATTTTCCTCAATATTACATGTTTTTTTTCATTGGTTAGCATATGATGAATGCAATTACATTTGGAAAGATTGTGATTTTTTCTCGGGTATTGGTATTGATGTCCGCATTAGCATGTCGTTGGCAAAGATTATGGAAAATATATTTTAGATGCATAATCAACTCAAAAATCTTGGAAGGAAAATTGTTCGTCAAGAAAATCCAATGAATCATGAAGAGTGGAGTAGGATATGAATTGACAAGGAGATACTCGTTGCAATAAAACCAAAGGAGGTAATATAAAAATATCAGGAGTTTCTCTACTAGAAAATCCTTTACATTGCACTAGGATACCCTCTCCTCTTTCTTCTTTTTCCCGTTGTAATTCTTTTCCTCTGAAACAAAATACAGAATATCCCTCATTTGTTGCTCTCATTTGTAGATGAAGAAATACGTTCAAGCACTGAACCATAATCTGGACAGGGGACATGATTTAGCTATTAGAAGTGAAAAGATTAGAAGGTTTGAATGTCTAAGGTGCCTTGTATTAAATTCGGGAACCTTCAGCGGAAACTTTGCAAGTAGTCTTACCAAATTAAGCTGTATTGCTTGGAGTAATGCTTCTCCTTGATTTTTTAAGCCAACCGGTATGCGCTTAAAGAATGCAATCGTCCTTGAATTTTCGGACAAGGCCTTCCTATATAATTCGAAATTACAAAGCTTCATCAAGGTGTGTAATTTGCTTATTTCTATTTCAATTTATTTGAAAGTAATATATGAATGTTCATCAATTGATTATTGCATTTATTTTGATAGATGGCTGGAAAATTAAAAGTTCCTTCTCTTAAAAACTATCATAGCATAAGTAGAATGCTAGAATTCTCTAGATGCTTGAATTTAGAGAGGCTTAATTTTATAGGATGTTCCAATTTAAGGAAAATTGATGGCTCTATTAGGGAGATGAAGTGTTTGATTGACCTGAAGAATCTATATTGCCTTTCTCTTGAAAATTTGCCTGAAGAAATTGGGAACCTAGTGAATTTTAAGCAGAAATTGGGAACCTAGTGAATTTTAAGCATTTCTTTGTCTAGGAGTGTCCATGGAAGAAACTCCCAAATTCCATATGGAAGATGAAATCATTATGGGAGTTGCACTTTGACGATGGCTTGGATGAGCGTCAACAAATTCATGAGAGTTACCTAGTGCTACAATGCTTTAGAATCTAAAAGTACTTCAAATCTATACTCTCAATTTAAAAGGCCGACTTCCTTCGGCAATTGGTAGTTTGCCCTTTCTTATAATCCTAAGCTTGTCAGGCAATTGCCCAAGTGAAGTTTCGAAGACAATCAGTGTGCTTCCTTGCCAACAAACGCTCGAGTTAATAGACTGTGAGGAGATTTAAGAACCGCCGACACTTTCACAAATTTAAATAATCTCTAAGTGTCCTCTAATTCATTGCAGGTAGTCTTAGACCTCTCAAATATGACGAGTTTGGTTCAGTTGGACCTATTTGGTGGGTCTAGTTAGAGACAAGGAAGTAAAATTTGTATTGGGATTTAGGGTGGATTGAGAGGTTATCCAAAGTGAATAGGTTGAATTTGAAACTTCTCAATCTCCCTGCTACAAAGTTGGCTTCCCTTTCTCAGTGAAAGGCACTTTATTTGTCTTTGTCTAGTTTGGACCTTCGAACACTCATGCAACTTCCATCATCTCTGTTAAAGTTAAGCCTTGATAACTTTAATTCAACTGTGTCCCTCTCATCCAAATTAGAAAATTTATCAAGTTTAAAGCTCTCAACGTCTCATATGCAAGAAATTCAACTCAACGGGCTTCAACTTCAAAATTTAACAGAGTTGGCTCTGGAAGGCGGTGAATCCCTCAAGAAATTTGGGCTATCATACATGAGGAAGCTCAAAACTGTCTGGGTAGAAAAGTGCCCAAAGCTAGTTGAGATCCAATTTTTCGGGGTGTTCGAATCATTGGAGGAATTTTCTATCAAGCGGTGCAAGTCCTTGGGAAGGTTAGCGTGTGCAGGTGAAGTAAAGTCTGATAATGAGTTGATCATTGGGGAAGAGAGGCTAATTCTTCTATCGGTACATTGGAATTGCGGGATTACTTTTGGGTTAGGAATGATGGTACTTTGCAAAGTATCCGTGGTTTATCAAACTTAAAGAAGATCAACGAATTATTTATCAAGGACTGTGATGGGCTACAGGTTGTCAGAGGGCTTTGACGAATTAGAGTTTTTGAGTCAGTCATATACAGGTAACGGCCCATCATTAAAAAGGTTAATTGATGTATCAAGCACCAAATTGCCAAATGATTGCCGCTTACGTATCTACAACTGTGGGAAATTAGTTTGGGCTAAAAAAACATTCTCAGGCACCGTCCAATCTTACAAGCATTATGAGGTGAATTTGATCCTTCTACTTTCTTAATTACTTTTTACTATCTCCCATTTTACTCCCATCTCTATATCACATAATACGAATTAAACATTTGATGTGTTAATATAATCCAATATCACTTATCTACAAAACTTAGATGCACATTATATTCATGTAATCTCGCTCTAGCTAACTATTTATTCCAACATGGTCAATTGAAAAGAGAGTTTTGGTATTTTATTGGAACAAAATGACATGATTTGGAAGACCATTGACATAAATGGACTCAACATTTGAGGTAGATCATATAACAAAAATTATCGAAATCAAAAAGCAAACATGTGTTGGTCAAATAGGGATGAGCATCAGTTTACAGTCAACCTTGGACCGACCTTGGATTAGCCCAACCCTATTGGTCTTGGTCCGGTTCTTAGGGGGATTGGGTAGGTTCTTGGTTCTAAAACCCTAGGCCCTGTATTATATGAGTTGGTCCTCTATCTTAGGAGTTTAGGGTTAGTCCAACCCATATCAATCCTGTATATAATATTTATTATATACTTAACATATTATATATAATATATATTATATATCTAACACATTATTTATTATTTGCTTTTGTCTACTCTAAATTTTAGTACCTCCTCCTCTGTTCTCCTCGAGTTTGTCATCTAAATTAGAAAGTTGAAAAAAACCTAACCCTAATTTAACAAGAAAAAACCCTCTTCACTCGTCTTAGCCTCACTTGCCTCTATTCACTCGTCTTATCACTCGCCTTTATTCTCTTATCTTGCATGTTCGTTATCATGGTTTGTTGCTTTTAGTAAGTATAAATTTCTATTGCTACCTTATCTTATGTTTATTTTTAATATGTGTTGGTGTTCATAGTTTGATTGTTCTATGTCACATTTTTTATGGATATATCATTTGAAATAATATGTTATCTCTTTTAAGGAATATAAAAAATGAAATAAAAAAAATTGGTTGGTATCGGGTTGATCTTGGAATCTTACCAATTTCATAGGGTTGGTCCGGTCCTCGGTCCCAAGCTCAATAGGGTTGGTCCTTGGTCCAAAAAATTGGGGACTAGCATTGTGGGGATTTCTCCCTGCGTTAGATGCTAGATTGGCCTAACCTAGATTATGCTTGCCCTTAGGTCTAAATTGTTGGTAAAAAAAAATATTAATGGCTTCTTATTTTCGATTAACTTGTTATCTTCTCATTTCTTTTATAAGATTACCAATTTTTTTTTTTTTTTAGAAATATGTAAGTTAGTCATTTTTGCACTAATTTACCAATTTGTGTTTGCATCCCAAATTTACTTACGATTATCAACTTAAATTACAATGAAGGGCAATGGGGTTGTTTTCAGGGAAAATCAACGCTATTAACATAAAGGTCTACCTCTTTATGTAGATAAGTCGAAAGGCTAGCTCACGATACACTGATGATGGGCGAGATGGAAATGGGATTTTTTCCAAGGCATGAGATAACGGTCGCTATGTCACGAATAATTGCTAGAACTTCATTATATAGAAGAAATGATATTGTTCAGGTTTTTTTTTTCTTTCCGGGGGGAGGCCATATGGAGCAAATTGTTTAGTTAATCGTTATTTAATCAATTGTAATATCGAGTTCTTACTTAAGCTACCCATTACAGAGATAAGATTGGTGATATTTTGGATTTTTAAAGTGAAGATACACTAGAAAAATCAATGGCTTACTACAGACGTCGTAAACATTTTGCTAAGAGTCGTTTCTGTAACAAAATTTACTTGCAGTAGTAAATTAATTGGAATCTGTTGCTAAATTTCTTTTGATGGTAACCTTGGCTCGAGTGACGGTATGAAACATATAACGTATTGAACGAAAAATCAAATATAGAAACTTCTTGGCTTGCAGCTTCTGTCCTGGAAATGTGTTTTGACGGGTCAGATATCGATCTTTGATTTTCTTTATTTCTTAGAGCATGGATTTGACTGGTGCTTAACTATTTCAACTAGCGCTGCATCGCCTTCCATTTGTCTGTGCGTCTACGTTACCTTGCCATTTGGATTGCGTGCTTCTTCAGACTCTTTCCGGACCGTGTTAACATGACACTGTTTTGTAGGCCTGGCCTTTTTCTGCTAGAATGATGTTGTTTCTCTCATATTACGTGGCAAGGAAGTTTATATGTTAGCTACTTAGCGCCGCACATATAAAATGTCCTGTGAGCATTATGGAACATTTGAATTAAAACCCGATTAGTTGTCAGAAGTGAATTGTTTGCACTTGGTATTATGAGAAATTGAACTTGTGTTATGCATAAACTGCACGCGCAAATTTATTCCTTAATTTTTAAGTAAACTTTGTGGAGTTTATGATTTTATTGAGTACGAATTTTTTTTCTCTTTTTTCAAGATTTTTTTCATGCTTCAATCGCAACTTATATACAATGAATCTATCTATACTTTTATTAGTATATTATTTCTAGGAATAGAATATCTTTCCATCAGTATGAATTTTTAGCTTCGAATCCGACTGAGTTCATCTTCTCTGCTTGAATGCTTCGCTGTACTGGTTGTATGGGTAGCATAAATCTAATTGATATTAACCTTTCGGTCATTTCTGATGACCTTGGCCTAGATAGTTTTCAATGCTTTACGTAACAATCTCAATTCTGCAAAATTAGCTGATAATGCCAATGTATTAAATTAAAAGCACATGATGATTGCTGCTGACGCATTCATTAGGAGTAGATTGAGGTAAGAAATTATGTCTTTTGTGTGAAGGATGAATTCCTGTGGTGGCCAAGAATGATAGCGCACGCCAATTTACCGTGTTCTGTACTTTGTGTGTATCTGCGCCGGTCAGGGAGTGGTCTCCGAAAGGGGCAACAAAAAAAAAGAAAGGATTTGTCGGAGTTGGCACTGTCGGTCAACTGGAGCTTTTGCTCGTGAATCAATGGAAAACAAAGATTGAAGGGTGGCAGATCGATGAAGGAGGTAGTGGTTCTTGTCTTCTCGATTAATGGACCGAGAAACGACAAGAAAAAATAGCAAATAAAAATAAAAAGTAAGAAAATACGAAAATTAAAGAAAGATTGATGGAAAAGATCGGAAAATAAAGGGCTCAATTAAGTAGTTAGATCTTAGTATTATATTAGATAACGTTTGTTTCACGAAAAAATTGCATTTTTTGAAAATATTTTACAAGAAGCCATTTTTTAGGAAAATGACAACATTTTTTAATGTTTACTTGAAACTTATAAATAAGTTAGAAAATATTTTTCACAATTCGATTTGAAAAATTCGATTTGATTTTCCTTTGTGCACTTCTTTAAATTTTTATTTTTCTAAAAATGAAGTTTTAATTAATTTTACTTTTAATTTTCTTTCTACTTTTTTTACTTTTTCATATTTATTTATTTATTTTATTTTTTATCCTCCTTCTTCTTCAGTTAGTCATTGGCCATGGCGATGGTCAAAGACCAGGCAAAGGCAAGCTTGAGGCTCGCTAGCCTCAACAAGGCTTGTTGATCTAGCGAGGCTTGAGGCCAACGAGGTTGCCAATCGCTGACTTTGGGCCTCTCCAAATTGACAAGCAAGAGGGTTGCGCTTGCCAATCGAGTGAGCCCAAAGCTTGATGCTCGTGCTCGCTAACCTTGGGTCTCGTTAGATCGGCAGGCTAGAGAATTGTCCTTTTCGATTTGGCGAGTGGCCAACTTGAGCGCCTGTGGCCTGCGATTGGCTCGGAAAGAAGGAAGAAGAAAAGAAAGAAAAGGAGAAGAAAAGAAAAAGAAAAATGACTAAAATCAAATTTTAAAAAAGAAAGAAAGAAGAGGCTAGCAAGTGTGTGAGATAAAAGAGAGTGAGGAAAATGTTTTCCCCTACTTGAATAGCAAAAAATACTTCTCCTATTTTGGAAGACTTTTTTCCATTGTTGGAAAATGTTTTCCACAACTACTTCATTTTCCGTGAAATGAACATTGCGAAAATGTAGAAAATATTTTCCGAGAAATTATTTTTTACAAAACGAACGGAACATTAATTGAGTTTCATTTTAGTTGGTGTTTATATATTTTAGGAATTGCATTTTATGATTTTTAGGGCAATTTGAATTTTCTGAGATGAAATTAATAACAAGAATAAATAAAACAAATCTTAAAAAATAAAATTAAATAAATGAAAAGAAGGGATGATAAATCTCATTGGGTTTAAAGTAAGGATTAATTAATTTATTTTGGACAGGATATAACTTTGATTGGTCGTTTTAGTTCTAGTATCATTAATTGATTTTTGGTTTAGTAGATAAGACTTTTTTTTGTTGTTGTTGAAATTAGACTTAGGCTTTGGTTTTGAGAAATAAGTTCACGTGGTTAATGTCTCGAGGCTCAATATTAAGGCGGGGTACCTTGCATGACTCATATTGAATTACTTTTTTGCACTTTACTTTTGGCCATTATGTCATCGTGTCTGTGTGATGCAAGGTTTCGTTTTTAACTCAAGGGAATCATGTTTGGAGCTCAATAATGAGACCATATTATTTTCTTTACCCAACTCGTATCGGGTTTACTTTTCCGTACTTTATGTTTGTTTTTTAAATTATTTTTACTTCATTTATTTGTGATGTGATCGATTTCTTTACATGTGTTTGATGATTTTCATTTCATGTACTTTTGATTGACGATTAGGTCACACACTTCAAAAATAATCTCAATCAATCCAAACAATCGTGCATGAACACTCAATGAAAGAACCTTAGGATATCCTAACTTGATAAGACCACATGAATGCTATAGGTAAACAAATCAAGCTTAAGTATCGAAAGAGTATTTATTAAAAAAATAGTGTAATTAAGTCTCCAATCTCCGATGTTTAGTTTGTAGGAAGTAGAGCATCTTCCCAATGCTCCACTAGGCTCCTAATTGGCCATTATAGGTTAGCAATGAATCTCTCATGAGATATCATTCCTCATCTTTTAATCATTCCGAATGAAATTCCTAGTAATGTGCTCAGTAAGGGTTTAGATAACCTGTGCTGAACAAGATTGTGCAAACCTTGAAAAGAGGTGACACATTTCCGCTTGGCTGAAATTTTCTGTGCAAGTATCCAACTCCTCCATGAACACACAGATGAATCAACTGATTCAATTAGACGCGTTGGAAGATGGGTACAATCTTTAGTTGTTATTTACCAGAGGCAAATGCTTAAATTTTGATTAAATAGCAATGAACCAAACGTGATTTGTGAGTCCTCTTTTGTAAATTTGTTTCCCATCAGTGGATAATTTAGCTGTTCATGCATCTAATGAAGAGAGAACAAAATTTAAAAATGGCGATGGATTCCAACTGATATACAATTTCCAGGCAGGGAAAAAAAGAGAGTACAACTCCGATAGCTATTGAAATAGGTGTACATCTGCTTATCCTCTCAACATTGTAGACATATTTATATGATTACAGCAAACACAAAACAAGGTGGCCATGGTTCGATTGGTGCCCTCTCAACATTGCTCTTCGGTAATGCCGAATCCCAAAAAACGATGAATGCTCCCAACAAATAATTCAATAAGAAATTCGTCATGCTTCCTATGCATTAAAACAAGGCATAATCCGGACTGTGGGGGTCCTTAGAACCCGAATTGCTAGAGACCTCACGAAGGTGCGTACATACTTGTCTAGACTTGAGCTTATCGTGATCGGGTCTATCATGGCTGTCCATCGTACGGGCGGCACATGTGTCTCCCCCGCGATCAACGGCTACTCTATGTTTTGATCCGTGCAAGACTTATCCATAGGAAAGGAAATTCTTCAGCTGGCATGGGCCGACGCAGGTGGTGTCCCAGTCAATTGTGGCGTCTAAGCCACTCGTTCTTATGTCGGTCGCTCGTAAATATCCCATGGCTATCCTTTTCTGGTCAACCCTTTTAAATAAAGTGAAAGAGACTGGTGCGACTTCGAATAGTCCAAGCATGCATTTCTGTTCATAGCTTTATTAGGCGTCATCAACGTTGTCCCACGTTTTATTCCCAATTCCGTGTGGTCCATCCATGATGCAACACCAACCAATTCTCCTAGCGTTTCCAAAAGCATGGTCTCCCAACAAAAGGACAAGAAACAGTATGCTAATGTCGGTAAATGCAAAGAAATCATTTTATTACCAATGAGTATAGAGTAAAAAAAAAAGTATTTCGTTATGACAAATGATTGCGGAATTAGTATGTCATACTATCTTATTAAAGCAATCACTATTCATCAAGAACGTCTAACTAAATCAATCGATAAGAAAAGCAAAATATTGCCTCTTTATTTTGGCAGAGGAGGGATGCTCTGCTCGTTCCTGAAGAAGTTGTTGGGATCAATCGCAGTTTTCACTTTGACCAGCCTCTCGAAATTGTCATTGAAGTACTTGACCCCGTAGACTTGCCCTTCTTCGAAGCTGTCCTTGCCATTGGTGCTAGTCCCAATGTCCAGATCTCTGTAGTTCAAGTAGGTACTCCTTGGGTTCGACGACACAAATGGAGTCGTGTAATCATACAGACTCCTGATTTGCGCCAAGTAATTCTTCTCTATTTCGGGGTCATCCTCGCTCCAATTGATGGAGTACTGAATCTTGAACAGATTCCCAGCCCGGTGCGGGAACGGGGTTGCCGACGCCGGGATCTCGCTCATCCGCCCCCCATATGGATTGAACACGAGCCCGACTTTCCCCAGTTCAATCATCTTCTTCCAAAGCGAATCGAGATTAGCCTTTGAGATTGGAGTTTGGACGTAGTCTGATTTCCTCTTGAGGAAGTTGGTGGAATCCTCTCGGCTCAGCAAGGTCTCCAGGGGCGGGATGGTGCCTTCGTCGAAGCCGTCCCACCAGAGAACTGACTCGATCCAACTCATCTCCGTGCAATTCTCTTTCTTTAACCCCATTTCGGGTAACTCCTTGTTGGTAATTGCCAGGAGCTGATCTGAATTTCCTAAGAACAGCGCGACCACAGAGGCCCTCAACGTTTTCTGTCCCTTTTGGGTCTGGGAAGTGACTGGCTGCAATAGAAGCCTCATGAATAGGCCGTGGTCAGTGCTAGGAGCCACGAATTGCCATTTGTACACGAGATCCGTCGCGTTCTGATCGAGCGTCTTTTCAACACGAAAGACTGTGACCTTCTCCGGAACCGGGACTAACTTAATCTGATAAGCCAGAATGACTCCGAAACTCGCCCCGCCTCCCCCAATGATCGCCCAGAACAAATCCTCTCCCATGGCTTTTCTATCGAGAATCCGCCCTTGGACGTCCACCATCCTCGCGTCGAGGACGTTGTCGACCGACAGGCCGTACTTCCGCAGCATGTTGCCGTACCCGGCGCCGCTCAAGTGGCCTCCGACGCCGACCGTAGGACAAACGCCGGCAGGGAAGCCGTGGATCTTGCTCTTCTGCCAAATCCGGTAGTACAACTCTCCCAGAGTCGCGCCGGCCTGGACCCACGCGGTCTCTTTCTGGATGTCCACGTCGATTGACCGCAGGTTGAACATGTCGAGGATGAAGAACGCATCGTCGGAGACGTACGATATGCCCTCGTAATCGTGTCCGCCGCTGCGGATCTTCAGGTGCACGCCGAGGTCCTTGGAGCACAGGACGGCAGCCTGCACATGGGACTCGCGCTTGGGCGTCACGATCACGAGCGGCTTCCGCGTCGAGGACGAGTTGAAGCGGCGGTTACGGATGTAGGAAACGAGGACGTTGGCGAAAGAGGAGTTGGCCCGTGAGTAGACGATGTCGGAGACGTGGTCGGACGGTTGCGTGCGGCGGGTGAGGCACTTGAGGAAGGTGTCGTACACCGAGTCCGAGGCTGCCCATGAAGGAGAGACATGGAGAGAAACGAGGATGAAAAGGAGGAGAGCAAAGAGGGAAAATAGAGAGGCTAAAGGTTTCATCCCTGCGTTATCTTTCTGCAAAACTTGCTCTTCTTGTGTAACTATCAATAATATATATATGCCTTGTTGGAAGCCTGACTTTTTAGAGGAAAGTTCAGAGGAAAATACCTCGCGAGGAAGAATTTTCCTTGCCGTCTGGCCATCTTCGGCGAAATTTGTATAAATTGCTTATGATTGTCTCTTGTCATCGTGTGATGGTCCACCCACTGGCCAAATTGGAATAAAAATCCACAGCTTTTTCCACCAATTTAGGTAATCGAATTTAATTCTTTTGAGTTCATATTAAATTTATCTCCCTTCCATAAACTATAAGATTAATGACCCCTTTCAGTTTTTTAGCATCATGTATTTACAAGATTCCTATTAAGGCCATACCATCTTTAAGAAAAGGGATAATGACACAAACACTTTGGCCCAATATGCAATTTGGTCCTAAATTTTTAATTTATTTAATGTGGTTCCTGAACTTTAACCTAATGTGCAATGTAATCCATACATTTTTAATTTGTTCAATATAGACCCGAACTTTTGGTATATATTCAATAAGGTTCTCGAATTATATAAATGTTTGATGTAGTCAATGAAAGGACTATATTAAACATTTTCATATAGTTCATGAATTATATTAAACATCTATCATTATTTCAGGGACCATATTGTACATTAGGCTAAATTTTATGAATCATATTAAACAAATTAAAAGTTCAAAGACCAAATTATATATCAAGCTAAAGTTCAGAAATTGTTTGTCATTTTCCCTTAAGAAAACCTAGTTTTCATTATTTATATAACAAACTAACTCAAAATATTATATAAATAAAAATTGCTGGTGATGGTCTCTGATTTTAAATATAAAAAAATATAAAAAAAAGATTGAGAAATTATCACACATAACAAAAACAAAAACACAAAGAAGTCGGGGCAAAATTGGAATTGGAGGATTAATCTAACGGAATATTCCCTCTCAAGCACTAAGCTAAAGGATTTGGGATGATCTAACACAAATTTGAAAGGTTAGGCATTGTCATGATAGGATTAAATATTTGGATGAAATTAACATCGTGCAAAAAGGTGGAGATTTATTTTGTCATTTTGCCTCCACCCAATTGACCACAAAGCATCTCCGCCCATAAACAAAATTGACCAGAAAGCGTCCAGTGTTATCAAAACTTTCTTTAAGATAAAAAAAAAATAATAATAACTACTTCGAAATTTCTCATGTATTCTGACAGCGAGACAAATTTACTAAATAAGCAGATTAAAAAGGAGAAGCATATGTTTTATTTTTAATTTTAGCGTCTGAATAAATCCTTGCATTTATGCCGGCAGTATATATAATATAATATATTTTTTTAAATTTTGTTATTTTTCCGTACATCACGGATTTGACCAAGAGGTGCTCACCGTACCCGTAGATTCTCGTACTATTTATTGTATTGGGTGCCATTCAGGTTTGTTATCTTGTAATCGTGGGCGGCTGGGATTCCCATTCTAAAATATTAGTCAAATAAACGACCGGTTAATGGGGCTACAGTATCTTGCCATAGTGGTTGATTTTGGTGACTTTCCATATCTACCAGAAAGTGTAACAGTCAACTTGACTCGGTTTATCTGAATTTATATGATTTTCTTATTTTTCACTTAATTTCAATATCGCAGTCCATACATTATGACATTTTTAATTCAACATGATCGAAACTTTCATAATACCCAAATATCAACATGTAAAATCATATGTAGGCTTTTCAAAGTTAAGTAATAACTTATATTTTGGTGGAAATATGAAAAAAAAAAAGTTATTTGCCACTGCTGCTTAAATGTAAACAGAACCTTGGACATAATTTTCTCTGGAGAAAAATCTCCAATTTCGAAAGGTCAAATACCAAGAAACTTCAGCTGGAGATATTTGTCCAGATTCGTTATCGCACATGTAGGTTGTTTTCATAAGAGAACACGCTAAGCAGAGCAATATGCCCAAAAAAAATTAAAATTAAAATTCTCAACGCATCTAGAAAAGGGGAAAAGAGAAGAAAAGGAAAATAAAAATAAAAGTGACAGACCAAAATACACTTGTCCACGTCGCCTTGCACCGGAGTTAGCGGCCAATTATCGTCCTACAAGGATAAATAAATAAATTTCTAGTTCAATTAATTTGCAAGGTCAATGGTCATCCCGATAGAACATGGTTCGAACATGCGCTTGTCTCGACCTTTAACCTAATGGTGAGGATCAAATGATGTGACACTTGAGATTTTTCTTTTGGTGCGATGAAGGAAATGGAGCATCCATAGCAATTCAAGGCCATTAATTTGATTGGTGAAGCATGGGGAAAAAAAGAGACATTTTGAGAATTATGTTCATTATGATTGGATTAATTTCGACAGTACTTTGGTTTTTCTCACGAGGGTCCTTATTCAATTTCCAATCCCGACACTATGTTGCATCATATGATCGAAATAAAAAATGAACTATATAGCTCAGAAAATAAAACCTTAGTAAAATCATGGAGTTCATTTAGGTGATACTAGCAAGTAATCCCCCGTTGTGGTGACGTTCAACTTGTACTTTCTTTTCTGGGATGAAAATTTCAAATACAATATTTTAAAGCTTAATCTCCTATCGAGTATTGTTACAACTTATTCAAAATAGGGAAAATATTACCAAAAATCCCAAACTACGTTACTTGGGATAATTTTATCCTGAACTTTTTTTGTTCCATATAAAACCATAAACTATGCTACTTTGGACAATTTTACCCTGAACCTTATTTTGTGCTACCAAAAATTCCAAACTATACCACTTTAGACAAATTTATCACGAACTTTTTCTTATGTCACAGAAAACCCCAAATTATGTTACTTGAGATATATTTACTCTAAACTCTTTAGCGAAGGAGCATTTTCATCTTTTTTCCTTTTTTTCTTTCTCCCTCTTCCTTTTGCCATGGCTAGTAGAGGAAAACTAGCAAGGACCACCCTCGTCGGCGGTGGAGTTGGGCGAGGGTGGCTCTTCCTGGCATCTAGCGAGGGTGGCCCTCACCCTGGATAAGCGAGGGTGTTCCTCACTTGAGTTGGGCCAGGCGAGAGGCGTCCTTGTCGGATCTGGCGGGGGCAACCCATGGCATTGGGTGAGGGTGGCCCTTGCCTTGCATAGACGAGACGGCCCTTGCTCAATTCGGCAAGGGCTGCCCCACTAGATCCAACGAGGGCGGCCCTTGCCTAAGTTGGGTGAGGGCCACCCTTGTTGGATCTAGCGGGGGCGATCCTCCCTGGCAAGGGCCACCCTCGCCCGACTCTACTATCAGTGAAGGCCACCCTCATCGACATCCCTCTACCATGGCGGCAAAGGAAAGAGAGGAGAAAGAAAAAAAGAAGAAGAAAAAAGATGAAAATACCCTTTAGTTAAAGAGTTTGTGATAAATGTACCCAAGTGGTATAGTTTGGGGTTTTTTGTGGCATAAGTAAGTAATTCAACCCAAGTGTCGTCATGATTGCTGCTTGTTTGCATGCACTTTTCTTCACTGTATTTATGGGAAAATTATCCTAAATAGTATAGTTTGGGGTTTTTGATAGTATGAAAAAAGTTTAGGGTAAATTATCTCAAGTGGCATAATTTGAGGTTTTTGATGATATTTTCCCTTCAAAATATCATAAGTCGTAGGTGATATTGTCTTTATAATTTTTTTAATTAGCTCTATTGATTATGAAATAGTATCAGTGTTTATATTCATTGCAATTCAGTCGCTACATCATGTGAACACGACTTCCATGGAGTCAAAGTTAGATTTTTGTCTTGAACACAACCTCTCGATAGTTCATATATTGAGCATTTACTATACCAATGAAGGAAATTCGTGACTTTAACACGCCAAGCATGTGATGACAAATTCGTCAATCTCGGATCTCAAGTTCTAGATGAATTAGTAACTAATTATAAAGCTGAAAAAAATGATAGTGCATTGGGGACCTTTATGATTACATTCATAGGGTTATTTATGCACCCCCTCCATTTTTTTTGTAAATTATAAAGGCTATATTTGCAAGCAAACAAATGTTACAACAGTAAATGATCCAAAAGGCTACTTTTTGCAACATTTGGTCCAAATTGCAAAAGTAACTCTTTTCAGGAGTTCAGTTTTAATAAACTCTTCAATTTGGATGTGAGATCATCGTCAAAGAATTCAATGGATCATATGCCATCATCATTGAAAATGTAGCAACTATAAACTACAAGTCAAATTGAAATTCCGTTACAACCAAGTGAAAATTTATATAGGGTAATGATTTTTTTCACCCATTCTTTTTAATCGATGAGAACACTTACTTCTAAATTTAATTAAGTTTGCTTGTGGGTAACTTTATAGCTCGTGATCAACCAATCAGAGATATTGGTAGAGTAATAGAGGAAAATATAGCCTATTTATAAATGTTTTCATGGGGAAAGTAACTAGCTCCTCAATTCTCATCAGTTGATCTTTCTAGTTTGCATGGCGACTTGTTAATGAGGCAAATGAAGATGAACCTAACCCTGAAAGAAAAATCTAATCAATCATCAGATGGAGCACATGAACTTATGATACATATGATAAATAGTATAGGGAAAATGTGGTGGGGAGAAGATAATTTGAGGGCATTTAGACTCTCCTTTAAATAGTGGTAAAAATTATGATTCGTGTCATTTTATAAGACAAAATAATTCTCTCAATTTAATCACCATGCCTTAGTTAACCATGAAATGGCATCATTTTTTATTAAAATAATTCACTTGATGCTTTACGATAAGGTCCATGAATATTTAGTTCATTTCAACTTGAAAAGATTTTCATTATAATCAAGAGCAATAAAAAAAAATCTATAGAACTTTTATAAATATATGTTATGGGTCAAAGCAGATACATTGAAGCCGACCGACATTAGAGCTGAGTAAATGTAATATACAGAGAGTTCGTGTCTATGCATGGAAAAGTCATCTCACCACGTGATGATCAACAAGACAACATATAATATAGAAGAGAGGTCATGCACATTGAATTTTTTCTACAAGCCAATTATTTTGTTAAATACGTACCAAAATAAAAGAACACAAAGAAACAACAAAATTAGTTGGTCAAATAATAAAAGGCATTTCTACAATATTTCAATTCACATCATAAGTAAATATCTAGACGGTTCATACTACGTTATCTAATCATAAAATACTGCATGCAATTTTTTATTTTTTTTATGATTGCTAGCATTTTGATGAAGGTCTAGCGACAAATCTTCTAATTTCGAATGTGCGAAATTATGACAAGTCAAATTAAATATTTTGTAACAAATATAAAACCCTTTTATAATGGTCCAAAGGTCGAAAGCAGCGCATTTTTCGACCCTTTAATTATCCAAGAAATGCATACAAGAATTCAAAGAGAGATGGTGACTCATGATGGCATTAATGTGAAATATTTTGGATGCCTCCTCTTGTACTTTGTGCAAAAGTAGGCGGCATCTGGAGCGTTAACATTTAGCGTTGAGATACGCATGACTGCAATAATAATTCTGAGGTGGCAAATCATAGACTAAGTCAGCTAAGAAGAAGCTGAATCGTCCGACCCCGAAGGAAAAGTAAACTAAAATCGAGGAAGAATCAAATGGCATCCGACCTTCCTCAAGTACCATCCTGGATTCCGACTTTTCTAAACTAGCATTTTAAACCTAAAATGCGAGGATTCTTGGGAACGTAGTTTTAATCACTCCATCACCGTCAACAAAAAAGAAAAGAAGAGTAAATTTCACTCATTAATAATTAAATTTTTAGGTTCTACATGTTACGATATATTTTACAAAAGTTACAAAAAAATACAAAGAGTTGAAATCAGTCACAACTCAAAAACCTATATTTCAATATGAATGTTAGAAATGTTCGGATTAAGCGTGTCTACTATCCACGCTGAGGGGCTTTCTTTCCTTTTTGTTACATCATCCTGTCTGTTGAACTCAATGTTTTAAGTGTCGATTTTCGTTGTTTGGCCAAAAGAACATATAAGAAAAATTATTAAATTTTCACGGTTAATGACGTCTTTGGTTGCGCACGGACTGACGTGGGGCACAACATAGCTTGGACTTTTGGGCCTAATTTTCTGTAACTTCAACTTTCTAGATGGCAGAGATTAACTATTTTCTCTATATATACACAGTGGCTCTACCGTTGCCGCTCGTTTTCGGTCAACTCTTGCATCAAGCGTACATGTGCTAAGGGGGGACCGTCCTTAGAGTAATTTTTTCTACATAGATAATGTGGTCGAGGGGCGATCTACACTGGGCCCTTTCTGGACCCTTTTTAGAGTGCTTCCTTAAAGTAAAGTCTCGTGAAATAAGAGTATAAAAAGTTCTAAGCTCGTAATCAAAATACAATTAAATTTTAAAATTAAGAATAATCTAGACTTATCAAAATGGATACAAAATCCATTTATAAATCCATATTTATTCAAATGGATTGTAAATGGATGGCTCCTTATTTCATGAACCAATCATAATGGATTTTAAAAATAAGGAGGTCAAAATATATTGATCTTATATAGAGATAGTTTAACTCATGTACAACTCATTTAACCCCTTCCAATGAAAGCCCGGCTGACTACTTCTCTCTTCTTCACTTAGGCGACTCATGGTCTCACTTCTTAGACAATCTTCTCTCTCCCTCTTCCCTTTTAAATCTGATTCCATGCCACCTCCACGACCTTTCGCCGACTTCGTCGCCACTCATCTTCAGTGGCCAAGGTTATTTGACAACTCGATCGTCACAGAATCGCCCATCAAGCACTCCTCACAACCCCTAACCTCCGATTCTAGTGGATAAATCTCTCCGGTCACCACTGAATTCCGGAAAACTATTCAAGTGTATGACTTCACCACTGCTGCCTCAACTCTTGCCGCCGCGAGTGCCTCTAGCGTGTACTCATGTAGTTCGCTCCCCTGATGACAATCGAGTACTTGGTTTACTTCTCGTTTGGTTTGATGAATTGAGTCATGTAGCTCAAAAAACTCGGATGTCAACGGGATCAGCGGGTACGAGCTGAGCTTCTCGGACTCGGCAGGGTTTGAACGGATTGGCGTTTTTGTCTCTGGGTATTGGGTTTTCTCGGTTTGCTTACTTTTTGTTGAGTTTGCCTATAATTTTTGTTTCCGAGGCATGAATAGGTGCTTTTAGCTGGTTGGAGTCGAATTTGGATTTCGATGGTGTAATATCGGAAACAGTTGTGTCCTTTCTGCTGTTATTTGTGGATTGTTGAATGGTTGTTAATTGCATCTGCAACAATGAACCTTTCTCTATTGAAATTCAAAAAAAACTTATTGATTTGTTCATTCATAAGCTTTGTGATCGCTGCTGTTTCAACATTATATGTAAGATAGACCGTTATGCATTGTACATTGTTGTCTAGGTGAGATGTAGCGCAAGTTCGAATTGGGTTCGTGCTCGAGAAGAGGGGCTTTGGGGTTTTAGTTGTGCAGTTGTTCGTCCTCAAGATGAAATGCTTAGATTTGAGGTTTTTATTATGTGTTTTGCTGAGGTGCATAAGAGAAAGAAATGAAGGAAACTGTGGGTTTCAGAATCGGCTTCATGATCCGTGGATGGGTCAGGCCGAACTTTCACCACCACCTCCATGTCCCCTGTTCATAATCCAGCCCCCGAGCTCCCTCACTAATTCGACGAGTCAGTCCATGGAGCTATTCATTCTTAAAAGACAATAATATAGAGATAAAAATGCAAAAAATGAATATCAAGATGGGTTGTGTACGAGTCATATAGGTCAAGAATTTTGCACTATAAATAAATAAGTCATAAACGAGTTAATACGTTAATTTGCATCTGCTCATTTATGACTTAACCTAGACTTATCTAACTCATCTGTTTGACGAGCACAATACAACTAAATCTTGAAATTTATCCTAAAAGTACAATAAAATATTTCTATTAAATCTGTTCAATTTCTTGCATGAAGTTTTTAATGCTTTCATGAAACTCTGGCGCATTGAACTAAAAAAAAAAAAGACCAAAAAATTTCAGAAAAATGAAAACGAAAGCAGCAGTGAGGAGAGGAGAGAGAGAGAGAGTGATTGAATAGGGCAGTGTGAATATTTCTTTTCTTTCTAGTATCGTTTTCTGTCTGTTTTATTTTTATCGTTCTTTTTCTTATTCCCTACTTATTTATTGCTATGTCAGCGTCACATGTCCTTAAAACTAATTTCATTTTAGAAAGAATTGGAAAATGATTTCCAAAATCTACTAGGTAAATTATACTTGGATTTGAAACTTTAGGCTTGACACAAAAACTCCAACGTTGGTTCCCAAGTCTTGGTATCCAGGACTAGGTCTCCAAGCGGCCTAACTCAAGTCTATCAAGATTGGGCCTGAGACCCTAGTGCTTAGGCCTAGGGCCTAGGACCCTAGTGCTTAGGCTTAGGTCTCCAGCGCCTATGCCTAGGTCTATCAAGGCCGCGCCCAAACTGCCGGTACCCATACCAGATGCTCCTGCACTTGAGCTTTGGTCCTAGATGCTTGAGCTCTATCAGGCCTAGGTCCACAAAGGCTGTGTGGGGGTTCTAGTTGCTTAGGTTTGCTCCTTGGTTTTTGATCTTATAAAATATTTCAAAAAAATTAGAAATTTTAATTTTTTAACTTTTTATATATTCCTCTCCCTCCCTCCCTCCCTCCCTTTTTTCTTCTTCCTTTGCCATTCATAGTGATAGCCGGTGATCAGTCATTTGCGGGCTTCAGGTTTGCCACAAGCTCATAAGGCTCCAAACCTCACTAGATTGATGAGATCAAGCCTTGCTACAAGCTAGCAAGGCTCCATTACTCATAAGGCCTTGAGTCTTGCTAACTTGTGGTAAGGCTTAAGCTTGCTAACCCTGAGATTGCTTGTGGCCAGTTGCCAATTGCCGTTGTGGCCAGCAACTAACCAAGGAAAAAAAAAGAATATATAAAAATAAAAAAAATGATTAAAATATTTTAAAATATAGTTTTTTTTTATAATAATTCTACTTATCGGATTTTCTTTACCAAATGACGGAAGATACTTCCATGGTATTTTTTTTTTTCAGGTTTTGGCCAAATATTAGAAATGACTTGACATGGAGGGAGATATGCTTGGAAGATAATGTTTATTTTAAATAATGAAGTACCTTTTACATTGTTTTAAGTGTCTATTTAAAGGGAGGTTACCCTTTACGAAACAATCAAATAATTAAATCAAATAACAAAATCAAAGGATAAAACATTGATTTAGAGGACAGTCTTCAAAACGCTTCATGAAAATATGCACAGTCTTCAAAACGCTTCTTGAAAATATGCAAAACAAGTTTGAAATCATTGATGACACGAAAATCAAGAATGCGTAAATTTGGAGATCTAACATTGCCAAAATTAGCATGGTCCATTTGCAACTTTGAAGATCTCGCAATCTTCTTCAATTTGACATGCATCATAACTCTTCCTAGATCAAAAGTCAGGATTGTTTGAAGTTGACTTGACATTTATGGCATGAGTGGGACCGCTTGCTCTTATGATGCATAATGTTTTCCATATAAGCATTTGCTAGTCATTCTAATAGTCCCCTCCATTTCATGAGAACTCAACCCCGAATTATTGTCGGAATAAAGAGTAGTATCTATAGAGCGATACTTAAATAGGTCCGCCACATTGAATGTTGGAGAGATGTCTAGGTCATCCAAAATATCAACAACATAGGCACTATCATTGATCTTCTTCACGGTTTGGCAAGGGACAACTTTGTTTTGCTTCAACTTGTTATATATACCGATAAGGAACCATTCCTTGTAGAGGTAGAACATGACTTCATCACCTTCAGCAAATATTATGAGGTGGTGGTGTTTATCTACAGTAATCTTATAGACAATGGTAGAAGCTTTCAACTATTGCTTCACACCCTCTTGTATCTCATGCAATTTGTTGCTAAGTTCTTGGTATCAACACTATATCCCGGGACTTGGGGCAAAGGCATAAGATCTAGTGTATATTGTGGAGTTTGCCCATAAATGACCTCAAACAAAGACTTGCCAGTGGAGCAGTTGATGATGTTGTTAAATGCCAACTTAGTAGGAGGAAGATACTAATTTCATTGCTTTGGCATACCACTACAAAGGCAGTAAATGATATATGCCACAATAAAGTTGGCAGCTTCAGTTTGAATGTCAGTCTTGGGATGAAAGGAACTATTATGCAGCAAATCCATGCTAAATAAGCACCATAGAGTTGTCCAAAAATGACTAAGGAGCTTGTTGTCACAGTCGGGGGTAATAGTTTTGGGCATACCATGCATGTGAACAACTTCCTGAAAGGATAAGCTCGCCACATGGGAAACACCAAATGTCTTTTTGCAAGGAATAAAGTGTATTATTGTTGTAAACTTGTCCACAACCACAAAAGTAGAATCCATACCTTGTTGGGTTTGGGGAATGTCCAACATGAAATTATTGAAATGTCTACCCAAGGTTCACAAGGAATAGGTAGAGAAGTGTAAAGACTAATATCCCGAGACTAGTTTTGGCAGTCTGACAACTATAGCACATTTTCACAAATTGCCTAACATCCTACTTCAATTGAGGCCAATAGTACTGCTCTTCAACCAAGATATAGTTTTGTCTTGCTCAAAATATCCTTCGAGGGTCACCATGGAGCTCTTGAGTAGCTCTTGAGTAAGTTGTTCTTGCAAAGAGCTATGAGGGATGCAAAACCTATTATTAAAGAACAAGAATTTGTCTTGAATGATCATTTCACCATGAGAGCCTGTCGTAAAACACTTCTCCCAAATGTCCTAAAAGTTGTTATCCTCACCATAAAGGGCATAGAAGTGATCAAAGCACATGATGTCAATGTCATGGTGACGAGTGTGATAACACGACGACTAAGTGCATCAATGACTTTGTTCCAATGGTCTACTTTATGTCAAAGCATGGAGTTGAGCTACTCCAAAAAGGAGACCAAATGTCCATTCATTCTATTCAAATGCTTCTAACTCTTAATATACTTGAGTGTATGATGGTCATCTTTAAGGTTAAACTCATTGATAAAGACAGGGCTACTAATGCTTGATGGCTCATACTTTAGCAAAGTACTCTTGCTCATAGGTAGACCATCGCCTATGGACATCATTAAGTTTCTTACTGAAGTATGCTATGGGCTTACCTTCTTGGGAGAGAATGGAACCAATGTTTACACTAGAGGCATTATAGTCCATTTCGAGTACCTTTTCAGAATCTAAAAGCATCAGTACTAGTGCCGTGGAAGTTTATCTTTGATAAGAGGAAAGCTAGCTTCTACTTCGCCATTCCAATGAAATTTTCCCTTCTTCAAGCACTCATTGATTGGGGTCATAATGGTATTGAAATTTTGGATAAAGCGTTGTAGAATGTTGCAACTTCATGGAAGCTACATGCCTCCCCAACTATCCAAAGAGCTTGACAGTCATGAATGACAACTACCCTCTCTGTAACAACTTGAAGGCCTTCAGCTCGAACAATATAGCTCAAAAAGAGGAGTTGGTTTGCCATGAAGCTACATTTCTTTAGATTAAGGTATATTTAGTTCGTATGTGAGGCCGACAAGACTTCCTATAGATGCTCCATATATTGCTAGTCATTTGGATTGTATATGAAGATGTCATTGAAGTAGACCACTACAAACTTGCCAATGAAAAGTTTGAGGACCTAAGTCATTAAACATATGAGGGTGCTGGGTATGTTGGTGAGGCTAAATGACATGGCAAACCATTCGTACAAACCTTCACTTGTTTTAAATCCCTCAAGGGAGTTAATTCAATAAGTAGATTGTTATAGATGATGTTGCTTAATGCTTTTAACAAGGGCAGAAGAGCCTCATGAATAGGAATAATAGCTTGTTGATTACCTTTCTCCTATCATGTACATCTTTTCACATTTACGATCATTTAGCAT
The DNA here is from genome assembly GCA_014858505.1 of Corymbia citriodora subsp. variegata. Lineage (NCBI taxonomy): Eukaryota > Viridiplantae > Streptophyta > Magnoliopsida > Myrtales > Myrtaceae > Corymbia > Corymbia citriodora. Next base: position 5,843,300 of record CM026414.1, read on the forward strand.
AATGCTCATACTCTGCTTCTTTGAAGCCTAGAGAGTGTTACTTTTTAGTTTCAAAGTAATCCTTGGTTTTTCCCACATGAAGAAGTAGGTGTTCTCTTGGGCTCAATAGGTAATATCAACATCATACTACCGTGGTCGTCCTAGCAAGACATAGCATACATCTATCTCCACCACATTACAAATAATGGTGTCCTTATAGGGCTTTTCAATTGAAATAGGGATATGGCATAATCGTGCTACCTTGATTGACTTCTTTATGAATCCACCCAATTGTATAAAAGGAAGAATGTGACTCTGTCTTTAGTTGCAAATGGTCCACTAAGGCCTTAGACATTATGTTCTCACAACTACCACTGTTGATGATGACATCATGACTTTGCTATTTATAGTACAAAAGACACATAAAAGACTATTTCCCTAGTTGTCCTCTCTTTGAGGATAAGCAATAATCGCCTAATGATGCAGTTGACATTCTTGCCCTCTTCGTCATCCACTTCTTCTTCATCTATTTAGTCATCTTCGTATACGTTGCCATAGTACTCAACAACATTAACCATCTTTTGCTATGGGCAGTCACTTGAATGATGGCCCATTTCGTTAAACTAGTATAGTTTGATTAATTGAGGCTTACCGTATGGGTTCTGGGCATTCTAATTGATGTTAGTTGCTTGTGGCGACTGGTACCTTAGGCACCTTAGTAGTACTCCCCAATGTTTGGTTCATATTATTGGTTTATAGGTTGAAGGATTCTAGAAGATTTGGTTGTTCCTCCTTTCAAATGATCCTTTGATGGAATAGCTATTAATCCGATTGGTGGGACTAGATCTCTCCAGGTGCATCTTAACCTGTCAAGCCATTTCTTGGCCATCCTTAACAAAGAACAAATAATGTAGTGAGACATGGTCTTGAATTTGAGTTGTAAGCCATTGATATACCTAGCATTTTGTTGTGCCTAAACTTTAGCCAAGTTGTTGTGGGCGGAGAGTCAAAGAAACTCCTCCATGTAGGCATGGATTGTTTGATTCAGGGGCTCACAATAATGAAATTGCTAAAATAATAATTGCTCATCATTGATTGGGAGGGACCTGACCTTCAACATTTGCTTCATTCGATCCTATATTTAGATGAGAGCTATTTCTTGTCAGCATTATATTAGCTATGTTAGCTCCCACCAAGCTTAGGTGCCACCCTTGATCTTGTACACCACCGGTTTTACTTGGCGGTCCTCTTGATATCCATGGCATTGAAGAACTTCTCAACTTCCCAGAGCTAGTCTAAAAAGTCTTCAATTTCAAATTGCCATTGAAGGTTGGGAGGTCAACCTTTAGTTGATATTGCTCAGGGTCTCATCGGTATTCTCATTCTAGTGGCCTCCACAAATAAACCCGTTTAGGAACTCCTCCTCCTTTCCTTCTTCTTCTTCTTCAGTATTCTCAATCTAAAAAGTCTTCTTCTTTGTTGGGGATTTACTTGATGTTCCATAACTACTTCCTAGATAGGTTTGTTTTCACAGCCCTAAGCTATAGGGAGGTTTCATTGACATTATCAGTCATTTTACAAGGGAGACTTGCTCCATACCAAATGAGTGGAGGAAGTTATGCTTAGAAATGGATTCCAAAATATAATGTTTCTTTTGAATAATGAAGTACCGTTTATATTGTCTCAAGTGCCTGTTTATAAGAAGGTCACCCTTTAGGAAGCAATTAAATTATTAAAATCAAATACCATAATTAAGGATAAAAAAATATTGATAAAAGGGAAAGTCTTCAAAATGCATCCCAAAAATCTGCAAAACACATATGAAATCTTTGGTAGCATGAAAATAAAGAAAAATACCCAAATTTAGAGATCAAATATTGCCCAAATCAGCATATCTTGTTTATAACTTCAAAGATCTCACAATTCTCTTCATTATGATATGCATCATAATTCCTCCTAAGTCAAAAGTTATAATTGTTAGAAGTTGACTTGTCATTTATGGCATGGGTGAAGCCGCCTGCTCTTATGACGCTTAAAAGTTTTCATATAAGTATTTGCTAGCTATTCTACATCATGACTTCTTGAAAAATATGAACTCGTATTTTTTGCAAAAACAAACAGACCCTTAAATTAAGATACTTACATTAGGAAAAACCCAAACCAAATTGCTTTAGAGTTAAGGATTTATCTCAAACCTTTTGTGAGATACATCATTTGGATATGCAAATTCTTAGAGTGTCAAAACTTCGCATGGAGGATATTTAAGTGTCAAAAGTTTGGAAATGTACACTTAAGTGTCAAAATTGAAGCAAAAATGATAAGTTAAGTGCCAATAGCGAAAAATCCGACCAAAATGCACACGTCATTTTCTAGTGACTTTATTTGCCAACAGAGCAATTTTTTTCAAAATAAATATCTACGTGGCAATTTAAAAAAAAAAGGAATTGTTTGCATGACAAAAAAAATAAAGGCATATCAGAAAAAAATAAAAAACCAATTTTATTTAAAAAAAAGGAAGGGGTGAGGGGCGAGGGTTGTGTAGCCCTCGCCCGATCCCTCCCACTTCCTCTTTTTTTTTTTTTAAATTAATCAATTTTAATATATTTTAAAATTTTTAATGTTATTTATTTAATATATATTTAAATGCCACGTCAACACCAAAACAATGTTATTTTGGCTGATTTTTTGCTGACTTAGCTTCTAGTGAATCACGTAAGCGAGTTATATTATTAAAATAAATCACATCGGATTCTATGGGTTTCACTGAAGTTGGCACTTAAATAATCTAATTTTCAAAAAAGTGACACTTAATTGTAAATTTCATAATTTTTGGCATTTAAATATCCCATCGTGTCAAGTTTTGACACTTGAGTTGTTCTTTTCCCCCCATCATTTGGGAATTGGAGAGTTATTTCTCTTTGGCATGATCTCTAGTACCCTAATGGAATCCTTCTTAAAGTCTATTGTGTTGTTTATGATTTAGCTACCCCTTTTCATGCTACAATCTCCAAAATCATTTGTGATTCTAAAGACAAGGTTGTCTACATTACTTCAAATAATGGCATCTTACGACTAGTGTTACCAGGGACATTATAATAAATAAAGTAAAATACCTAGACAATTAAAATGCAAACTAAATGGAGCTTTTCTTCATGAGGCCATCCTCATCCTCAGTTCCAAGGAAAGATTATGATATACAAGTAATATTGCACCATCATATTCTCATCATCATTATCAAAATTTTGTGTTGCAATCAAAAATATTTTTCTATTAATAATGAATGAGACAATTTATATCAATTTCAAGTTACTTGCGCTGTTTGCAATTTTGTCCCAACATACTGATATTTGCAAAAGTTTTTCTCTAAGTAAGAACATTTAGGATGGACAAAAGAAAGGAAAAAGCATATTGACTTGTTTAGATGAAGAAAATTACAATTTGACTCCAAAATTTATTTAAAGTTGTCCTTAATTAGTATTGCATCTTAGTCCCTATTTGAAAATCAATTAAGTACTTAAAATTGCAAATTTTACACTTAGAAACATTAAGCTTGCTCTAATAGGATTGACCTAATGCATCCTTAAATGTTTAGGTAGTTCTCATGTCTCTTCAATATTTGTCTATTTCCTATGTTATAATTCTCCTATAACTAGAGGAGAGATCGCAATGGTAAAGTAGACTAGTTGAATGAAAATACATGAGATATTTCTTTGTGTAAGCGGATATCTTTGTAGAGCAGATAACTTCTATTTCAGTTTCTTTATCCTTCAGAAGTGGATTAGTCCTTGGTGGTGAGTCAAGAAATGCTTTATCCTCATTGGAGGTGTTCCTTTAAGTTTTGGTGGTGAGTATTTCCTTTCCCGAAATCCTTTATCCTTAGTAAGTGGCTTGTCCTCTAAGCCTTGGTAGTAGTACTTTGTCGATCTTCATCTTTTATTGGTGGTGCATCCTTTAAGCTGTGGTGGTGATTGTATTCTATCTCACATTGGCATTTTGCTTGTCGACAACCATCCCCACACACACCCATCCATACACATTATCTAGAAAATCGTTCATTCCCAAAATCACTTGTCTATGCACGCATTAGCTTGTGAGGGCAATATTGGATTTTTGGGTAGGTTAATAGCAATAGTATTGTCATATTGGAAGAGAATTTTTTAATTTTCTTCACTAAAGTCACTTAGTTATTATTTCATCCATATGAGTTGAGCATAGAACTTTCCAATACAACATACTTAGCTTCAATGGTTGAGAGGACAATTGAATTTTGTTTCTTTAATAAGTAAGAAATTAGCATGTGTCTTAACAATTAACAAGTACTAGACGTGCTTTTTTTTTTGTTGGTTTTACAACCCACAAAATCAGTGTTCAAATATCCCAATAACATAAAATCTAAATTTTTGGGATACCAAATACCTAGCTTTGGAAATGATCCAATATATTTTATAATTTGCTTCATTGTTGATAAGTGAGATTCCTTTGGTTCAAACCAAAAAAATTCACAGAGGTAGGTTCTCAATATAATATTGGGTCTTGATGTTGTTAAATATAATAGTGATCCAATCATTCTTCTATATAGCTTAGGATCAACTTATTTACTATCCTTGTCATACTTAATAGTCATAGACATTGGTGTTTCAATTTTCTTGTAGTCTTCTAGTTTGTTCTTCAGCAATTCTCTAGCATACTTTTCTTGGTCAATGAAAGTGCCATCCTTCATTTTATTGATTTGTAGACCAAGGAAGAATTGAGTTCTCTTAATAAGCTCATTTGAACTTGTTTTTCATCATATTGGCAAATTTCTTGCATAAATTCTCATCAATGAATTCAAAAATTATGTCATCGACATAAATTTGAATGTGAAGCAAATCCTTACCTTCCTTTTTGATAAAGAGGATTGTATGCACTTTGCTTTTTTCAAAATTGTCTTCTATTAGAGCTATGCACAGCCTCTCATTCCAAGTTGTTGGTGCTTGTTTGAGTCCAAAGAGTGCTTTTCTTATTTGATACAAATCTTGAGGTCTACTTGAGTCTTCAAAACTTGGAGGGTGCTAAGCAAAAACTTTTTCTTTGATATAAACATTTAGAGATGCACTTTTCACATCCACAAGTTAGTAATAGTCTTATTACTTAATCTTGCAAAGAGAGCATATCTTTCATCATAATGAGTACATTCCTCTTAAGAACAACCCTTTGCAACTAACATTGCTTTGTTGCGAATTATATTACCTTTGTCATCAGGTTTGTTTCAAAATACCCATTTTGTGATGATTAAAGGATGATTTTGGGTTTAGGTACTAATTCCTACACTTCATTGACTTTGAATTGATGTAGTTTTTCTTGCATGGCCTCTATCCAGCTTGCATTATAATTTGTTTCATCAATTCTTTTTTGTTCTAGTTGGAAGATTAGAGCCAATGAATTCATCGGATCTTTGAGCAATGATCTTGTATTGATCCCTTCATCCATTTTCCCAAAGATATGCTCCTAGGGATGCCTAGTTTTGAATCTCCAATCCCTAGGAGATTGGCATTTGATTTGGATGATTAGCATTTGCTTGTTGATATTGTTTATTGGCGGTTGCTATAGATGTTTGCATGGTTTCTTTATTGATATCAGCTTGTGTGCCTCTCTAGTTATCCTTGAACTTTACGTTTATGGATTTTTTATTACTTGTGATTCTTCATTGAACATACGGTAAGCTTTAGTAGAATTTGAGTAACCTAGAAAAATACCTTTACTTGCCCCTACATTATATTTTCCAACATTATCATTTGCATTTTTTAGAACAAAGCATTCACATCCAAACACATGGAAGTATGAGATGTTGGGCTTTCTTTCATTGAATATTATTTAGAGTCATTTCAATCAGGGGTCTTAGCAATACTCTATTCAAGATATAGCGAGTAGTATCGTCTACTTCTACCCAAAAGTAGATAGGAACGCTACTTTCTATCATCATGGTTCTCATTTCTTGTAGTGAACGATTTATTCTTTTAATGACATCATTTTGCTGAGGTGTGTAATTGTGGAGAAATTGTGCTCAACCCCATTTTCATCACAATATTCTGCAAAGCTTTGGTTTTTGAATTCTCCTCCATGATCAGTCTTGGTTGTTTTGATATTGTATCCTTTCTCATTTTGGATCTTTTGAGAAAATATCATGAATGATTGAAATGCTTGACATTTGAGATTAAACATCACCCACATGAATTGTTAAATAATCATCAACAATCACTAAGTAGTATTTTCTTCCTCTGAGACTCATGGTTCTTGTTGGTAAAAAAAAATCCATGTTCAATAGTTACAAAGATCTATTAGTGGTAATGATCTTTACTGATTTGAAAGAAGGACTGGCACGTTTTCCATAGAGCATGCGTTGCAAGCTTGCTGACCATGGACAAGATCTTCTAATGATATCTTAAAGATCTACTTCACATTGATGTGACCTAATTTCTTGTGCCAAATATCACATTTATCTTTTATAGACATTAGGCATTGAATATCATAAAGATTTACATCAAGCAAATGAATATTCCCATTCAATTTTCTAGTAAAGCATTGCGATTTGTCTTGTTTGGTGCCAACATATTCACCTTTTAAATTTGATATTGTAACCCTTGTCACAAAGTTGACTGATACTTGAAATATTGTGATTTAGTCCTTTGACAAGTGAAAAATTTTCAATTATCATATTTCCCAATCTGATGTTTCATTTACAAATTATCTTTCCTTTGTCCTTTCCTCTAAAGGTGACGTTGCCCCCATCTACTTGAGTAAGGCTTTTAAATTTGGTGTAGTCTCCTATCATATGTTGTGAGCAATCATTATCTGGATACCACTTATTCTTCTTCAAAATCACTTACAATTATAAGAATTCTCATCTTTTCTTCGGTACTCACATAAAGTTAGGTCCCTTCTTGTTAGATTTTGAATTGGTGTCAAATTTCCAATGAATTTTTTGGGTTTTATCTGCTCCTTTGGGCATTCTTGTTTGAAATGTCCATACTCGTTGCTAATTTGCTTACCTCATTTTGTTCTTCATGGTCAAAGTCAACCATGAGGCAGAGATTTGCTTTGTCATCGTTACTGGATCCGCATTCAGTGTCACTCCATGTTTAGCCTTCAGTGCCCGTTTCTTCTTTTCATATCTTCGTTTCTTTTTTCTTGAGAGATGGGTAATCCAGTATTATGTGACATGGTATAACTTTGAATTCTTCCTTGCTTTTGTACGGTTTTCTGTCATATGAGAACTTCATTTTTATTTTACCATTGAAGTTTCCTCCTTTCCTCATAGAGCTTTTGAATTTTCTAGTCAACAATGCCATATCTTCGCCATCATCTTCACCTTCTTATAATGTTTGTTCACCTACATCATCAAGATTAGCTTTAAAGGTTACAACTTCCTTCCCTTTCAAATTGCTTTCCTCATTCAAGTGATCTACCTTGTAGGACATCAATGTCCCTATCACCTTACTTGTTGAGATCGATTGGATCCTCATTATTTCTCGTACCAAAGTCTTCACATCACTCCATTCCTTTGGCAATGCTCTCAATAGCTTTTTCACCTTTTTTTCCATCAATGAATGTTTTTCATTGGTTTGTAATGGCATTCACTATCTCGGTGAATCTTGTGAACATTTGTTTCACTGTCTCATCATATTTCATTTTGAAGAGCTCATCTTTGTCTCCCTCACTCTGCCAATTTCTTCGAATGTTACTAGGAGACAATCCTAAATTCCCTTAGTTGTAACATAAGAGGAAATCTTGTTAAATTCAGATAGAGACTAACCACAATATAGAAGATGTTTAGCTTTAGTTTTGTGAGCAGCTTTTCTTAGAGCTTATTCTGCCAGAGCAGCAGTAGCAAGAGCTGCAACATCTTTAGCTTGAATTTCTCGTTCTTCTCGTCGAGTAGAAGCTTGCAAAGCTTAAGTAGGTATGACTAGATCATTTTCGTTCACTTCGCACATGACAAGATCTATTGTCTCAACGTAGGATTGTGTTTTTTTTCTTTCAGTAGCCATAATTGCTTCCATCAAAATAAGGCAAGTTATTGAGAGGTTGAGCTTCATTGGCATATAGACCATCAAAGTAAGCCATAAGAGAAGATCTTTACACTTAGAAAAAAAACACTTCAAGTAACAAGCAATGAAACTCTAGTACGAATTATTGGGACTAACAATACATTTAGAGGGGGCTGAATAGGCCGTTTTAAAAGATTTTCACAGTTTTACGGATGATGGAAGCTGCTATGCAAAGATCAGGTTGTATGTTGGAATTAATAAAGTAAGAAAATCAAGATTACATAACAATATATAGTAGTTCGGTTTTATCACCAAGCCTACGTTTAATGTCCAAATTAACAACTACAAGTTAGGCTAGATTGAACTAATAATCTGTCGGACAAGCAACAACAAGCAAACACAAATCCTATCACATGAGAGATCACGTTACTTGGAATCAAGTGTTGTTATCACTCTATACACTTGATTTTTTTTTTTTTGCGCAGTTACAAGCCAGCAAGAAAGATCTTAAGAGAAAGAAACTTTTCACTAAAGACATGGCTATCGATAGATTTCTAGAATTTATATATTGTGGGTCTAACATTTTGGCTTTAAGGATCTTCTCTTATATAATCATTTTCAATTTTCTCTTTGGAGGTGGTCTGGGCTAATGTAAATCGTGTCCTGGATTGGTACACACGAAGTTCACTAACTCTCCTAGTCGATTGTGGCATTTAAGCCACTCGATTGTCTCCGTCGCTCGTTAATGTCACGTGACTTCTCTTTTCTGGTGAACCCACTTCACTAAAGAAAAGATATTTGTGCGACTTTGAATAGTCCAAGCATGCATTTCTCTTCAGAGCTTTATTACCCGTCATCAAAGTTGACCCACGTTTTATTCCCATTCCGGGCAGTCCATCCATGATCTAACACCAACCAATTCAACTAGCATTTCACAAGCACCGTCTCCCAGCAGAAGGACGAGAATCAGTACGCTAACGTCAGTCGATGGAAAGTAATCATTTTGTTACCGATGGGTATAGAGTAAAGAAAAAGTATCTCGCTAGGACAAATGATTGCGGAATTGCTATGACATACTTTCTTATTGGAGCAGTCGCTAATCAAGAAGAGCGTCTAACTAAATCAATCGATAAGAAAAGAAAAGGATGGCCTCTTTATTTTGGCAGAGGAGGGATGCTCTGCTCGTTCCTGAAGAAGTTGTTGGGATCGATCGCAGTTTTCACTTTGACCAACCTCTCAAAATTGTTATTGAAGTACTTGACCCCGTAGACTTGCCCTTCTTCGTAGCTGTTCTTGCCATTGGTGCTAGTCCCAATGTCCAGATCTCTGTAGTTCAAGAAGGCACTCCTTGGGTTCTTTGACATAAATGGAGTCGTGAAATCATACAGACTCCTGATTTGCGCCAAGTAATTCTTCTCTATTTCGGGGTCATCCTCGCTCCAATTGATGGAGTACTGAATCTTGAACAGATTCCCAGCCCGGTGTGGGAACGGGGTTGCCGACGCTGGGATCTCGCTCATCCGCCCCCCGTACGGATTGAACACAAGCCCGACTTTCCCCAGTTCGATCATCTTCTTCCAGAGGTTATCGAGATTAGCCTTCGAGATCGGAGTTTGGACGTAGTCTGATTTCCTTTTGAGGAAGTTAATGGGATAGTCTCGCCTCAGCAAGGTCTCCAGGGGCGGGATGGTGCCTTCGTCGAAGCCGTCCCACCAGAGAACGGACTCGATCCAACTCATCTCCGTGCAGTTCTCTTTCTTTAACCCCATTTCGGGTAACTCCTTGTCAGTAATTGCCAGGAGCTGATCTGAATTTCCTAGAAACAATGTAACCACAGAGGCCCTCAACGTTTTCTGTCCCTTTTGGGTCTTGGAAGTTACTGGTTGCAATAAAAGCCTCATGAATAGGCCGTGGTCAGTTGTCGGAGCCACGAATTGCCATTTGTACACGAGATCTGTTGCATTCTGATCAATCGTCTTTTCCACCCGAAAGACTGTGACCTTCTCCGGGACCGGCACTAACTTAATCTGATAAGCCAGGATGACTCCGAAGCTTGCCCCACCTCCCCCGATGATCGCCCAGAACAAATCCTCTCCCATGGCTTTTCTATCGAGAATCCGCCCCTGGACGTCCACCATCCTTGCATCAAGGACGTTGTCGACCGACAGGCCGTACTTCCGCAGCATGTTGCCATACCCACCGCCGCTCAAGTGGCCTCCAATCCCGACCGTCCGACAAACACCGGCGGGGAAGCCATGGACTTTGCTCTTCTCCCAAATCCGGTAGTACAACTCACCTAGAGTCGCGCCGGCCTGGACCCATGCGGTCTCTTTCTGGATGTCCACGTTGATTGATCGGAGGTTGAACATGTCGAGGATGAAGAAGGCATCGTTGGAGACATACGATATGCCCTCAAAATCATGGCCACCGCTTCGGATCTTCATGTGCACGCCGAGGTCCTTGGAGCACAGGACGGCGGCCTGAACGTGGGACTCCTGCGTGGGCGTCACGATGACGAGCGGCTTTGGCGTCGAGGACGAATTGAAGCGGAGGTTACGGATGTAGGACACGAGGATGTTGGCGAAAGAGGAGTTGGCCCGTGAGTAGACGATGTCGGGGATGTGATCGGACGGTTGAGTGCGGTGGGTGAGACACTGGAGGAAGGTGTCGTATACTGAGTCTGAGGCTGCCCATGAAGGAGAGACATGGAGAGAAACGAGGATGAAGAGGAGGAGAGCGAAGAGGGCTGGAAGAGAGGATAACGGTTTCATCCCTGTGTTACCTTTCTGCAGAACTTCCTTTTTCTTGTTTGGTTTGTGGTGGATGAGAAACAAGGGGGCTTATATATATCAGCAGGATTGGTTAGACCAGACTGTCATCAATTCTGGAAGGAGAAAATTATTGGCGGGATTACCTTACTTAACAGGTGAACAATTTTGTACTAAAATTAGAGAAAAATAAAATAACCAATTCCCTTTATCACTTAATTTCCGATGGAAAATTAAATATCAAATGTCCAAAAGCAGAAAATGCAAGTGTGTGACGCAATTAAGCATTTAATGTCTTTGTTAATTTTTTCTTTTTGGTCTTTGTTGGAGCTTACCATGCCGAGGTCTACATTTATAAGGTTTTGATTTTCCTTTTTCCAGTCTGGAAGGACAGTCTCCCTCGCATTTCTTATTTGTTGGTTCGACGTAGGAAGGATTATGTTAGGAAAAGAAATTAGCTAATTCTTTCTTTGTGATGTGTGCATATATATATCTTTTGGGGAGCCTACCTTTTGCGAGGAAAGTTCAAAGGAATATTTCCAATTTGTATAAATTGTTTGTTGAGAGATTTTCAAGCGTTCTCTCTTGACATCATGTGATGGTCCACCCATCGGCGAAATTGCAATAAAAAAACCACACCTTTTCTTCCATTTTTCAATTTTATCCCTGCCTTTTTAGGTTATCAAAGTTAATTCTTTTGACTTTATACTAATTTATCTGCCTTACATAAACTATAAGATTAACTACTCTTTTGCCTTTTTTAGCATCATATATTTATATGGTCCTATCAATGCCATATTTCTTTATAAAAACCTAGTTTTTATTTTTATATACCAAAATAATTTAAAATAATATATAATAAAAATTGATGATAATAATCTCCCATTTGAAAGATAAAAAATAAAAAAAGGACCGAGAAAAAAACACATAAAAAACAAGAAGAAGTTAGGGCAAAGGACGAATCTAACGAGATATTATGTTGCTAGGATTTGGGATAATTTGTCACAAATTTCAAAGGCTAGGCATTGTTATGACTGGATTAAAAAGAAGGCAAATACCATTAAAAATTCTAAACTATGTCACTTATGACAATTTTACCCTGAATTTTTATTTATTTGATCAAAAACTCCAAATTATGCCATTTGTGATAATTTTACCTTGAATTATTTTTTTGTCATTAAAAATCTCAAACTATGTCACTTGTAATAATTTTACCCTGAGTTTTTTTGTTTTACCAAAATCCTCAAACTATACCATTTAAGATAAATTTACCCCAAATTTTTTTGGTTTAAAGGCATTTTTGTCCTTTTCTTTTTGTCCTTCTCCTTTCTCTCTTCTGCCATGGCCGATAGGAGAAAGCTAGTGATGACCACCCTTGTTGGTGTTAGAGTTGGGCGAGGGCTGCCTTTGTTCGCCCTGCCACCCTTGCCTGACTTAGGCAAAGGTTGCCCTCACTAGATCCGATGAGGGCAACCCTAGCCTGGGTTGGGCAGGTGAGGGCCGGCCAAGCCAGATTCGACAAGGGCCACTCTCACCTGGTGCTGGCGAGGGCCGATTGAGCCTCGCCCTCCCTAGCCCGGGGTGACCCTCGCTTGGGTCGAGGGAGGCGAGGACGACCCTTGCCAACATTGAGGGGTCACCTATGCTAGATTCGGTGAGGGCCGCCCTTGCCTTGCTCGACCCAGGTGAGGTTCACCATCGCTAGATTTGAGTGAGGGTCGCCTTTGCCAAATCTGTTGGGCGAGGATCACCCTCACCCCACTTCGACACTGGCAAGGGCAGCCATCACCAACTTCCCTCTATCGGCCATGGTAGAGGGAAGGAAGGAGAAGAAAAAAAAGAAAAAGAAAAAAGAAAAAGGTAAAGGACAAAAATACCCTTCAGTCAAAAAGTCTGGAGTAAATTTGTTCTAAATGGCATAGTTTGAGGTTTTTTGTGGCACAAAAAAAAGTTGAGGGTAAAATTGTCATAAGTGGCATAGTTTAGAGTTTTTGGTGGTACAAAAATAAATTTAGGGTAAAACTGTCACAAGTGACATTGTTTGGGGTTTTTAATGGTACAAAAAAAAGTTTAAGGTAAAAAAGTTCAGGGTTTTTGGTAATATTTACCCTTTAAAAAAATAAAAAACTCGAAAAGGTTGAGATTATTTTGTCATTTGTCTCCACCCAATTGATTATGAAACCTCTAGTGTTATCAAAATATTTTCCAGGAAAATAACAAAAAATAATAATTGTCGCTTGAGGTGCAATCCTACGAGTGTGCTTTGGAATTTCAGAGAAAGTATTAAAAAAGTCATAAATATATTTTATTGATATTGATTATATTTTAAATTTATTAATTAGACTAATTCAGTTCTAAACTTTTCATTTTTGTGCCAATTGAATCTACCCAACCAATTTTAGACAAAATCATTATCCTGAATGTCGACCGTCCTATGTGGCATGACCAATGTTGACATGAACAAATTATACATTTATTTATTTCTTTCTTTCTTTTCATTGTAGCTGGTGAGGATTGTGGCTCTCAGCTAGGCCATCACTGGCCACCGATGAGGGTCACCAAGCCCTTGCTAGATTCGGTGAGGGCAACCCTCTCCCAAAGTAAGGGCAGCCTTTACCTAGGCCATTAGGGTCAAGACCTCACCAACCATAAATTAGGCCACCTTGTTTAGGAGCAGCAGCCGCCCTTCCCCAAGTTCCTCTTGTTGTTTTCCTTTTCACCCATGAATCACTACAATTTCTTCTTTGCGTCACAACCGTAGAGACAAAATCAATGCCACAACACAACTGAGCGAGCAAAAGTGTCAATTCATTCAAAGAGGATTTGGCGAGGGCTTAACCCTCATAGCCTAGGCAAGGGTCATTGGCGACCTTCCTTGGTCACAATTAATATAAGGGAGAAAAATATATAATATAAATATTATAAAATTATAAAATTTCTCCACGTCATTATTGGCATCATGTTAATGATTTTCAACTAAAATTGACTAGATTGACTCAATTAGCACAAATGTAAAAGATTTAAGATGAAATTGATTCAGTTAAAGTGTTTGGAACTAAATCAGTATTATCGCAATAGGTTTATGACTTTTTTGGTACTTGATATTTCTCGCATATATTGACCATGCGACAAATTTTCTCAATGGAAAGTTAAAAAACAGAAGCATATGTTTTATTTTTTATTTTAGTTTCTAGATAAATCTTTCCATTTATGTTGCCAATTTATATAATAATTTTTTAAATTTTCTTCCATTTCCGTAAATCACAGATTTGACCAAGAGAGTGCTAAACATACTAACAGATACTCATCTTAATTGGATTTGGTGCCTTTAGTTTTGTTATCTTGGCTTTGTTTGATTATCTTGAATTTTAGTCGAGATAAGATTATATATGATATGATATGAAATTTAGAAACATTGTTATATTCTATCTACTATTTGGAAATTGCAATAATAAAGTTAGATATATTAACATTATATCATGTAAATTATTTGGTATAAACGATATATTAGTGTAATTAAACCTAAAAGTTCACAAATGAAGATAGTAAAATTCACTCTCAATAGTTGCCTATTTTATTTTTTATTTATTTTTTCTCTCTTTTAATTTATTTATTTTTTCCTCTTCCATCATTCTCTAATAAAATTTTATTAAATAGTAAACTATATGAATATACATAAACTATGTAATAAATTTATATTGATATATTGAATATATATTATAAGATAGAATAAAATTTCGAATATATAAATAAAATAAGATTAAATTAAAAATTAGAAATTTATTTTTTGTTATTTTGAATTTCTTATATTAGAATTCATATATTATTTAGGGAAAATTTCAAAAACAGACCCAAAGTGAGCTTATTTTTCAAATAATGACCTAAAGTGACCATTGTCTCAAATTAGGACCCGAAGTGACTAAACCAGTCTCAAATAAGGGCCTCAAATCGACGGCCAGCCAAATGTTCATCGGCCGGCAAGCGTGTGGCATTTCCAGTGGCTGGAATAAGGGTAATTTTGTCAAAAAAAATATTGATAGAAATTAACAAACCCTAAAAACAAAACCCCCAAACTCTTCACGTTTTCACGTTTTCTTCTTATGCTTTTCATCTTCTTTGATCTTTGTCCTCTCTCACTTGGAGCACCGAAATTTTCTATTAATGGAGCACGAATTGAAGCACAATAAGAAACCCCTACCTTCGTTTTTTCACGTTTTCTTCTTATGCTCTTCATCTTCTTCATTCTTTGTCCTCTCTCACTTGGAGCACCCAAATTTTCTATCAATGGAGCACGAATTGAAGCACGGCAAGAAACCCCTACCTTCGTTTTTTCACTTTTTTTTTTTTGTCTTCATTTCTTTCCAATGAAGAAGACAAATCTTGAGTAAAGCCATATTTTCGTTATTCAGACACTCATATGTAACATGATAGTCTTGATTCTTTGTTATCTTTTCCCAACTGAGAGACGGAGAACATCTTGATGTCGATGACCCATATCTCAAGCACAATTCGAATCCACTTCCACGGAGAGAGAAAGATGGAGACAGAGAGACAGAGAGAGCCCAGAAGGGTGCTGTCACATCTATTTGGAACTTAGGGAGTCAGGGATCTTGCTCCATTAATAAAGAATTTGCGTTCTCCAAGCAAGAGAGAACAAGGAACCTAGAAAATGAAGTGCAGATGAAGAAGAACATGAAGAAGAGCTTGGGGGGTTTTGTTTTTAGGGTTTATTAATTTCTATAAATATTTTCTTTTTACAAAATTGCCCTTATTCCAGCCACCGGAAATACCATACTCTTTCCAGCCAATGAATATTTTGCTAGCTGGCGATTTGAGGTCCTTATTTGAGATTGATTTAGTCACTTTAGGTCCTCATTTGAGACAACAGCCACTTGGGGTTCTTATTTGAGAAAATAGTTTTACTTCGGGTTCTCTTTTGAAATTTTCCCTATTATATTGAATGATATTGTAATTTTGTTAATTTAAGAAATTTTTATTCAAAAAATAACTTTCTTATTATAGATATTAGAAATCTTATATGCTTTTAATCCATCTTCCCCATAAGATAATTTTATCTAGCTTATATCTTTTTTATATTGGATTTTATCCTGTTTTTAATAAGCACTAAACACAGGATAAAATATTTTTTAATTCTATTTTGAATTTTATTCTAACCGTCAAATGTAGAGTTTGGGTGGAAGGGTTCCCATACTGCATCATAAGTCAAATAAATTGATCGGTTGATGGGCGTACGGTGTCTTCCCATAGTCGTCGAATGTGCTGGTTTTTCCGTATTTATTCTAAGGTTTAATGGTCAACTGAACTCTGTTTGTCTGAATTTACTTTTGTTTGTTACGGTCCATACATAATGACATATTTGCCATTCAAAATTATTGAAACTTTTACAATTTATAACATCCAAATGTTGACATGTATATAATCTTTCCAAATTTAATTTATAAGTTATATTTTGGCAGAAAAGTGAAAAGAAAACGTTATTTGCCACTTTTGCTTAAATGTAAATAGAACCATAGACATCATTTTCGCTGGAGAAAAATCCAAAATTTCGAAAGGTAAATACCAAGAAAGTCCAGCTGGAGATATTTTTTCAGATACGTTATCGTGCATGTCGCTTGCACCGGATCTAGCGGCCAATTATCGTCCTTGAGGGGAAAAAAAGAAGAAGAAAATTTCCTGTTCAATCAATTTCCCAGGTCAATAGTCACCTCGACAGATAATGGCTCGAACATGGGCTTGTCTCGACCTTTGTCCTAACGATGAGGATCGGATGAAGTGAGACTTTTGAGATTTTTCTTTTGGTGCGATGAAGGAAATGGAGTATCCCTAGCGACTCCAATTCAACCGAGTGAAAATTCATATGGGGTCATGATTTGTTTTTCCAAGAATTCTGTCCAATCAATGAGTTATATACATGGACAACATTAAAGTCTAAATTTAACTATGTTTACTTGTGGGTAGCTTTATAAGTTGTCATTTGCCAATCAACGATATAGTTGGAGGGATAGGACGTATTTATTAACTGGTCAAGTAGTGTTTGATTCTGTTCTTTTGTTCTTGGAAATACATTTAACACAGAAATTCATTTAGTAAATTTTTTGTTCTCAAAAACAAATTTGTTCTCAGGAATAGATTTGGAACAAAATCAAGAAAAAGAAAAAAGTTGCCTTTTATTCTCAAGAACAATTCCAAGAATCAACTCTAATTTTCTTCTCATTTCCTCTCTTCTGTTTCCTTTATCCTCCTTCTCCTGGAGCCTCACCAGACCAAGGCAACGTCTGATGAGCTCACTGGAGGCTCACCTAGCCACTAGCAAGGTACAGCCTCACAAATATAGGCGAGGCTCAACCTCACTCGAGCGATGCGGGGTTGGCCTCACCCTTGCTTGGCGAGGCTTCGGCGAGGTCACTGGACCTTGCCTAGCTACTTGTAAGCAAGCGGCAGTGACAACAAATGGCCACAAAAGGAGGAAGAAGAGGAAAAAAGGAAAAAAGGAAAAAAATAAAACTATTTAAAAATTAGAAGAAACAAAAAAATTAAGACAAATACATTTCTAGAAAAAAGAAAAAAATAATAAAACTATTTAAAAATTAGAAGAAACAAAAAAATTAAGACAAATACATTTCTATCTCGGGAATAAAAATTTTGGATAGTTATTAAATGCCTTCAAATGCTTAGAAATTATTCTCAGGAATAAAATAAAAAATAATCACTTATGATACAAAATTGTTTTTGGGAACAAAATGGTTATCATTTGCACTCGTAGAGGAAAATATAGCCAATTTATAAATGTTTCGGAGAGAAAGTAACTAACTCCTTGAATCTCAACATTTGTTCTAGTTAGCATGGCGATTTCTTAATGAGGCAAATGAAGATGATCCTAATCTTGAAAGCAAAATCTAATCAATCCTCAGATGGAACACATGACAGCTTCTTGTCCATTTGATGGAAAATATAGGGAAAAAGTGGTCAGGACATTTGATAATTATAGGGCATTCAAACCCTCCTTTTTTTTCTTGTGTGGCCAAAATAGAGGATGTCATTTCCACATACAAGAATATGGAGCATCAAAATACAGTATTTCCCAAAGAGGGGAAGGAGCGTTAAAAACTCAATCTAGGGGAATGGTTTTATACTTAAAGGTTTTTACAACACAATTTACTAATCTATTTGAGTCACGAGGGTATAGGGCCAATTCTAGATCCTCAAAAAGGCCAAGAGACCAATACATTCAATGATAAGTGGCTCAACATTCCACAGATAGAGAGAAAAATCTTTTAGATAATTTACCAAAATTAAATAGTCATACTCTAGTGTTAGTTCCATATGAGGTTGATTAGCAAAGTTGTAGAAGCATAAAGACAAATAAGGGTTTTAGCTTGAAGGGTGGAAGATGCTTGGACTGGTTGTGTGAGGCCTGCCATCAATCTTCCTTCTAATTCATGGCACACAATTGCAATTGCCCCTTTTGTGTTCCTTAAGAGGGTCTATTGATGTTAATCTTCAATAAATTTGGGTCGGGTGGTCTCCATCTCGATTGTAAGTTTAGCGATATGGCCTTATGCTTGAAGTTGCTTCTATTCCATTTTTCGTAATTGCGATGCATGTCTAGAGCATAGCCAATTATGTTGATCTGATTGAATTCCTCCTTTAAATAGTGGTAAAAATTGTGATTTATGTCATGATTTTATGACACGAACTGATTGTCTCAATTTGATTCTTATATCTTGATGCATTATGAAATGGCATCATTTTTCTTATTAGAATAAAAATTCACATGATCCTTTTCATTAACTTATTTCACGAACATGTATTTTATGTCAACTTGAAAAGATTTGCGTCATCATCATCAACATCAGTAAAGAAACATCTACAGAGCTTTTGTGAACATGTTTTGTTGGTCAAACAGACACATTGATGCTGATTGGCTGGCGTGTAGAGCTAGAAGTAAAAGTAAACTTCCGAGAATCGGGTCTATGCATGGAAAAGTCATCTCACCGCGTGATGGTCAACAAGGCAATGTATGATCCAGAAGAGACTTTGTGCGCATTCTAGAAGCCAATTGTTTTGTCAATTATGTATGAGAATAAAAGGATCCAAAGAAACCACAAAAGTAATTGATCAAATAATAAAGAACTATTTATTTTTCGTGAGATTTCGTTTCACGTTGTAAGCAAATTTCTAAACGGTTTATGCTATATTATCTAATCATGACATACACCGTATAAAAAGAAGAAGAAGAGCCTCTTGATTACTAACATTTTCATGGAGCTGTAGCTAAGGGCTAGCTAAATTCAGTCATATTAAACGACTCCAATTCAAAATTGAATGGTTGGTGATAAGTGTGAAATCCTTATAAAATGGTCCAAAGGGTCGATAGCGGCATCACTTTCCGCCCTTTAAAATCCGAAAACGATATGTACGGATTCAAAGAGAGATCGTGACACGGGATGGAATTATAGTGCGATTTTTTTGGGTCCGTCCTCGTGTCCTTTATGCAAAAGTAGGCGGAATCTAGAGCGTTTACATTTGGCGAGAAGATACGCGTAGAACCAATGGGGCCCCGTCGGCTGCAATCATAATGCCGAGGTAGCGAATCACAGACTGAGTCAGCTAGGAAGAAGCTGAACCGTCCGACACATCGATAGAAAAGTAAAGTAAAAACTTGGAAGGATCCAAATGGTATTGGACTTTTCTCAAGTACCGTTTAACCTAGATTCCGACTTTTTTAAACTATACATTTTAACCGAGATTACGAGGATTCTTGGGAAAGTAGTTTTGGACCATCGTACCAAAAAAGAGTAAATTTCACTCGTTAATCGTTCAATTTTCAGTACGAACAAAAGGAAATTGTTATATCATCAGGTTTTATGTATTACGGCGTTTTCTTATAAAAGTTACAAAAATTATAAATGGTGCATTTGTTTTGCGAAAAATATTTTTTGAGAAAAAAATTTCGTCATTTTTCTACCATTTGATTCACTTGGGAAAATGAATTCACAAGAAAAGGTTTTCCTATCAAAATCCAAATTCAAGAAAATGAATTTTTCTTTGGAAAGATTAGAAAATATTTTTCAAGATATGACTAATTATTGGCATTTGAACCCTCTATGCTTGGACATGGATATCCCAAAGTTAGTTCGTGAGTCTCGGCATTCAGGACTAGGCCTTTTGGCAACTGGGCCCTGGTCCAGTTGCCTTCCTTAGGCTCGGGTTCACAAAGACCATGCATGGGTCTTTGGCGCTTGGGTTGGGGTCTTTAGTTAGTTAATGAAACATTTGGTTTTATAAAAATATTTTTGGAAATCGATTTTTTATTTTATTTTATTTTCTTTATTTTCTTTCATTCTTTTATTCTCTCTCTCTTTTGCCTTCCTCCTTCTTCCTTTACCAATTGTGTGCCTTGATAACAACTATCAAGCACGTGGCTCCACTTGATCTCGATGAGCTCGAGCTTGGTTGAGGCTAGTGAGCTTGCAGTTTCACTAATCTCGGCAAGGTTGAGCTTGCTTGTAGTCGTCATTGGGGCTCGACAACTGTTGGCAACTAGTGAACAGAGAAGGAAAAAGAAAAGAAAGAATAAAACTAGATTTTAAAATTCAAATTTTTATATCTAAAATAAAATTATGAGGTTGAAAGCATTTTTCGAATGAAATTTAAATACTAAAAAACGTTGTGGGTTACATATCAACTGAAAAATGATTTTTTAAAAAGTACTTTTCTATGTCATAAAGTTTTTTCTGGTACAAACGCAACCAAAGAGTTGTTATCGGTCACGGTTCTTTCGATGGATCGTGGACGTGTTTGGATTGCGCGTCTACAGTCGATGTGAGGATTTTCTTTCCTTTTGTTTTTCTTAATCCTTATTGTTGTGCTCAATGCCAGTGTTCAAGTCCCAAATTTCGTTCTTTAGCGAAAAGAACATTAAAAGAAAGGTATTAAATCTTCACTGTCACCTACGTCCTTGAATGCGTATGGACCGACGTGGGCCACGACCTTGCAAGTGCTTCTGGGCCCAATTTTCTGAAACTTCAACTTTTTCTAGACGGCAGTGGTCAACTTTATTCCTAGAGTAACGTTCCCTCTACCGTCGCCACTCGTTTTCGGTCAACTTTGGCGACGAGTGGACAGAGACTCGTACAAGGACAGAGGATGGGCCGCCTTTGGAGTGAGTCTTTCTATGTAGAAAATGACATGGAGCGGCGATCGGGACCCGTCTCTTGGCCATTCTCAGAGTGCTTGCTCACTGTGAAATAAGCGCGTTAGAGTACAATCAAGATAAAGCTAAGTATAATCAAATAGTAAAATTTATTTTAAAAGTATAATCAAATATCAATTTTGTCCAATTTGAGTGATTGAAAAATTTGACATGACAATTTTAATGCTTTTATGGATATGTGTCGCATCGTGCATAAACAAAAGACGAAAATTGAGAAAAATGACAACAAAAGCTATGTGGAGAGAGGGGATGTGAATATTTCTCCTCTCTCCGGTTTCGTTTTCTTTCTATTTTATTTTTTAGTTTTATTCTTATTTCATATCTATTTATTATTATCACATTAGTGCCACAGTCCTTGAATACATTTGAATGTATCTTGTCAAAATTTTGGCAAAAACTAATGAAAGCAGTTGATTTAATTAATTGAATATATTACATAATTTTGTTATGGTATTTGAAAATTTTTTAGCTCTTTATTAGACATTCGTGATAAATTTTAAACTTTTGGATATAGTTATCTCTGCAACATATCCTTGATATCAAAGCAAGAACATTAGTCAAAGAAATAATTTATCATGCTATACGCATAAAGTGGCCATTCAAACCAAAGGAATAGCCAGGCTGTAAAACATTACGGACTTTATGTCTTCAAAAGCATGAATTTTATACTTCGTTTTTTTACTTGACTATACTTGGTAGCATCTCTCTAAAGACTTTGGTACAACGATATTATATTATTTCCTAATGTTGTATTTGGGTGATCCATGTTCACTTAATGCTTTTTTGTCAAAGGAAATTTCCCTTTATTATCAAAATAATACATTAAAGAATTTATAGGAAATCCTATAAATCACCACAAAAAAGCAAGCCCATAGAGTTGTAAAACAAATTTAAATCTAGAAATCAATGTGTACCATTAGAACATGGTTGGCAGAACAATGTAACTATATTTAAGCAAAAGGATCGATGCCCAATTACTAAATTACATACCATTATGGGTGATAAGTACACAACGAGATCTCCACCTCTAGTTACAACTTTAATTTTTTCCAGTGCGCCTAGGTTCAATGTCCCATGCACCATAACCATACAAAGACAATAAAAACATGTTGAATAAACTCAAATCGGGTGCATGTGAGAGCAAGCTCTTTAGCAAGTGCAAGACACTTGAGCTTCTACCCAAAACATATTGGGCGAGCACAAATTTGACATCAAAAATACTATGAACACTATTGAAATTGGAGGCTAAGCACCTATTTATTAAAACTCCCAAATCTACAAGAAGATTGGGAGAATAAAACTCCCACATCTAAATCAAGATTGGGAAAATATAGCAATAAATAAGACAAAATAGAAAGAAGAGCAACCAAAGAGGGAGGGGAGGGAGAGATCCAAGTCAAATCCATCCCTTCTAGAAGTTGAAGAAGCAAAGAAAGGCTGAAACTCTGAAAGGAAGAGAGAGGGATAGGGAGAGTTTCAAAAAGGAAAAACTACATTAGAGATTTGAATAGAGCATCTTCACTAAAATTACATATTAGGAAAAATTGAGACCAAATTCTTTTAAAGTTAGGATATATCACTAACCTTTTCTGAAATAAATTAATTGGAAATAGGGGTGAGTAAAAGGAAATGCTTAGATAGAGAAACATAGGATTGAACGAATTGGCTAGTTTTAGGTGATTCTCAAGTGCACTAGTTTGATTTTTGATTCTAAAAAAATTAGAATCAATGATTCAGTTCAATTCCCAATCACCTATACCACTTGGATTAGATTGATTTTTTTCTTAACTTCTTACAAACTTGAAAATACTAATTACTTTGCCCATTCTTCACAAACCCTAATCAGTCACTCCCCTGCTCACTCACATCTCTTGTTTACAAACCTAAATCAAAGCTTCAACATAATTGTTTTCTCGAAGACTGCAGTTGGACTCTCTCGATGACCCAAATTTGGGTTTTCTTTCTCTTCTTCTCCCATCAATGAAAAAGAAGAGCTTTCTTGAATTGATACAGACCCAAAAGGCTCAAGCTTTTTAGGTCTTGAACACCATTTTGGGTGTTTGGATATTGGCTCTCCTGCTTTCTGATTATTACTCATCATTGTCAAAACCACTTTGTTCCTGTTCTTGGCTTTCTCCTTCATCACTCTTCCGGATGATTTTGATGAATTGCTCCTCAGCCAGCTTAAGAACTCATTCTTCGACTCGTCGAGGCGCCTCTCTGGTTGAAATTTGAGCTTCGATGTGTTTAGTCACTGTGATTGGTTTGTTGTCTGGTGTTTCATCTATTGACATCATTGGAAATGGCAATCCAGGTATAGGAAGCTTGTTCCTTTGTGTTATGCTTAGTCACCTCTTTATGCGTGTGGAGTCGGGAGAATTCATTAGGTTTAACAAAAAAAAAATGATATGCCATTGGTTATTGGACCAACCTAGGAATCCAATCTAGTTCAGTTCTAGGAACAAGTGGGCTGGTTCCACGATTTTAGAGTGAGAATTAACTCATCATGAAACCGATCATCTCTACTTAGTAATGAGAAAGCTACTTCTCTTTGGCATGCTAACCGGTACCCTAATGTATTCCTTTTGGAAGCCTATTGAGTTGTTTTTGATTTAGGTCTCCCTCTTCATGCTACAGTCTCCAAAATCATTTGTGATTCTGAAGGTTACCATGTGGCACACTACCTCCTAATCCTGCTCGAGAAAAGATGGTCGTTTGCACTACTTTAAAAAATGGATTTCTTATGACAATCATTGCCTAGGACCTTGTAATAAATAAAGTAAAAAATCCTAGATAACTAAACACAACCTAAATGGAGCTTTTATTATGAGGCGACCATCGGTCATATAGAAAGATTACAATACGCAAAAAAATATTGCACCATCATATTCTTATTATCAATATCAAAATTTTATGATGATTAGAAATGTTTCACTATTGATAATGGATGAGACAATTTATATCAATTTCAAGTTAGTTGTGTCATATTTAGAGTTCTTCCAACGTACTCATATTATGGAAAAGTCTTGTTGTTTGAGAGTGAACGTGTAGGATGAACAAAAGAAAGAAAAAGCAAATTGACTTGTTTAGAAGGAGAAATTACAATTTGACTCTAAATTTTATTTATATTTATCCTCGATTAATATTGCAGCTTAGACCCTATTTGATAACCTAATTAAGTACTTAAAATTGCAAATTCTTCACTTTGCAATGTTTGCTCAAATTAGGACTGACCTGAAAGATTCCAAGGATTATAAAATTGTGTAATCTGAAAACCAGGAATGCATTACTTAATTCATTTAACAGAAAAGACAATTGATGGTAGTTCGAGAATTATCAATTATGAATTACCGAGAATGATGACTCCTTCATGTTTGGTAAGGAATTAATAATATCCAGTTATAGATTTCCAATTATCATTGAACAAGTTTTATTTCTATTTTTGTTGGTCCAGATTATCAATGCTTAAAAATTGAATGCTTAAATTTGCAAAACTTATTTTTCAATTATAACGATTAAACCCTTGGTCAGATAGTAAATATTGCTAAGTGGAAAGGAAGAAGACATTTTGGTCACTGCTACGTTTGAAGTAATGATTTTGCTCTAAACTCTGTTTTTTTAATTTTTGTAGGTTGTTTTGGACAAATTTTTTTAGCATTAACAAAGAAAGTAATTTAATTTTCATTCGATATAGAGAATCCAGCATCCGGATTAGTCAACTCAGCTCACTATTCCGACCAAAAAAAAGCTCAGCTCACTACACAAGGCCCAATTACTCAACCCTCTAAACCCCTGGCCCAGTTAAACTAGAAGATGATCAACTTACCTAAAAAACCCAATTTACTCAACTTACCTAAAAAACACGAATTATCAGAGCTGGAACCTGAAATGGAAGGGGAAAGAACAGGGAAACGGAAACTTACCTTCTCGGCTAGTCCAATGGGTTCTGCCGGCAAGTATATCCATCAAGCTCAACGTCAACAGCTCATGTGTAGAAGGAAGTGCCGAAGGATCCATTGCTGGAGTTTGCAGAGATTGGAACGAGTTGTTGATTGCTGGTTTTGCAAAACAGTGCGAGCATCCTTCGCGATCCAAGGCAGAACTGATTGAGGAGTCTCCAACATAAGGGAGTGGAAGTGGAATGTAATAGCCTATCTAATGTGCAGATCATTTCAGGTGAAAGCCAAAGCCCATGGCCCGCCAAAGTGTGATTGAAAATCGCGGGATGTACTTAGCCCAGATGAAAGAATTGAGTGTGGATCGCTGTCCATCCAAGGCTAACCAGCTAGCTAATTAGACTGCCGAAGCCCACTACTGGAAATCTCTCCCTTTCAATTAGCTGTGTAATTCCCCTTCGCCTCTTTGAAATATTTTGTGCTCTGGGACTTATCTGTCTTATGATATTTTGCAATAATGAATGAAATAGGTTTTTCAACCAAAAAAGCCCTATTCTAAAAATAATAAAATAGTTTTTTTAAATTATAAAAATTATCCACTTTAACACTAATTGTGTCATGTAAAATGATCGATGTCCATATTGGCAATTTCCAAGTCAAATTGGCTAGAATGACTCAATTAGCAAATTGTTTAAAAGTTAAAGACTAGCTTGGCCAAATTAAAAAGTATATGCCTGAATTAAGTACTATAAGTTTAGAATTTTTTAGTAAGTTATTCTACTTCTGTTCACAGCTTGACTTTTCTTTTTTATCACTTCTACTCTAACTTTCAACTCATGCTTAGATTTTACTTACCTTTTTGCAAGGTGTGGGAGTCGAATCGTACACCTAAATCTAAACATCCCTAGCCCTAGAATCTTGAGAAAGTGGGGAAAGCTTTCCTCCTCCCATTTCCCATATAGGAAGGGTGGTAGTTGTTCATAGCTTGATTAGCCTCATCATAAATTGTCCATCCAACACCACCACTTTATCCTAGCATGAATCCTATACTCGAAACTAAACATCTCTAACTGCAATCTCCTAATGAGGTGAGAACTCCCTCCTCTCCCTTCCTATGTGGAAAGGATGGTCATTAGAGCAACTCCCTTATTTCTCGTGATTCATAACACCACCACTTATCCTAGCATTTCAAAAGCATTGTCTCCAATTAAAAGGATTAGAAACAATGTGTTAATGTCAATTGATGCAAAGTAATCCTTTCCCACCAATGAGTATAGAGTAAAGAAAAATCAATTCTAGCACAAAAAATGTTTGCAGAATTACTATATCATACTTTCTTATTGGATCAATCGCGATTCATCTGTAACATGTAACCAAATCAATTATTAAAAAGATTGCCCCTTTATTTTGGCAGAGTAGGGATGCTCTGCTCGTTCCTAAAGAAGTTGTTGGGATCAACCGCAGTTTTCACTTTGACCAACCTCTCAAAATTGTCTTTAAAGTACTTGACCCCGTAGACTCGCCCTTCTTCATAGCTGTTGTTGCCATTGGTAGTAGTCCCAATGTCCAGGTCTCTGTAGTTCAAGAATGTGCTCCTTGGGTTCTTCGACACAAATGGAGTCATGTAACTGTACAGCTTCCTGATTTGCGCCAAGTACTTCTTCCCAACTTCCGGGTCCTCCTCGTTCCAACCGACTAAGTACTGAATCTTGATCAGATTCCCAGCCCGGTGCGGGAATGGGGTGGCTGACGCTGGGATCTCGCTCATCCGCCCCCCTAATGGGTTCAACTTGAGCACCACTTTCCCCTGTTCGATTATCTTCTTACAGAGCCACTCGAGATCAGGCCTTGCCATCGGAGTTTGGATGTAGTCCGATTTGATCTTGAAGAAGACGGTGGGATAGTCTCGGCTCAGCAAGGTCTCTGGGGATGGGATGGTGCCACTGTCGAAGCTCCACCAGAGAACTGACTCGATCCAACTAATCTCAGTGCAATTCTCTTTCTTTAACCCCAATTCAGGGAACTCCTTGTCCGTAATTGCCAGGAGCTGATCTGAATTTCCAAGGAACAGTGCAATCACAGAGGCCCCTATCGTTTGCTGTCGCTTTTCGGTCTTGGAAGCGGCTGGCTGCAGTACAAGCCTCATGAATAGGCCGGGGTCCGTGCTAGGTGCCACCGACTGCCATTTGTACATGAGATCTGTCGCATTCTGATCGAGCGTCTTTTGAATGCGGAAGACGGTGACTGTTTCGGGGACCGGAACTAACTTAATCTGGTAAGCCAGAATGACTCCAAAGCTCGCCCCACCTCCCCCGATGATCGCCCAGAACAAATTCTCTCCCATGGCTTTTCTATCTAGAATCCGCCCTTGGACGTCCACTATCCTCGCGTCAAGGATGTTGTCGACTGACAGGCCGTACTTCCGCAGCATGTTGCCATACCCGCCACCGCTCAAGTGGCCTCCGACGCTGACCGTGTGACAAACACCGGCAGGGAAGCCATGGACCTTGCTCTTCTTCCATATCCGGAAGTACAACTCTCCTAGAGTCGCACCAGCTTGGACCCACACGGTCTCCTCCTTGACGTCCACATCGATTGACCGGAGGTTGAATATGTCGAGGATGATGAACTCATCGTCGGAGACATACGATAAGCCCTCGTAATCATGGCCCGCTCCGGATCTTGAGGTGCACACCAAGGTCCTTGGAGCACAGGATGGCAACTTGCACGTGGGACTCCCGCATGGGCGTCACGATGATGACTGGCTTCCACGTCGACGATGAAATGAAGCGACGGTTACGCAAGTAGGACGTGAGGACTTCGGTGAAAGAGGAGTTGGCCTGCGAGTAGACGATGTCGGAGATGTGGTCCGACGGTTGAGTGCGGCGGGTGAGGCACTGGAGGAAGGTGCCGTACACTGAGTCCGAGGCTGCCCATGAGGGAGAGAGATGGAGAGAAACGAGTATGAAGAGGAGGAGAGCAAAGAGGGAAGGAAGACAGGTTAATGGTTTCATTCCCTTGTGATGTTTCAGCAAAACTGCTTTATTTTTGTCTGGTTTGTGATGGAGGGTCTGCATTTATATTTATAATTCATCAAGGAGGAGATTTATTTCCCAGTGGCGATCATCAGTGCAATCTTTATAAATTTTCCTTTTTTTAACTTCATCCTACCTCTTTAGGTTATAAAGTTAATACTTTTGAGTTCATATGCCATTTATTTCCCTCAATATAGATCAGATCAATTACCTTTTTTAGCATTATGTATTTACAAGCTTCCTCTTAAGGCATCATGTGATGATCCACCTCCTCAACTTTGTTTTTGTTTTCATTTTTGCAATTTTATGCCCATCATTTTAGGTTACCAAATGAATTGCCTTGAGTTCATATCCAATCTATCCCCATTCCAAAGCGAAAACACGACCTATTTCTTTGCCTATTTTTAGCATTATGCATTTAAAAAGTTCTAGATAAGGTGTTGTAACAAATTTACTTCATATTAGGCTCCGTTTCATTTAACGAAAATGTAATGTTGGTGGAAAATGTTTTCCAAGAAGCCATTTTCCAAGAAAATGTAATGATTTTCTAATGTTCAATAGAAACCTAAAATTGAAGTATTTGCTATTTGGTAAGGAAAATCTTTTTTTTTTGGTAAGGTAAGGAAAATCTTTTTTTTGTTACACTCTTTTTTAATAATTTTTTAATTTTTAATTTTTTAAATCAATTTTTATTTTTTATTTTCAAGTGTTGCTTCCTTCTCTCTCCTCACAATCCACACCTACCATCTCTCCTCCCTTTCTCTCTCTAAACCATGTCCCTCCCTCCCCTCCTTCTCCCGAGCCTCCTCGCCATCCCTCCACCGTTGTTGGCTCAAGCTTAGGCCGCCAACATCTCCCCTTCTCGTCCTCTAACCTCTTGTGGCTTCTCAACCAGGACTAGATCCTCTTCTCCCCCATCCACGCCTTCGCTGCAGGCTTCGAGCCCCGTCTCCCCGATGCATTGTCAACCCAGTTCACCTTCTCTGTTTGGTGCCGTGGTGTGACATCCTTGATTTGAACCCCAATCTCTAGCGCGAGGAATGGACTTAGGATTAGTGTACTGATAACGAAACTAGATCAAATCCAAGGATTGCTCATGAATCAACTAGGCCATTGGGAAAGGCTATTGGGGATCAAGAATATGCTCAATCAAAGTATTCAACCATGGAAATATCGCTTGACCATAAGAATCGATTGTTGGACGATTGCATGCTGACACGAATCAATTAGTGGATGATTATATAATGATTCAGCTTGAGTATATATATTGGCTGTGAATGATTCTGCATGATCACTATACCAATCGTGAACAACCCTAAGCCAATTGTGTACGACCATGTACCAAAGCGAGTCAACTAATTCTACACGATTACATGACAACCAAGGGTCATCCATAGATCAACTAGGCTCAAACATGGATTGGTTTTGAATTAACCATAGGTTGCATGTGGAACCCTAGAAAGGCACCAAACTCAGTCCAAGCCTAGCCGTGCAAGGCACCACCAAAGGCTACCCCAATCTATCTATACTATGTTATGGGCAATTCTGACTGCGGCTTAGACACGAACCTCGATCTAGTTATGAGTGTCGATTGTGGACAAACATGAGATATTCCCATTCGGTTAAGACAACATTTAGTTAGTCCTGATAATTGCCTTTAGTTCCCTTGACTTTGATCAACTAAAGAAGAAATGATTCACCCTCCCAAGTGTCAAGATGAGAACTAACTCTTGAATGCCATAATTGTATTTTGGACCATAGCACATTAATGCTTCGATGAATCACACAAACTTGAAGAGCAAGTTTGGTTTCTTAATGTATATAGTCCAAAAACCATCATTATGAGAAATAATCCAAATGCTTATGTTTTTAGGCCATGATTATCCTAAAAATGAGACTTGCCAACAAATTTTTGCTTCATGAACTCAAGACAACATCATCTCTTTAGATTTTGGAAGTAGCCATTCAATGCAATTGATAAATCACAAGCTTAGGTGTCCTTTAGACTTAGGCCGTAATTGTGCTACATTGAAGACTTGGACGATAAATCTTGTTCTTTTGGTGACACTTGGTCACAAGTTTAGATTAGAATGATTTTGCAAAATCATTCGACAAGACATTTCACCCTTTTAGACTAGCCACTTTCCCACCTAGGACCATCGTTAGAAGAGTAATGATCAAATCTAGTAATAATTGAAGCTTATCCCCCTAGAAAACTTCTTGAAATCTATAGAAAGAGGAAGGATCATTAGTTGAAGAACCTCACCACCCCCCACCCCTCTCTCTCTCTCTCTCTCTCTCGTTAATCGTGCCCCATATGCCCGCCTTAACCCATGACCCCGCTGTAGTTCCCATTCCAGTCGAGTCATTAGCAAATACCATAATCCTAGATAGGGCATTGCATTACATGGTTCGAACATGGATTCTAGTCTTTTTATGCTTGTATGAGTTGGGAATTTCTTGCCTTTGTATGGTTTATTGTCCATGAGTCGTGCACGCCCTAGGTTATGGAGGGGTCTCCACTTGATTCGGATCGGCATTAAGGTATATTGGAACGAGCCTCGCTTGGCAGGTCAGTATTGAGGCTAATTGATCCAAGCCCTTACTTGGTGTATGTCATTGCCTTGACTAGTCAGTTCAGGGCACAAACCTTGTGTCGTGCCTGATGTGATTTCATAAGTAGATTCCCTAATCACAAATTAGAGCATTGCGTAGCATGGTTCGGATGTGGGTTCCACATTTGTTGTGTCATTTGTGTGAAATATTGCTTGTTCTCACCTAGTTTACTACTATACAATTTTGTGTGGTTTGTTCATGTCTTTGCTTGTGTTATGAGATTTGAAAATTAGTCGAGTTCTTATCACATGCTTGTTGAGTTTGTGAGGAATTGTTGTTACTTATTAGATATGGTTTGCCTGTATGTTGTTATCTATACTTGAAAGCACGCCCCAAGTTCCGCAAAGAGATTCGCATTGGTCTTAGACATGCGTAGAAGCATGTTGGGCCTGATCTCTCTTGGTTTGGAGATATGGAGGCGTATCACTTTGAATCGGGTTTGGCTTAGGTCGGTGCTTGAACGTATCAAGTCAAGTTGTGGTTCTCTCTCTGTGCTCAACATGTTTTAATGATGTAGTTTCGATAAGTCATAGCACATACTTTTGCAGTATGCCTCTAAGCTCTTCACGTTGATGTTGACACTTGATTTTTAGTTGGTGTGTCAATAAAGGTAAGAAAATCAAAATTAGGCTTATCAATCGCAATGGAACCCATTTTTGAGCAAAAAGTATCATTTGTCAATTCTGTTTGTTGGGATTATTTTTCCTATCCATTTTACATAAAATCCCGAAAGAGTCAAATGGTCGACTTTTGAGTTGACTTTTTTGTTAATCCTTTGACCAAAATGAACCCTTGGTTAAATTGTGACTTTGTGCATAAAAAAGACTCTTTCAAGTTTAATTTCACTTTTGAAGTGAAAATTTTGGAAAAAATCAAAGTCCTAATGAAAGTCAACTAGGGTTTAACTTTTGATCAAATCTTTGACCCAAAAAATTGAAAAATACAAAAGTTTCAAAATCACCTCATTTTGGCTTTAATTTGACATTCTCATAAATTTTTTTAGAAAAATCAAATAAGAACCTTTTTTTTTTTTTTGAATTTCTTGGTTTTATGTTTGAAATTGACCACAAATAAAATTACGTATGTTCAATTCTTAATTATGCTTAGGTCCTTTTATAATATTTGATTTAGAGACAATTATCCATTCACTCGTTTAATCAACTTCAAGATTGGGCAAGCTGGAATGTAAATTAACATTTTTACCCCTAATTAGGGGTTTGGATTGGTTCAACATGATTTGCAAGCGACCAATTCCATTCCACTCGATTTTGTAAGTTAAGTTCAAATTTGGGGTCAATTTTGGGACATTCATTTGGAAATTTCTCAATTTGGAGAATTTAGCTTAATTGGCTTTAGGAAAGTAGGATCATTGAGCTCCAATTCACGAAATTCAAATTGACCCATTCATGAATGAAGTTTAATTTGATAAGTTCAGGTTCAATTTCGGCATTAGTCCTCAAGTTAATTTTGATGTAGAAGTAGTGCCACTCATTAAAGTCAATTTGAATACAACATGTCCCTCTAGGCATTGGCAATTAAGCCAATGGTGTATTGCAATTTTAATTGAATCTAATTTTAGTTAATTTGCAATTCTTGGAAAACAATTAGTGAAATTGCTCAATTTAGCCTGGGAAATTCCAATTTGGTGCACCCATAACATAAGTCAAATATTTTCCATAATGATTAGATAATTGAACCAATAAAAATAATTGAATTGAATTTTCAAGATTTAATAGGCCTAATTAGCTCAAAACTGGACATATCTTTTTGTGATTGGACCATTTTTCTTTAAGATTAGCAAAATTCCTTTACAATTTAATCCCCGAGAACTAAATGGCAAGATTTAGAGGAGAATAGGGACCAAACCTCACCACAAAAGACCGAACCGATTGAACCGGTGACAACCATCATAGGGTGGCTCGTCCATGACCTATCCCTCATGCCCTTCAATTTTTCATATTTTGCAAAAATGCCCATATTTAGGCCTAAATCGCAAAATTGATCTAAACAATCGATTTAGATACATTATGACCGTTCAAATTAGCATATGATCAAATGCTAATATTGCTTAATGGTTAAGCAATTTAGTTAGAGTATTAGATCAATCCTTAGCCATCGAATTGAACCAACGGTTAGAATTTGATCATGGGGTGGTATACATACAAATTTCCCTCCAAATTTTGGAGGGGGTTCATTTTGCTGCATCTTAAAAAAAAATTACAAACAGAAATCTCTCTCTCTCCCCCTTAACCGCTTTGCATGGTTCGGCCGCTGCCATTACCGGCGATGCCGTTGTTGCTGTTCATCCCTCCGGCGTTTCTCAGCCCTCCACGAGTCTCTAGTGGCCGGCATCTCCTCAAGCAAGTTTCCAATCAGCCCGTTCCCCCCCCCCCCCCCTCATATCGCGTCTCCCCTTCTGCCGGTCCAATTGGCTCCAAATCGGACCAATCCAGTTTGAATTTGAACCCGATTGAGGTCGAAGCTCCCTTAGCCTATTCCAACGTCCTCTGACGAGCTTTGAAGGTCTCGGAGCCTCCTCAGGCCATCCTTGTTGCTATTTTGCTGAGATAATCCTTCATTCAAGCTCGATTTGAGCGAGATCACAAGGTAAACCTCTCTATGAACTCGAATTTGATGAAACGAGGCTACGATAGGTAGCCGAAGCTAGAATTCATTCTAGGACCAAATACATGCTTCATATTGATGATATATGACTGCTATGAACATGCTTGATGGCTTGGTGATGATATTCTTTCGATTGAGGATGATCTGCAAATTCGGATCTCTGTACGCAACTTTCTGTTAGGACTAATTTGAGCTGTTAAACCTCGTTTCCTAGTCTTGATGCCTACTAGACTTTCATAGTATGCTTAGAGAGCTTCAATTTTTTATCTTACAACACCTGATTTGACATTGTTTGCTATCTAGAAATCTATTCTAAAGTTCAGATATAAAGTTCTTAAAATTGCCGAAAATTAGTTTTTCCAAGTTTTACCCGATGTAAGCAAGCTTGTCATTTTTTTGTTGATTTTTCTATTAGGATTTTGGATTGATACGGTGTAAATTATGACATATATATATTTTTAGATTTTTGTAAGGAATGTGGATCGATAGGTTCTTTTTTCTTTTTCTTTTTTTTTCTTTTTTTTTTTGTGAATTGACCTTAAATCTGAAATTGCTTGCTGCACTAATGCTCCAAATCTGTTTGATAATTTTTTGTCAATTGATGTGTTTAGATCTAGAAGTCAAGTTCATGAAAAATGCTCTAAAACATGTTGGCTATAAGATGTATTTTTCTTGAAATTTTTGGAGCATATTTAAATGTGGAAAACTCATGTGATTTGATCCCTATGATGCTATTTTAGACAAACCTGCACCATTGAGGATTTTTTTCTATTTTTTTTTTTATGAATATCTGGTCTTAGATCTTCACATAAAAAATGTTCATATTATGTATTTATTTTTTTTGGTTATTTTGGAGCTCATCAAATAGGTGATAAAATTATGTGAACGAACTCTAGGTCATGTCTATCCCTATAGTAATTCAATCTACATTTGCCTAAAATTGATTGTGCAATTGTGATTTCTTGTCTACAATGTCATTGTGAACGTCATAGTGCATCTCGTCAATTTTCCAGGAAGGTATAAATTATGCCAATTAGACATTGCTTGCTTAAATAATTGTATGTCTAAGTGTGATTTAGGTTCTGCAATTATACTCAACGAATGCCCTTGATTGGCTTTTATTAATTTTGCACAATGCATTGTGACCACATTTATGTGTAAGTCCTTTCATGAAAATGTTCATGGTTTTGTACAAAATCTATATGATTTTTCTCCCATTTTTACCATGTCATTAAGATGTTGTAGGCTATGCATTTTCTAAACATGCTTACTGTCACACCGCCGACTCATGAGAACGTGACGATCCCCTTTTTCACTTTTAGTTGAAAGAGTGCAACATCCCAAGATGTGTCACTGACCAGTCTTTTTATCAAATAACTATGCGCATGCAGAAGCAATTAATAAACCCTAGTTAAACATCAACAATAGGGATAGTAAAAAACATAGACAATTTAAAACGACCTTATTCAATCCTTAAGAAAGGGGTACTTGTACAACCCTATCCTTGTGCACTATTCCCAAAATCAATAAAATACATACGGCAAAAAGGGTTAATCTACTTCATCTCTTATTCTTAGGGTTCCAGATCTATTCAATCCAAAAATCCACGGCCATGCACATCTCTCAAGGACCTGAAAATAGTTAACTAATAATCAATGAGATAAAATCTCAGTAAGTTCGGGCGCTAAGCCTTGGTTAGGTCACCAATCCACCTTTGGGGTACCTAACAGGTATGGCTTTCATAATAACATTCAATAATTAAACCATCCAATCACAAACAACCTTATATCGCAACTGCACATATCCTGCATGATATTAGTTACACGGCCACACAAAGGCAAACAGATAATCACATAATTAAAACACCGCACATATAACGTTCTATGCACATAGTAAGCAGGCATATTCTAATTATATGTTTCCCGTGTCAACACACTTCAGGGCACAACCGCATCTACCTCCCCACATACCATGCATCAGGGCTTTATCCTTTTCCCCATGTAAACACACATCAGGGCACAACCACCACTACCTCTCCTGTACCACGCATCAAGGCTCTTATCATTTTCCCCACGTAAACATGCATCAGGGTGCAACCACCACTTCCTCCTCGTGTATCACGCATTAGGGATTTATCCTTTTCCTTGCATAAACACGCATCAGGATGTAACCACCACTACCTTACCACACACCATGCATTAGGACTCTATCTTTTTTTCCCACATAAATACACATGAAGACGCAACCATCACTACCTCCCCACGTACCACGCATCAAGGTTTTATCCTTTTCCCCGCGTAAGCACGCATCAGGGTGCAATCACCACTACCTCCCCGCATACCACGCGTTAGGACTTTATCTTTTTTCCCACATAAATACGCATCAAGACACAACCATCACTACCTCCCCGCATACCACGCATTAGGGCTTTATCCTTTCCCCCCGTAAACACCCATCAAGACGCAATCACCAGTACCTCCCCGCGTACCACACATCAGGACTCTATCCTTTTCCCCGTGTAAACATGCATCAGGGTTGCCCTCCACCCCGCATCGCACACACCTCAGGACACAAGTGGACTCATAAACACATGTCATAATTCATACAAGATATGCATGAGGTCCACATACAAAGTAGTAAGTATTCCACATATTATCCATGAA
This sequence comes from Corymbia citriodora subsp. variegata, assembly GCA_014858505.1. Classification (NCBI taxonomy): domain Eukaryota; kingdom Viridiplantae; phylum Streptophyta; class Magnoliopsida; order Myrtales; family Myrtaceae; genus Corymbia; species Corymbia citriodora. Next base: position 5,879,146 of record CM026414.1, read on the forward strand.
TCGCCGCATTGCGATAATCCAATAATCAACCAATTTCATAAGAAAATACCACATAATTCCCGGAATATACATGCTTCAATCAATAAGGAATAAACAAGCAATTAGCAAATTAGTCAATTATTGCCTTAAATAATATTTGTCTTGTAATAATTCGATGATTGATAATTCCCGTAAATCACTATTTACCACAATTATTTATCGGAAAGTAATTAATCCAAACATGGGGAATTATCCTAATTAATAATTATTAAACACAATAACTATCAACAATATAATTTATTATTATTAAAAATAATAATAAAACAATATTATATTAATTTTTGAATAAATAAATATAAATAATAAAATAAACACATAATTAACTAAAATTACCATTAGTCTCTAATTAACCCCTACTAACCCAGATTATCCAAAATAACCATAACTAACTATCTAATCCCAATTAACCTAACTAAACTAACCCTAAATGCGATTAATATGCTAAATGAGGGTTTAGAGTCGAAACTCATTGTTTAACGATAGGATAGGAAGAACAGTGAGGCGAACACACAAGCACCTCTGGGGTGTCAAGATGGGCGACGCGGCGGCTGGATCTTGGTCGAAAACCTGCTGTCCGCGTGGCCAAAGGAGGAGCTGAGAGCATAAGGGACGACCAACAGCTCGGGGCTGACTAGGGGCGGCTCTCTGGTCAGCTGGGGGTGGCGGACGACGGTCCAAAGGCTAGGATAGTAGCAACAGCGGCTAATTGGGTCAAAACCAAAACTGAGTGAGTGAGAGGTGAGCCTAGCGAGAACAGGCGGTTGACTCGGGCTAGGACAATGGTCAAGCGGCGATTGAGGCAGTCGGAAATAGCAGCAGCAAGCCAACGAAGTGGCAGCTGGGATGATGACGGTCGGTTCCGACTAAGATGGGAAGAGGGAGAGGAGAAGCAGCAGATGGTCGCAGCTGTCGGGGCTTGACGGGCGGTGGTCCCCAGGTGGCACAGCAACCAGTAGATGGAGGCACGGTGGCGGCTGAACAGAGACGACATAGCTATTGTAGAGGTGAACGGAAGAGGAGGAGAGGAGAATAGGGGCTGGGTGGTTCGGTTGAGACCAACGAGTAGTGACTTGCAGGCATTCTCACGACGAGCAGGGGTGGCAGCAGAGCTGCGGTGGTGGTTGGTGAAGCAGTGGTGCGGACTCAGTAATGGCAGCGGCTCCGCTTCCGGTCGAGCAGAAAGCCAAAGTAGAGGAAGAATTGAAGAAGAAGAAGCTAAGGAGAAGAAGGAAGTGGCGCACGTCCGTGCAATTTTCAGTCGAGAGAGAGAGAGAGAGAGTGAGTGTTGGTTTGAAAAGTCAAACCAATGAGAAAAAAGGGGGGGAAAGGAACACAAGTGGGGGAGAAAGCAGGCGGCAAAGGCAAAAAAGAAAGGGGGAAGGGATGTGAGAGAGAGATGGTAGGTGCAGCAGCAACGGGAAGGAGAAAAGGGAGGGAAAGAGGAAAGAGAAAAAAGAAGAGAGGGGAAAGGCACACGTGGGAGAGAGAAAGGGAAAAAGGAAGGAAAAAATGACGAGATTTCAGGTTCGAATTTCGACTTGATGGTCCTACGTCCTGAAAACTTTGAAAAATAATGAGGCCAAAGTCCAATTTAATCTTGATGTCCAAAAATTCCAATATCCGAATTTGGATTAAAAATCACGGCTGAGTCGATCAATTGCAACTTTAGTGGGTCTCAAACTAACGAATAACTTTTAGGACTCACGCGTGCGCACGAGTCCCCGGTAGCCTTTCCTCTTCAATTAGTATCTCGCAAGTGATCAGTTCAAAGTGAGACTTAGCTAATAGCAAATTGGTGAAATATTCATAATTAAAGCCCAAAAGTAGTTCGGGAAATGTCAGGACGTCACACTTACTGCCTCGTGTGTTGCCACATCGCATGTTTTTGCAAATATCACAAATCTAACATGAAATCATTTTTAATTGACTTCGACATCTTTTAGGGAATCTTAGAGCACACCTTGAGCTTTCTAATGATGTCAAGTTTATTCATTTACATGTCAATAGACCATTTTTCCGTTTTTGTGAAGTTACCTTGAAATCTGAAAAAAAAATTGCAAATTTAGAATGCTTATCGGTTCAAGTTTGTGCATGTCTCTTACCATTTTTATATGAATTTTTTTGTGATGATTCTGAGATCAAGTCCTCATAGAATTTGATTGCCATTCGCATGTCTAGGTTGTGGCAAAATTTGAGAATTTTCGTAACGTCATTAACATGACTAAGTTGCCATGATTTTTCCTTAGAACCTTGCTGCTGTGTTCTGTTCTAATGCGTTGCATTATGTTCTTTGATTTTTATAAATTCATGTCTAGCTCTTCTTAGGAAAATTTCTTCATGAAATTTGTTCCTATTGAGTGCTTGATGTGCTATAATTTTTGCAGGACTGATCATCTAAGGATCCTATCTCAATTGCTTGTTTTTCAATTGTTCTGTTGTAACTTCCCTTGTGTTGCCCATTATGACCTGATTATGTTCTAGGATTTTCAGAATTTTGATTCTCATTTCTTGAACTTTAAGCTCAAAAATTTTCAGAATATAAAAATGCCATTCAACGATCATTTGGAGCATGTAATTATGCTTGGTGCATGCTGAATGTATAAAGTGGACGTTGGCTCACTAGTTGTTTGATTGGCGCAAGCTGAATGTAAAAGGCGATGGTCGAGATCCTTTTTTAACTAATCTTTTGTATCATTCATTCAATACCTAATGTATGTTTTGGGTTTTCTCCTGTGTTGTGTAAAAACCTAATGAGATGCGGGTTTCTTTCTCTTGCTTTGTTTTCTTTCAATTTTAGGATTACACATTTGGATTTACTATTTTCCTTGAGTTTTTACTTACCACATCTCAATTTCAATTTCAATTGTTTTCCTTTTTTTTTTTTTTCTTTTTTTAGTAAAATTAGAATTGCATAAAATCTATATCCATGCATGATCACCCTTTTAACTTCAAATGGCATGAAAAAGTAAAAAGACATACATAATCACCTTAATACATAATCACCTTAATACATAATCACCTTAAGTAGAAATATTAGCGGTAGAAAAACACTAAGAGTGCCAAAACTTTCGTATGGCACTCACTTTGGTAGAGTTCATCTAGTTAAAGATAATATAAACTAGGATTCGGTCTAGACTAATCCCTAAATTGAATTGGATAATTTCTAGAATTAGAAAATTTATTTATTTCATAACTTGCATGTCATGTAGTCTAGGTCGCATCATATTGCTATATCATGCATGCGTCGTGTAGAATTACATCATCCATTGCATGTTGTTTAGTCATTACATGTTTAGGATTATTTAAATGTGTGAAACATTAGGATAGTCACATTTAATATATTTCCTAGCATTAGATTAGGTCCACTAATTAATGTCGTAAGACATATAATTTGCATATTGGGTTGCGCGTTGTATGTCATTATAGTTAGACACTTTTGCACGTCATCACATGCATTGCACTTAGTTTTTAGGCCTTGATAGTTGAATGATTGCATGTTAATTAGAAATCATATCTAGGATTAGTGAGTGATTTTTAAGTTAACATTGCAGATGCTTTCGTAGCTTCAAGGTAAGTAATTTCATTCCTTTCCTCGCAATTTATTTAATGCTTTGATAATTGAGTGTTAAATAATGATTACGCACTTGCATGATCACATTGCACGTTAGGGAGTAAATTAAAATCAATACAAACTACTTGCAAATCATTTTTTCAAATAAAAGATAAAAGGTACCGAAAGGGTATTAGAGAAATCTAACGTAATCAAGTCCTCGATTCCATAGTCTCTGGTTCGTAGGAGTAAAGTAATTCTCCCGTTACTTTACTTGGGTGTCTAATCGACCCACCAAAAAATAGATTAGTGGCGACTTCAAGTAAAAATCATTTCCATGCTAAAAAACTTAAACCTTAAGTCGCGAATTGGTATGGGCCTGGAAGAACCCGAGCTAAGTTTAGACTTAGTAATCTATTAGCCAAACCCTAGGTGGTGCACCCAAGGTGAGGTCACGATAGCTTGGCGACTCCACTGGGGCCACTGGGGACTTGAGTTCAAACTCTTAGTGGACTTAGGCCAATTTTCTCTTTTTTTATATAAAAAAAATTTGTTTGGTAGCGAGGATACCAAGTACGTCCCTAACCATTTGAAGTGTTAAATGTTTTTGCAGATGGGAGTTATAAGGGGTGGAGTGATTGTTAACCCTTTGTCCTAGAGGTTGGAGTTGGGAATGAATATTTTGAATTATTGAAGTGTTGTGGTGAATATAAACTATTGTGCATGCCTATGCATTTACACTACACTCCTGCACACACAACCTGCAGTCGGACCTAGGCTGCATAAGATTAATTAGGATAGTATTGAAATGGATACCACTCCGACCGCATGCCCGCGACACAAGTCGCCCATCTCAATCCCGAAATTTCTTTCTTAGTATCAAGAGTACCCACCTCGGTCTGTACACCCACGACCCGGGTCGGCTCTTCGACCAAGCCGGAGTCATGGGGACCCAACTTAGTCCGCACGCCCGCGGCTTGTCCGATCATCCTTGTGGCTCCATTTTGTTAAGCCTTTTAGAGTAGAAATCGAGCCACGTACCATGCACATGTCTGTGTGATTGCTACCTATCTATTAGTGAAGTAAGTTCTCTTAACTCTCTTTTTGCAATTTATTTAATTTATTATTTTGTTGGTCCATGATATTAGATTGATCGAGCCAAGTGAAATGTCCCGAGTCTAATTTTTTTAGTTTAATGTCTAGTTGAGTTCTTTGCCTTCCTAGTTCATTTGTTTAGGGCATTTCAAGATTTTACTTCTCATAGAATATTTCCATTAATGAATAAAAGCGTTTAGACATTTGTCATGGACTGGCATGTTTTATATGCGATGCTTATGTGTTTTCCTTTCTTTAAATTAGGTGATAACGGAGCCATCTCGTTCACCCATCATTATGAGATTGAGAGCACGAATGGCTGAGCAAGCTGAGTTGCATGATCACATTAATAAAATGGAAGATCAAATGAGTCAGTGCTTCACTACAATACAACAAATGATGACTGAGTTTAAGGCGCTCCGAGCACGTTCGGGCCTAGAAGTCACACCTCCCGGAACTACATCACCTAAGCAGAAAGTTGATCATGGCCAATCCAATGAATTTGATGACGACATGCCTCCCTTAGAAGATGATGTCATTGTCATGGAAGGAAAGGCCAAAACTCATAAGGTTGTTAAAATAAAGCAGGATGAGCGCTTTGCGAAGCTTGAAGAGAAAGTGAAACAATTGCAGGGTTTGCAGAGTTCACTCCTGATTGATTTCTCTGTTTATGAGAAAGTCAACATGCCAAACAAATTCAAAATGCCAGAATTTAAGAAGTATGATGGCACTTCTTGCCCGAAAGCTCACCTACAGATGTACCATGTGAGGATGGCCCAACATATTAAGAATGAACCCCTTATGATTTAGTGGTTTCAAATGAGCTTGGGCGAGCCTGCACTCACTGGTATATCATGAAGAACATAAACCTCCTCGACACTTGGAGTGAGGTGGTCGATGCATTTCTTAAGCAATACAAGTTCAACATGGATATTGCACCTTCCCGAGAAGATCTCGAGCGGATGGAAAAAAGAAAAGAAAAGTGAGTCGTTTAAGGAGTATGCCATAAGATGGCGGAATTTGGCCGCCCAAATCACTCCTGAGCCCACTGCAAAGAGTTGATGAAGCTATTTGTTAAGACCCTCCCTTCTGAGTTCCGTAATCGGATGGTTGGCACGTATGTGGAGAACTTTAATCAACTCATCCCTGTGGGTGAACAAATTGAGATGGGGTTGAAAGAGAGGTGGTTTAATGAACCAAACAAGAGCTTTACTGCAAAGAAAGAGAAAGAGCCAACCACTGAAGTAAATGTTGCATATGCGCAACAGATCTCTAATAAGCCTCCAATCGTTCATGTCCCCAAGAATCAGCATGGGGAAGGCCGCCCTTTCGCATCACGACAATTCGCTAGGAGGCAATTCTTTCCACTTCCTGGTCCTCTGCCTCGGTTCATCGTGCATATGGGTTGCTTTCCCATGAACCGAGGCAGCCCAATTCGAAGAAATTCTCTAACTATGACCCCTTCAAGAAATGCGAGTATCATATGGAAGAAGTGGGACATTCAACTGATGAATGTATGACCTTGAAGCACAAAGTTCAAAATTTATTGGACACTAATGCATTCTCATTCCGCAACACCCAACCGAATGTCAAGAGGAACCCACTACCTGAGCATGAAAGTAAGGTAAATGACATTTGGATTTGACGCTAGTCAAATAAAAAATTTGAGAGTGCATGTTGCTGAAGTCTATAATAGGCTAGTAAGGGCTGGATACTCCCCGAGTCATGAGGTGGTTCCCCTATTCTTGATAAAAGAAAGGGTTGCTATGATGGCGAAGGCTGGTATGATTGTGTATGCTGACCATACTAGCATGGTTTCCACTATATCCCAAGTCATTATTGATTGGGAGAAAGAATGGGCTGCACTGAATGCTAGTAAGGATGGAATCAATGCAGAACTATCTACTAAGGTCTCGGTGCACAACGAAGGGATAGTGATCGAGACACCTCAACTCTATGAATATGCTGATAATAAGGCAGTTCCTTGGTCCTATGACCTGGATGTTGACCTAGTTACTAAATTTGGCTGAGTTTATACTCAACCTGCAAAGCCTATTACTGATGAAGAGGCTAAAGAATTTCTCACTGTAATCAAAGCAAGTGAGTATAGCGTGGTCGATCAATTACGGAAAATGCTTGCTCAAATCTCTCTACTTGAACTCTTGCAAAAATCTCCCACACATCATAAGTCTTTAATGAAGGTGTTGAGCGAGATTCATGTACTTGAGACAGTTGAGCCTAGCAAGCTTGAAGAATTTGTTGGGTCAATCCTTCTCAAGGATTTAATCGCTTTCTCTGATGAAGAATTCCCTATTGAAGGGAGAGGACACAATAAACCGCTATACATATCAGTTAAACACAAAACTTCCCATGTATATCGCATGCTTATTGATAATGGATCTGCTCTGAATATATGTCCATTGGCCACTTTTCATCGCCTCAAGACAGATCTATCCCAGATACATGCTGCGAAAACTTGCATGCTATCTTTTGATGGGACTAGAAAGGAAGTGATTGGGGAGATCCACCTTGATGTGCAAATAGGACTAGTAGTCTTTAACGTCCCCTTTCAAGTAATGGACATCCCCGCCGCATTTAATTTTTTGTTGGGTCGTCCTTGAATACATACAGCCGGGGCTGTGCCATCAAGTCTCTATCAAAGTGTGAAATTTGTGATTAAAGGAAAGCTGGTCATTATCCATGGTGAGGAAGATCACCGGATTTATCATGAAACCGTTATTTCTTACATCGAGCCAGATTCCGAGCTTGAATCGAGTTACCACTCATTTGAGTTGGTGTCCACCATACACACTTCTCGAGGTTCCTCGCTACCCACTCATGAAGTCTCAAATACTGCTGTTATGGTAGGAAAAGTGATGGTTGGAAATGGTTTTATTGCTGGCCGTGATCTTGGAAAGAGAGGTCAAGGTATTAGAAACCCTATTGAACCCCCTCGGAGGTCCCGTTTTGCTAGATTAGGGTACTATGGAAGTGGTGGAGAAAGCTCTAGAGGGCAAAGGCAACAAAGGCAAAGCTCACAGGGACAAAAAAAGGAAAACTCGCTACCTCCTCATATTCGCAAGACATTCCTTGGTCCCGCTAAAATGATGCAGGATAGTAGAGAGGTGATAGATACCCTGGGCCAGCCGAGTGAAAAATTTGATTATTATGTGGAGTACTCGACTCCCCCTAGTGTTTACATTGACCCCCGTGACATTGTCCCAGACGGGTGGGGTGGATTGGATGATCCGACACTTCCAGGAGAAGAGAACCCTAATGATGCATTAGAAGGAATCATTAACCTATTTGATGACTTCCTTATAGGTGCCATTGAAGAAGAATCTTCGGAGGGAACGGGCACTAGCCCACAAAAGTGCAATCTTGCAATAGTAAACAATGGTGATCTTAATGAGGACTTCATCGAGGTACAATGTGAATGGGAGCGGCATGAAAAAATCAAAGCTCTCACCTTTGACCAAACTATCACTATCAATTTGAGCAATGTCGGAGAAGCCAAGGAAGTGAAGATAGGGGCAAATCTCCCTGAAGAAGAGGCCAAACGCTTGACTCGGCTACTAAAAGATTATCAAGATATCTTTGCTTGGACGTATGCTGATATGCCGGGTTTGGATCCATCCATTGTGGAGCATTCTTTGCTTACTAATCTAGGTATACACCCTAAGAAGCAAAAGCTGTGAAGAATTAAGCTCGAACTCTCGAAGAAGATAGAGGAAGAGGTAATGAAACTTCTGAAAGTGCAATTCATTGAAGTCTCACATTACCCTGAATGGGTGGCTAATATAGTGCCCATGATGAAGAAATATGGTCGAGTTCGGGTTTGTGTCGATTATTGAGACTTGAACCAGACTAGCCCGAAGGATGATTTCCCGTTACCATATATAGATGTCCTCGTGGATAGCACTGCTGGGTTTGAGCTGTTCTCATTTATGGATGGTTTTTCCGGGTATAATCAAACAAGAATGAAAGAGGAAGACAAGGAGAAGACTGCATTTATCACCCCATGAGGGACCTTTCATTATAAGGTTATGCCCTTTGAACTCAAAAATGCAGGGGCTACTTATCAGCGAGCTATGGTAACACTATTTCATGACATGATGCATAAGGAGATTGAAGTTTACGTCGATGACATGATTGCAAAAACTCGACCTAGAAGAAGCCACATCGAGACCCTAAAGAAGTTATTTGATCGGCTTCGTGAATTCAAGCTTCACCTAAATCCTGCTAAATGCGTGTTCAGGGCTACGTCTGGGAAATTACTCAGGTTCATTGTGAGTAGTAAAGGCATTGAGATTGACCCATCTAAAGCTAGGGCCATATGTGAGTTGCAACCCCCGTCGACCACCAAGGAGGTTTGAAGTCTTCTAGGGAGGTTGAATTACATTGCTCGATTCATTTCCCAGCTTTCTAAGACTGCCAAACCGTTCTTTAAGCTCCTGAAGAAAAATGTGCAAGTCAACTAGGATGGTGAATGTCAAGAAGCGTTTGAGAAGCTGAAATAATACTTGATGAATCCGCTGGTTCTTGTTCCACCATTACCAGGGCATCCTTTGATTCTCTACCTCATCATTCATAGTGAATCATTGGGTGCAATGTTGGCTCAAAAAAGTCCTATCGATAAAAAAGAACGGGTTGTTTATTACCTGAGCAAAAAATTCACGGTCTCAGAGCTAAAATATTCTGGTATCGAGAAGACTTGCACTCATTAGTGTGGGTATTACATAGGCTACGACTTGATCAAATATTTTTCATGACTAAGAACAATCACATCAAGTACTTACTTGATCAACTGGCTTTAGTGGGTAAGCTAACTAAATGGTAGATTCTAATTTCAGAATTTGACGTTCAGTTTATGCCACAAAAGTCAGTTAAAGGTCCAGTGATTGCTGACATATTGGCTAAAAGTCATGGACTCTTGAATAGTGATGATTGTTCCGTGGATGACCGCATCTTATACATAAGTGAAGATTCATGGACCATGTTTTTTGATGAAGCTGTAAACTTGTCTGGTTGTGGCACTGGGGCAGTTTTGATATCTCCAGATGGACAACACCATCCAGTAGCCACAAAGTTGATATTTCCCTACACTAACAACATAGCCAAGTATGAAGCTTGTATTCTCGGGCTCCAAGCCGTGATTGAGATGGGAGTAGCTAAATTGAAAGTGTTTGGAGACTCTGCACTGATCATACTCCAAATAGTAGGTGAGTGGAAGACTAGGGATTCTAAATTACTCCCATATCATGAGTATCTTGAAGAATTGATGAAGGAATTTGATGAAATTTCTTTCGAGTACTTGTCAAGATCTCACAATCAGTTTGCAGATGCACTTGCAACGTTGTCATCAACGTTGCAAGTTACCGATGGATTAGAAGTCAAACCATTGAATATAGAAGTTTTGGCAAAACCAGCTTTTTGTATGGTTGTGACTAAAGAATATGATGGGAAACCATGGTATTACGATATCATGAATTACATTCAAAAATAAGAATTCCTTGAAGGAAGTTCCTCAGTTGATAGAAAATACATAATGAAGATAGCATCCAAGTTCTTTATCAGCGGTAACAATTTATACAAGAGATCTTATGATTCAGTACCGTGGCCCTTCTCCATGTGAGGCATCAATATGATCGGCCCAATAAACCCTAAAGCTTCAAATGGACATCGATTCATTTTTGTGGTGATAGATTATTTCTCTAAGTGGATTGAAGCCGCATCGTATGTTAATGTCACTGCTCGAAACGTTGTGAAATTCATCAGGCGTCATAATTGCCCATTATGGGGTCCCTGAAGCAATTGTCACTGACAATGGGACAAACTTGAATAACAAGCTTGTGGATGGGCTGTTCACTGAGTTTAAGATCAAGCATCTGAACTCATCCCCTTACCGCCCACAAATGAATGGAGCTATTGAAGTAGCCAATAAAAACATCGAGAAGATCTTGGCAAATATAGCTAAGAATTATCGAGATTGGCATGATAGGTTATCTTTCGCACTAATGGCATATTGAACATCGATTCGTACTTCTACTAGGGCAACCCATTTTTCTCTAGTATACGGCATGGAAACAGTCTTGCTTGTTGAAATGGAGATTCCCTTCCTCAGAGTCTTATCCCAAGTGGAATTATCTGAGGTAGAATAGATGAAGCAAAGGTACGAGCAGTTGAATCTAATTGATGAGAAAAGGCTGAAAGCTCTTTGCCATGGTTAGTTGTACCAACAGAGAGTAGCCAGGTACTTTAACTGGAAGGTACGGGTGAGGCATTTCAAGAAGAATTATCTAGTCTTGAGGAAGCTATTGCTAATTTTTCCCAATCCTGAGGGCAAATTTGCCTCGAATTATAGTGGCCCATATGTAGTAAGGAAGGTACTCCCCGGAGGTGCCTTAATCCTTGCAGAAATGGATGGTCGTGAGTTTTCTAGTCAAGTTAATTTTGATTCTGTCAAAAAGTATTACCCCTGATTCTGTTATTTTCATAATGAATGAATCAAATCAGTTTCTCCATTCATTTATTTGCAAATGTTGCATTATCATTTTAGGCGAAATAAATTGGATGTGTCAAATGGGATACATTGGAATGATGAAAGGCAAACCTTATCCTAAACACGTTCCCATACACTGATCCCCAGTGAGTTGAGTGGAAAGATTCCATGCTTGCAAGTTAAAAAGTTCTCTTGCAAAAGGTACGATGATCGAAATGATGAGGGGCAATTCATTTATTTATCCCGAACATTACAAGTGATCCATTACTTAACCCTTTTGAGCCTCACACACTTATGGAGATTTCTTTCAAATTACCCCTGTCAAGAACCACCCCATATCGGGGCAAACTAAGTTGACATCACGTGGTGAGGAAAATAAATAGAAATTCTCTTGCTCTCACTTGCATCAATTTTCAGGTATCTTATTGCAAATGAATTCAAACAATAATCCAAGTGCCTTAGGATGACGAAGAGTATTTTTTTCTCTATCCTACACACTTATATCCATTGCATAGCCCTTTTGAGTTTACAAATTTATTTCTTTGAACTCAGTTGGTGATCATCCCCCACACTGGGGCAAGCAAAAAGTAATTATTCAAGAAGCAGTAGGGTCTAGAGTGACAACAAAATGTGAAGACCTTCAAAAGTCCAAATGAAAAATTGATACATTGTAAATAGTGTGCCATTGGTAAAATAGAACTAGGGGGCAAGAAAAAGTAGTGTGCCTGGTAAAAGCAAGGCCGATGCCCATAGGAAAAAATGAAAAAGAGTCAAGATAGATTGTGAAAAGTTATATCCCCAATTGAGTGGTACTCAGAGAACTCAAATGTAAAGCTTCTATAGTCAATAGAGCACATTTTGAAGACAATCCTTGATGGTGAAGATGAAGACCGGCGGTAATGCCGAAATGATCACCAACTCTCATCCATCTATACACATTTTGAGCCTGATAATCCTTTCATTTCTCAACTCGTGAACCTAGCCTACATTACAACCCTTACAAAGTCTCTTCAAATTAGAGCACTTGAATTAATGTAAGTGTTTACATGTCTTAAGCATTGCTCGAAGAAGTGCGAGCAAGATTTTTTCTATATCATTTTGAGGGTACTTGATTTGTAAACTCGGAGATGATCATGGAATATTATTTCTTTCAATAGCCTTGGCTCAAAGAATCCCCATTGTTAAGCCATTGACCAAGACCATATTATGATCCATGTTAAAAACCTTTTAGATTGGTAAAGTTGTACCAATTGTGAGAGTACTTAGACCCCTGTCTAGTATGATGATAGTGAAATAGGATGATTCTCAAATTCTCATATCAATTATTGGGATAAAATTGCCTTTTCATGAGAGTGAGTGAAAAGTCCTTTTAGACCAAAGGGGTCCCTTATTTGACACATCGATGACGCACGAGTTCTAAATAGATTGCCAGTGCTAATTTGGTAATACAGGATTGATAGAATTGTGACACATGAACTGCAAATGAATTGGAAATATCTAGTGATGATGAATGTGTAAACCTGTTGTTGCTAACCATGATTGACAGGTAGAGTCCTCATGAAAATTGAGTAGCTGTGATGCTCGATTCTCTCTCCGAAGCATTAGGACGTGTTCAAATACTCCAATCACTACTAGCAAGCAACCTTGAGGTAAGCCGATCAATCCCTTACCAAGGAAACCTCAAGTGAGTATCTGATATCTCTGAGTACCCAAAATAAAACTTGAGTAATTCATCCTCTGAATGAAATTCGAGTGCTCGAGGCAAAATTTGAGAGTCTTCCCCAATTTTTAGAAATCTTTCAATCAATTTTTGACATTTCAGTTTGGATCTGAATATCACAATTTTTTTTTTATCAAACACTTCATTTTGGATATGAATGTTCATATTTTTTCATTATACCTTAGTCTGAATCTAGGTATTTCGAATCATCTTAATCCAATATTTGACTCACCTGACATTGAGCATCTATTGGTTAAGTTGTCTTAATCCAATATTCATCTCACTTGACATTGAATGTTTATTAGTTAAGTTTCATAATTTTTGACATTTCAGTTTGGATCTGAATGTCACAAAATATTTTCATTAAATATTTCATTCTGGATATGAATGTTTTTTTTCCCTTTCGTTATACCTTAGTCTGAATCTAGGTATTTCGAATTATCTTAATCCAATATTTGACTCACTTGACATTGAGTATCTATTGGTTAAGTTGTCTTAATCTAATATTCATCTCACTTGACATTGAGTGTTTATTGATTAAGTTTCTCAATTCTTGACATTTCAATATGGATCTGAATGTCTCGAATATTTTCATTGAACATTTCATTTTGGATACGAATGTTCTTTGATTTTTCTCGATATACCTTAGTTTGGATCTAGGTATTTCGAGACATCTTGTTCCAATGGCCGTCTCACCTGACATTGAGCGTCTGTTGATTAAATTCAATCGGTTGGCTTAGTCTAGATCTAGGCAATTCGATAAACATCAGACTCCTCAAGAAATCTGGGATAAAAACTAGATGCTTGTGGATTCATCCTATACCTCAAGATGCTCTATCATATTGATAAGTAAGTAACTATAGGTATGCTTTTTTTTCTTTTTTTTCATACTTTGCATTAGTTTTTTCATGCATCATATCATATTGTATTTTAAAATGGGATTTATTTTCCCACAAAAAATAACATTACATTGCATATGCATGATCAAAATTTAGATTTCAATTTATCTTTGAATGCAATCTTTGCAAGCTCACCTTCAAAGAGGGGCAGCTGTTGACACCTAAATTTTGATTAATAATTTGTAATTTAATATTGCATAGCATATAGTTATAGGAGCATAGTCTTTCAAGAATTTTCAGCGGCCGATTTTTACATGGTCAAGAAAAGGCAGGGATACAGCTGGTTCAAAAGTAAAACATATCTGCAGGGATGTAGCTGGTTCAAAAATAAAACATATCTGCAGGGATGTGGCTGGTTCAAAGGTAAAGTATATCTGCATGGTTAAAGATAGGAAGATAGGAAAAAAAGATAGATCCACAATAAGAAAGCATATCATCGTGCCCTTATCTTGGCTTTTTTTAGGGCACCGTGTTGTCTTGCCTATAAAAGGGGGACGGAATATAAGGCTAAAAAAGTGAGTGAAATTGTGAGAGAGAGCCATAGGTGAAAAAAATCGAGAGAAAAGTGACGAGAGAGAGGAGGGACGGCTACAGCGAAAAGAAAAAGGGAGCATAAGGTCAAAAGGAGAGAGGAGAGCACTTCCATAGTCCACTTTCTCACCCTCTATAGACACACGGCTCCACTCCTCACCCTCTATTTTATTGAAGTCGGCACGACACACAAAAGAGTGCGTGAAAGAGACTTCGCTGTGTTCGTTTCGGAGACACGAGACGCGCGTCCACAGCACCCCCACGTGCCCATCTATTGCTGTCCACGCTTCAACGATACTCCCAGCAACTTCTTGGTGGCTATTCAACAATTCGGATCAGTCCGTGCCGCTGCAATTCAGCCCAATCCAGCAAGTCTTGCAGCAAAATAAGTAATTAAGCAGGCTCCAGTCCTCGCTTTGCTTCGCTCGCTCCAGTCCAGCCCTCGGGGGAATCCTTCAGCAAAGACCAAAGCCGCACCTGCAAGTTCCTTTTCCAGAGTCATCGAGTCAAGCCCAACCCCGGTGTAAATCGCTCTCACGTTGCCATTCCCATCACACCCTCGTCATCCGCCTTGAAGCATCATCGATTCTAAGCCGAAATCCGGTCAATCCACCATTCACAGATTAGGTAAATTCTCGTTAGATTTTATTTTCGAATATTTAGTTTCCTTACTTGAAATATTGTGGATATATTTGATTGGACTCTATAATATAGTATCCCAAATTTCAAGTAGCCTTTTAAATTGGAGATTATTCCCTAATTTTTTAACGTGTCACAATCATCAATCCGATCTCACGTCCGAAATACGATTTGTGATTGCATAGAAAATTGGCCAATTCGATCTCATGCCCGAGATATGATTCGTCAATTTTGTTTGTTTCTTGGGTGATTGATTTTATTCATAAAATATGTTTTAATTGATGTAGATTGCATGTTAGGATAAGGTTCATCTAGTTAGAGATAATATAAACTAGGATTCGGTCTAGACTAATCCCTAAATTGAATTGGATAATTTCTTGAATTAGAAAATTTATTTATTTCATCACTTGCATGTCATGTAGTCTAGGTCGCATCATATTGCTATATCATGCATGTGTGTAGTCTAGGTCACATCATATTGCTATATCATGCATGCGTCGCGTAGAATTACATCATCCATTACATGTTGTTTAGTCATTACATATTTAGGATTATTTAAATGTGTGAAACATTAGGATAGTCACATTTAATATATTTCCTAGCATTAGATTAGGTCCACTAATTAATGTCGCAACACATATAATTTGCATATTAGGTTGCACGTTGTATGTCATTATAGTTAGACACTTTTTGCACGTCATCGCATGCATTACACTTAGTTTTTAGGGATAGTTGAATGATTGCATGTTAATTAGAAATCATATCTGAGATTAGTGAGTGATTTTTAAGTTAACATTGCAGATGCTTTCGTAGCTTCAAGGTAAGTAATTTCCTCCCTTTCCTCGCAATTTATTTAATGCTTTGATAATTAAGTGTTAAATAATGATTGCGCATTTGCATGATCACATTGCATATTAGGGAGTAAATTAAAATCAATACAAACTACCTGCAAATCATTTTTTCAAATAAAAGAGAAAAGGTACCGAAAGGGCGTTAGAGAAATCTAATGTAATCAAGTCCCTGATCCCATAGTCTCTGATTCGTAGAAGTAAAGTAATTCTCCCGTTACTTTACTTGGGTTTTTAATCGACCCACCAAAAAATAGATTAGTGGTGATTTCAATTAAAAATTATTTGCATGCTAAAAAACTTAAACCCTAAGTCACGAATTGGTATGGGCTTGGTATGGGCTTAGGAGAGCCCGAGCTAAGTTTAAACTTAGTAATCCATTAGCCAAATCCTAGGTGGTACACTCAATGTGAGGTCGCGACAATTTTTTTTTAAATTGTGCAAATTATCTACGTTAGCACCGATTGTGCCATGTAGAATGGTTGATATCCACATTGGCAATTTCAAAGCTAATTGACTAAAATGACTCAATTAGAAATTTGTTTAAAGGTTAATGACTAGATTGGCCAAATAAAAAGATATATGACTGAATTAAGTACTATATATTTAGGATTTTTTAGGTAGTTTTCCTATTTTTGTTCATAGCTTCATTTATTTCTTGTCACTTCTACTTTAACTCTCAACTTATTTTTAGACTTTTACCTATCTTTCTATAGGGTGTGGGAGTCAAATCCCACACCTAAATGTAAATGTCCCCAACCACAGCCTCTTGAGAAAGTGGGGAAAGCTTTCCTCCTCCCCATTTCCATATGGGAAAGATTATAGTTGTTTATAACTTGATTTGCCTCATCATAAATTTTCCATCCAACACTCAAAACTAAACATCCCCAATCCGAGTCTCCCAATGAGGTGAGGAGAACTCTCATTCCCGATAGTTACGCCTCATGGTCCATTCAACACCACCACTTATTCTAAAATTTCAAAAGCACTGTCTCCAAATAAAAGGATGAGAAACAGAAACAATACGCTATCGTCCATCGATCCAAAAGTAATCATTTTTTTACACGAGTAAGAGTAAGGAAAATCAATTCTAGAACGAAAAATGATTGCAGAATTACTATATCATACTGTCTTATTACATCAATTTCTATTCATCCGTAACATGTAACCAAATCAATTAGTAAAAAGACGGAAGATGATTGCCTCTTTATTTTGGCAAAGTAGGGATGCTCTGTTCGTTCCTAAAGAAATTGTTGGGATCAACCGCAGTTTTCACTTTGACCAACCTCTCAAAATTGTCATTAAAGTACTTGACCCCATAGACTCGCCCTTCTTTGTAGCTGTTGTTGCCATTGGTAGTAGTCCCAATGTCTATGTCTCTGTAGTTCAAGAATGCCCTCCTCGGGTTCTTAGACACGAATGGAGTCATGTAACTGTACAGCCTCCTGATTTGCTCCAAGGACTTTTTCCCCACTTCCGGGTCCTCCTCGTTCCAATTGACGGAGTACTGAACCTTGACCAGATTCCCAGCCCGGTGCGGGAACGGGGTGGCCGACGCCGGGATCTCGCTCATCCGCCCCCCTAATGGATTAAATACGAGCCCCACTTTCCCCACTTCGATCATCTTCTTCCAAAGCCATTCGAGATTATCCTTCGTGATCGGAGTTTGGATGTAGTCCGATTTCCTCTTGAAGAAGGAGGCGGGATAGTCTCGGCTCAGCAAGGTCTCTGGGGCTGGGATGGTGCCATTGTCGAAGCCAATCCACCAGAGAACCGACTCGATCCAACTAATCTCAGTGCAATTCTCTTTCTTTAACCCCAATTCAGGGAACTCCTTGTCCGTAATTGCCAGGAGCTGATCTGAATTTCCAAGGAACAGTGCAACCACAGAGGCCCCTATCGTTTGCTGTCCCTTTTCGGTCTTGGAAGCGGCTGGCTGCAGTAGAAGCCTCATGAATAGGCCGGGGTCTGTGCTTGGTGCCACCGACTGCCATTTGTACACGAGATCTGTCGCATTCTGATCGAGCGTCTTTTGAATGCGGAAGACAGTGACTGTTTCCGGGACCGGGACTAACTTAATCTCGTAAGCCAGAATGACTCCAAAGCTCGCCCCGCCTCCACCGATGATCGCCCAGAACAAATCCTCTCCCATGGCTTTTCTATCTAGAATCCGCCCTCGGACGTCCACTATCCTCGCGTCAAGGATGTGGTCGACCGACAGGCCATACTTCCGCACCATGGTGCCATAACCGCCACCGCTCAAGTGGCCTCCGACGCCGAGTGTGGTACAAACACCGGCAGGGAAGCCGTGGACCTTGCTCTTCTCCCATATCCGGTAATATAACTCTCCTAGAGTCGCGCCGGCCTGGACCCACGCGGTCTCCTCCTTGGCATCCACGTCGATTGACCGGAGGTTGAATATGTCGAGGATGATGAACGCATCGTCGGAGATGTATGATAAGCCCTCATAATCGTGGCCGCCGCTCCGGATCTTGAGGTGCAAGCCGAGGTCCTTGGAGCACAGGACGGTGGCCTGCACGTGGGACTCCTGCTTGGGCGTCACGATGAGAAGCGGCTTCCGCGTCGACGACGAGTTAAAGCGGCGGTTACGCAAGTAGGACGTGAGGACGTTGGTGAAAGAGGAGTTGGACTGCGAGTAGACGATGTCGGAGATGTTGTCCGACGGTTGAGTGCGGCGGGTGAGGCACTGGAGGAAGTTGTCGTACACCGAGTCCGAGGCTGCCCATGAAGGAGAGAGATGGTGAGAAACGACGATGAAGAGGAGAGCAAAGAGGGAAGGAAGACAGGTTAATGGTTTCATATTCCTGCGTATCTTTCAGCAAAACCGCTTTATTTTTGTCTGTGGTTTGTGATGTGGGTCTATATATATGTACATAATAAATCTTCAAGGAAGAGATTTATTTCCCATTTGACAATCACAAAGCGATTCGTCTAAATTGTCTATATATAGATAATATCCACGCCTTTTCTGCTTTCCATTTTTCAAGTTTATTCTACCTCTTTAGGTCATCAAAGTTTATATAGATAAATTGTCGTAATGCAAGAAAATTATTGCTGATCAAAAAAGGTCATCAAAGTTAATGAGTTCATATGCAATTTATATCCCTCATTCGACATCATCTGATGATCCACCTCCTCGCCCTCTCTTTTTTTACCTTTTCCATTTGTCTATTTTGTCCCCCATCATTTTAGGTTACCAAATAAATTGCCTTGAGCTCATATCCAATCTATCCCCCTCCAAAGCGAAAACATGACTCACCCGTTTGCCTATTTTTACCATTTTGCATTTAAAAAATTTCCTATTAAGGTCATGTGACAAATTTACTCTATATTAATACTTTTAAATCTTCTTATTTTGTTCATGAAAGATTTGATCAAGAACCTCTTGACCATGCTGGGCAGATTCTGTTATGGATTGGGTGCTCAGAAAGCGCTGAGGCAAGATACACTTCAGTTCTGGTATCATTGGAAAAAATAAACGTCAAAATATATTTATTGATTGATGGAGCTATCTTGCCTTAGTGGTTGGATTTGGTGACTGTTCCCATTATTAACATAAGTAGTATAATGATGTCGACTCGGTCCATATGAAGTTGATGTGTAAAATCATTCATAATTCATTCATTAATTTTCAAATTTTTAAGAAATATTATAACTTTTAGGGAGAATGTGATAAAACATTGTTTACGATTTCAAAAAGATCAAATACCACGAAAATTATGTGGGAGACATGTCCCCGGACTCTTTCTCGTACATATCCCTTCTCTTTTCTTACTAGCACACACTGAACATAAGCAAACGACGCTACCAAAAGAAGACTAAAAATAAAATTCTCACATATCGACGTTGACGCCTTAATTTTGATTACATTATTTCAATATTTATTGCATCTGAAATTTCTCCAATTATATAGACAAAGGGCTTGACTACTTATCCCCAATAGCATCTAAGGACGCATTTCGCAACTTGCCATTTTTTCTATTCTTTTGTTCTCTAGAATAGAAAAAGAGCAGAAATTCATTTGGTAACATCCACTAGTGTTTCTATACCCGGGAATAGAAAATTGTTCTAAAAAATATATTTGGAATAGAACAAAAAGTAAAAAAAAGTAGCTTATTGTTCTCAAGAATAATTTCTAGAATAAGTGTTTCTTGATCATTGCTACTCGTCACTACCGCCGCGTACTGGTTGCCTACCGTGATTGCTGGCCACCACTGTCGACAGGGTGGATGGGCGACTAGCAGACAGGTGGCTAGCGTCTAGCAACCGATGGCTACCAGCTTGGTCGCCAATTGTGGTTGCCGATCATTGGCCACCGTCGCTAGTCACCCGTTCGCCAATCACCACCACCATAAAAACAAGGTATTTTTTTTTTTTTTTGAGTTGATACCGAATGCATTCCTATTCTTTTTATATTTTGATAATAGAAAATTTGTGAAGTTACCAAACTGTTGTTTTACTCAGAAATTGTTTTAGGGAGTAGAAATAGAAAAGAATTATTTTTCAAAAATAAAAATAAATATGCATCCTAAGTTGCATTGCATTTTAGGACTAACCTTTGTCCTAGAGAGTCCAAGATGAATTGGAGGATGAGTTGCTAGAGGGAAAATCATGATTGACGAGATGAGGTGAACTTGAGACTAAAAGTTCCAACATTGTTGGAGCTCAAACCCAATCCTGAAAGGTAACGCAAGCCCGTAATCAATAGAAGCATAGAACCAACTCAATAATCTTGGGAACATTCTTCTGAAAATGTGGGAATCGTGAGGTCTCGGTCGGTGAACCCAATGGTAATTCCAAGGTTACGGGAGACGGGCACAGTAAATAAGACGGCATTGCACTGCGCCATGTGACACGAGTATCACAAGCCTTCAAATTCACGTTTACATGGCCATCCTATCGTCATGCACATGCTGTCTCCACATGCAAATTACATGGCTTCTCTGCAAGAGTTGCCGCGGATAATCGCACACCCAATTGGAACTGTAGGCGGCCGGCCCCCAGAAGGACTATTTCCTCTCATACGCTGCACATTTTTTATGAGATTGGTTATGGAATGGGTAGTGCATCTGACGTTGGTCATCAATTTGCTTAACTCTCCTATCGCACGCGCCATTGGATCAAATTGCAATCTTATCTACTTGATTTGATTAACCTCCATTTCATTCAAAATCCATTTTGAACTCGATTATTTGACTAATATTGTGCACATTAAAGATAATTGGCAAAATAGGCCCCTCCATCAGCTATTCAAAGCACAATGACATAACACAATTCAGATTATTCAAACGAACTCTAAAATTTTCCTCGTAATGAAGCTTTGAACCTACAGCTCTCTTCTTCATTTTCGCAACTTCCCAGTTTTACCTTCGACTCCGGTGACCTCCGGGCCTCCTCTAGCAGCTCAGACACGTCATTGGGTGGCGTCCTTTCGGCCAGCAATCCTTGTCCCCATTTGTTCTCACCGTGACACCTTCCAAGTCTCGCCGGCGCCAAATCACGTCCCGCTGGTCTTTTGGCATCCCTGCAACTCTGAAGCCCACCGGCAGCTATCCGTCATGTTCAGACTTCCCTTGGTATTGCCCTTAACCACTGCACATCACCGTCGCACGTCGCCTAATGCCCGTCCACCGCCAGCACTGGAATCCTCAACTGACTGTCTCTTTTGCTCAACGTCTCTTTTGGCCGTGAGTCCTCCTTTGGTGTCCTTGGATTAGTCCTAATCAAAGTTGGATTGGTGGGTTATTTGAATAATGTGTTAGTTGTCGAACCTTAGGTTTTTTGACTTCCTTTGATTTAAACCTTGCATTAAGCATGACATAAATTGGGCCACTGGACCTTTGAGCTAAAAGGTTGAACCCTCAATTATGATAACAGTGCATTGCATATAGTAATTTGCATATAGGATTAATCAAGAATATTCTCTTTGCATCATGATGTCAAATTTTAATAACTATTGCACATAGTTGATAGATATTGATGATTCTTAAATAACTTGCATAGTTTTCAGAAGTATCCTTGCATAATAATAATAGGTGCATTCAAAGTCCTAAAATTTATCACAATAGCACAATTAAGTACTAAAATTTTCAAAAAATGCAATTGAGTCCTAAAACTTTAAAAATGTACAATCAAGTTGTAACACTTGTCAACTTGGTACAATAAAAGTTGTTTGTTCTTTTTGTTTGTCGAGTTGATTAGGTTAATAGAATAGCTTGATTACAAACTTGCTAAATTTTAGGACTTGATTTCATTTTTTGAAAATTTTAGGATTCAATTGCACTTGTAACAAGTTTAGGACATGATTGAACTTTTTTGAAAATTTAAAACTCAATTACATTTTTATGACAAGTTTTAGGATTTTCGATTCTCTTATCCCCAATAATAATTCTGGAAGTTATTCGTTGATATTGCGCTTCCACTAGATAGTGTGTGCTTTCCACATATTTTATGATTTTCTTAGATACTCATGCATGTTACAAATTTTAAATTATATTTATCTATGTATATTTTCTAATTAGGTTTTCTCATATTTGATGCATTATAAATCATGTAGTAATTAAAGTTATGCATGATAATTAGTTCATGCATGATTAGGAATTAATGCATGTTTATTTCACAGCCCATTTACGTCATCATGTAGCTTTAGAGCAAATTCCTACACTTAACTGATAAAGAAAATCCCAAAAATATATTTCAGTAATGTCTCATGTTCCCACTAGTCATCCTGAACCTTCCTCCCCGCCGGATGTCATTTGAGTCAGTAATCCAATTGATTTTACTTCCTAAATTACGTTTAAGTCAAATATTCAATTGTTTTAAATTGTGATTATTTGATTTTAACAATATTTGCTTTGAAGTATTAGGTGTTCCCGAATATGTAGTTTCCTCAGATATATTTCATTGCATATATGCTTGATCTATATAATGCAAACACCGCTTCATTGTTTAACTAAAGTATATACTCCCCACACCTCTTTGCGGAAGCAAGTGTTAGCAAACACCCCAGCACTTATAATTCTAATATGTAAAACAATCTAACACATAAGTTGGCGTACGTTGATTCTATGCTACTCCAACAATAAATAAATAAATAAATAAAAAGAGAAATTTAGGTCTAAGACCACTACAAGTTTCAACTCAAGTCTCCAATGGAGTAACAACTCCCAGAGGTGAACCACAAGGGAAAGTTAATGAATTATTAAGCATAATGCTTAACATGGACTCTCCAAAGCCTTACCAGTTGCAATTTTGTATTCGATTCAACATGTAATTTATCTTACTTTTGAAACCATCACTAATTGGTAAGGCCTGATTAGATACCTCAGTAAAATGTGGAATATGAGTCAAATATTCAATTAATATGGAAACTTAATTTCACTAGTTAATCTAATGCCATTTCGGTTCTTTTTTTTTTTTATTTCGAAAACAATTTGCATAGTATTTATTGGTTTTTATCCTATCCTACTTACATGCAAAGGATGATTATGCGAGTGTGCATTCAGTAATCAAAATAGTAGATAAATTACTGAAAAGATTAACGGGCCTGGAACACATGAGCAAGTCACCCACCGAGATAGGGTATTTGCAAGCTTAGACTTTGGAAACAAACATCCAATGATGCATACATATTATTCATTAAAGTGATAATGAGTATGACTAATGCGTGACCTAACCTATATGAAATAACTTGGATTAATACGTAAGATGCAATGACAATTAATTTTTTATTTTTTTTGGATTTTCTTGTTTATGAAGTGTGGACATGGCTCAATTAATGCTATAATAATGATGAAGTTCTGACCATCTATCAGAGAAAAAAGAAAGAATGGATCTTGTAAGATTCCCAAGAAATTCTTCAATTTCTTCCGGAAGCAAATGATTCTTCATCTCCTTCTCATGTTCCGTGAATATGCGCATCTAATCTAATATGCATTGATAACATAAGATTCTAAATGTCATGCATGCTACACTATAATGAGCATATGCAATGTTATGAAATTAATTCATAACGCCAATGACATGATACATCGTGAATGCTATAACATGAAATATCGTTAATCATGGATTAATCATATGATGCAAGTTATATGAAACGCTATTTTTGTATTTTTATTTCATTTGTTACATATAAAAAGCAACAAATTAGATCCTAGTACACTTGATGTGACCAAGTGACTTACATTAAATTTTTACATGATTAATCATTTAATGAGGTGACACTAATTCATTTTTGTTTTCCTTTCATGCTACCTAAATGACGTGAGATATGAATTTATAGGACTAGATGCAATTTATATGAGATACCAATCAAATCTTTTTATATATGAACTATTTGAGTTTATTCATTCTAATGTTTGGAGTAATGCACCAATAAATCTCGAAATGATTTGAAGTATTTTATTATGTTTATAGACGATAAATCTTGAAGTACTTGATTGCATTTGCTTCCCTCTAAAAGCGAAATATTGACGGTCTTCAAGGAATTTACTTGAATGATTCATACACAATATGGTGCTTAGATTAAAATATTAGGTACCAACAATAGGATTGAATACACCAATCACTCATTTGAGTCTTTTCTCAAAAGTCTAAGCGTGTACACTGGACTTTATGTGTTAAAACTCCACAACAAAATGGGGTTTTAGAGAGCAAAAACCATCATCTTCTTTAGGGGTGAGCAATGTTCTAGGATAGAACTTGGAATTTAAGGACCACATCAGTGGAAATCTGTAGGTTCCAGGTTTCAAGGTATACATGGTAGGTTTTATGTTCCAAAATTTGAGGAACCTATTTTGATAGATAGGTCCTAGGTTCTAAGCTAATAGAACTTGTTGTAACCTAAAATCTGTAACCTAAAACATAGAATAAGTTTTTGCATTTTATTAGTCTATGTCTTCACGCAATCATGAGGTATTTCATGGCATTTGATAATGAGTGT
This sequence comes from Corymbia citriodora subsp. variegata, assembly GCA_014858505.1. Classification (NCBI taxonomy): domain Eukaryota; kingdom Viridiplantae; phylum Streptophyta; class Magnoliopsida; order Myrtales; family Myrtaceae; genus Corymbia; species Corymbia citriodora. The sequence continues at coordinate 5,903,931 of CM026414.1, forward strand.
GTAATCTGTAACCACTAATCTGAACTTTTATTTTATGACAGGGAATTTTATTTTCAAATACCATAAGACTAGTGGAAACTCCAATTACTTTTTAAATATAGTTATATTCATGCAATTGCTTCTTTTAAGATAATAATTTTATATAATATAAGAGCAATTGATGCATTGAAAATCGTAAAATTTCTTTAATACTATTCGACAAGTGCATATAGACACTCGTTCTTAGGCAATTCATAATAAAATCTTTGCTCATTTTTATTGTTGTGTTTATTTTTGTTTTGCCTAACTAAAGGTGAAAAAAGAAGAACCTATTATAATTTTGAACCAACCTTGGAACCTATCATAGGGCAGGTTCCATGTTCTAGGTAAGTCCGACGGATAAGTTCCAAATTCCAAAAAATAAGAAAACTATACACAAGGGTATGTTCTAGGTTCTTGGTAGAACCTGTAAAGAATGTAGAACTGTTCACCCCTAATCTCCTTGAAGTAACACAATCCATTATATTTCATTGAAAACTTACCTCAATATTTTTGGTAGGTTGTTGTTCTAACAAGTTGTTATTTGATCAACCGTCTTCATAGTAAGGTGTTGCAATATAAATCTCATATGAAAAAGCTCATTGGCCAGTCAATTAATCTCTCTCATCTCCGTGTATTCCATAGTGTATACTATGTTCACACTACATTTGGGAGTAAATTAGATCCTTGTGCACACAAATGCACTTTTTTGGGACATTCTAGTGTCAAAAAAGGGTTATAAATGCTTTGATCCCTCCACTAGAAAAATGCTTATTTATTAGAATGTTACGCTTGATGAAACTCACATGTATTTTCCTTCTAAGGATCAAATTTAAGGGGTAAATAGTATTGATTACACTAATAACTAATAGTGGATTCGATATGGAATTTGTTCCCTTACTGATTGTTTTTGAAGATTTGGTGATTGATGAGAACCAAAGAGATAGGAGAGACACTCCTAATCAAGACACGGTTGTTTTAGTTCCTAACACTATCCAAGAAATAGCTCTAGTTTGTCGATCAATCTAAGTAGCTTAGCCCCTGAACTCGTCTTCGTGACTTCTTCACAGATCAATTGTTTACAACCAACCCATATGAGCTTACGATTGTTATGATTACATATCTCTAGAGTTTTATATTTTCTATCTACTATGGATACAAACTTGAGCTTGCAAACTTTCTTGAGGTGCAATAACCAGCCATATGGAGAAAGGTTATGGATAAGGTTCTCCAATCCCTTGAAAAAAAATGAAAAAAATATATCTCAAGTGTCAAAATTTGGTATGTGTAGACACATAAGTGCCAAAACTTGCTAAAGGTACATTGTCAATATTGGAGAAGAAAGGAATAATTAAGTGCCAATAGCAAGTCACGTCGAATTTTTTGTGAGCCATGTGGGATTTCTGGCAAGCCACTTTGGATTTCCAATAGATACATAGACCAATTTAATTAATAAATAATGCAACATCAGATTTCAAACAAGCCTTATCAGAATTGGCATGTAAGTGTCCAATTTTCAAACAAAGTGACACTTAAGTATACTTTTTAAAAGTTTTAGCACTTTTTGTATCCACCCATGCACTTTTGTGTCAACTCATGCCAAATTTTAGTACTTGAGGTGTCCGCACCTCACAAAAATCAAACTTGGGATATTATTCCATCACCTATCAGAAAATGTCTTGTAGGCTGTCAATGGATTTATAAAAGAAAATATAAAAATGATAGTTCGATTGAAAGACACAAAGATAGATTGATGAAATTATATCTTCTACTAAAACATTTACTAAGGAAGCAAAAGCCCTTTTGTGGCAAAGGGATAAACCAAAACATACAGAGTAAACTATAGAGAAACATTTGCTCATGTAGTAAATATGAATACTACTAGAGTTCGCATGTTAGATGCCATTAAATAAGTGTTCCTTCATGGAGGGCTTAAAGAAGAAGCTTACATGGACCTCCGTTTGGGTCACCACTTAGAAAATCAAAGATTTGTTTGTAAACTCAAGAATGCAATCTATGATCTCAAGTAGTCACCTTGAGCTTGGTGCGAAAAGTTGAGTACAACCCTTGTGACATTTGGATTTAAAATGGGCAAGTCTAACCATTCTCTATTTGTTAAGAAGGATTCTAAAATAATTGTGGTAGTATCAATCTATGTTGGCGACATTGTCATTACTAGTGATAATCTACAAGAGATTGAAACTATCAAAAAATATTTGCATGATAAGTTCAATATGAACGATTTGAGTTGGTTACGCTATTTCCTTGGAATTGAATTTGTGTGACATCCTTAAATTAGACCCTGTTTTAGATACAAGGAATGGCTTAAGGTGTTGGTACCCTATTAGTGGAATTAGACCATGGCTTGATTCAAGGATCTTCCATGAGTCAACTAATCTATCAGAAAAGACAATTAAGGATTTAGATGCACACAACTAGAGAACTCGACTATGGACTGATAGCTTGACCATAAGGATCAATGAGGGAAAATCTTGCGCCATTATAGGCCAATTTAGGAACGGTTATAAATTGATTCAACAATAGTATATAATTGAATTGCTGGTTATTCTGTATGATCATTGTACTAATTGTGGATGACCTTAAACCGATTCCAAATGATTTTGTACTTCGAAATGAACACTTGATGAATTGAGGAGGCTCAAACATGGATTGATATTGAATCAATCATGAGTCAAACATGCAAAACCCCTAAAAATAGCCCATTAATTTAGGTCGTACTAAAGTCGCATTTGATCAATTTTTACCATGAATCCTAATCCGATTATGCATATTGAACTTTCAAGGATTTAGAGATAACCTTATTAGACATCGCCTCATTAACTTCCCTATTTATTGATAAGCCCTAAACATTGGACAAAGGAAAGTGGGCCGCAAAATTGGAAGCCCATGAGGGACTCATAGCCAAGCAAGGCCAATGAGCCTACATTCATCTTGGATTTAGTCACAAGGACCCAGTAAGGTCCACCAAGGCCATTATGCCCATCAAGCCAATGATACAATTTTGGAAGCTAGGACATTAATGTTCCATGTGCATGAACAACCTTTTTGGAATAGTAATTCTATGGTTTAAGCCCTAATGACAGTCTAGAAACCAATTAAGTAGATGGGAACAAATTTGGCTTCTTGTTTAGAGGGATATGGTGCCACTTAAGGGGGACAAAGAAGAGGTTGGCTTGCAAATTGGCATGTGCTTCTTCCTTGCATTAAATGGACAAGATGGAAGATATTTCAAGAAAACCTTTGACCTATGGAATGCTTGGAGGAGAGAGTTTTAAGGAGGGTTCAGGCTAGGTAGGGAGTAAAATATTTGAGTGCTTTTGTGCATTATTGAGAGACTTGTATGTAGACTCCTCTCTCTCTCTCATTTGGTCTTTCTCCCCTCCCTTGGCTGAACTCCCTCATCTTCATTCCCTCTTATTTTGCCCTCATTTTTTTTGCTCAAACTCTCTCATTTTCCCTTTTCCTTCTCTCTCCTATTGCACCCTCATCACCGCCTCACTGCCATCCATCATCACCACTGCCTTTCCTCTCACCGTTTGCCCTCATCCCATTACTATCCACCTCTTTGAGGGCCGCCGCCTGTCGCCGTTGCCTTGTTGGTCATCGTTTGCTCGTTTCTCACTTATTTCAAGCCAGTTGAGTAAGTGGTTCCTCTAAACCTTGCTTAGGATGTTAAACTATGCATTGGAAGTTTAGGTTTTTGGATGGCAAGCTTAGGTTGTGATTAGATGAGTTAATTTAGGGATTATTATTACTTGTTTCTCTTGATGTTGCTCTTGATATGCCTATATGAGGCTTGTGGTTATATTGCTATGTTTAAAGATAGGTTATTGTGAAAATTGATAAGTGCTTGCGATAGATCATCGTGATAATTGATAGGTGCTTACAATAGGTTGTCATGATAGTTGATAAGTGCTTGCAATAGGTTATCATGATAGTTGATAAGTGCTTACAATAAGTTATCATGAAAAGTGACAAGTGCTTGTGATGAGCTATTTTAATATGTGATAAGTGGAAATCTTATGCATAAATTATGTGAAGTAGAGTATAAATTGTCATGGGAATGGATTATATAATTATGACACTTGAGTTATTGCTTTGAAAGAAAGTATACAAAGGCATGTTAATATCAATTCATGAGTTATCGGGGTTAAATGCCAAGTTTCATGGGTCCACATTGATATGGGAGGATTGGATTTAAAGTGTGCATAGTTAGGCAAGTTAATGAATTGTGGGTGATCGTGTGGGGATATTTCATTACATTTTTGTGTGCGAAATTTGCAATAATTTAATGTGTGAACACTAAACACTCTCACGTTGGCTAATGAAAAAGATAAAAATTAACTTGAGTGGTTGGCGTGCTTGTGTGATCACCAAAATGATTATGTACCCTACGATTACGAGGGACGATGCCTGATTTTTATCATATGCCTAGTGAGAGTCCGGATGCCAAGTTGTTGTTGAGGCTGGGCCGATACTCTTAATTGAATGTCGTCTTTTAGGAAGGCCAAGACGATGCCATGCTTGATGGGGCAGGATAATGCCCGGCCATGTCAGAAGGCTATTAATGTGAGTATCAACTATGACCCTGAGTAGTCATAATAATTGGAACATGTGTAGTTGCATAGTGCTTGGAAATGGCTTGGAAGTGTTTGTGATTATATTTTACTATTGCCGCATTATGGTTGAAAGTATAGTTGCATGTGTGATTTATTCACGTGATTTTTAGGTGCCAAGGCAAGGTAAAAATGCATGTATAGTTTATTGGATGTATTGTTAGCTTGTGGGAAGGTTGAGATTCCTTCTCATTTTTATAAATATAGCGAGGCAAAGGTCTTGCTATCGATTTGTCATTGACTTGTTAAGACATGTCTTTAGGGCATTTCCGAGGCGAATTATCTTCCTACACGAGGTTTAGAGGTCTACTTGCTTAGTTTTCTCACTTGTTGTTTAACTGTTTTTTAGGCCCCTAGGTATGGAAAATCCTTATGTACGTTTTGGAGTCCCTGTGGATATGGATACCGAAGTGTCAGAATATCTGGATCATGTGACTAGGTGTATATGAGAAGCATATGATGACTGTTTGGGTAGACAAGGGACTGCATAACCTGGTTCCTCATTATCTTGTTGCATGATACATTTGGTTTCAAGGGGATCACTTTGGCCCCCCTGGGGGATTGATGGGTCACTAGGTGGTTCCTATGACGGTGAGGTTTGGGATCCTATGGAGATCGACGTTACTTACGACTCCGTTAGTGATCTTGAGTCCAACCCGACGACAACCCTAAGTTCGAGCGGTAGACATATCCATGCATGGGGAAACCACGTGTTTTCGGAAATAGCCCTTGTAGTGAGGAACTAGGTTAACCGCCAATCCCTCCTAACCCTTTTTGATAGTCTTGTAGGAAGATACTCGTGAGAACGGGTTTGTATACGTCTAACTTCCCAGGGTTAATGTTATATAAATAAAAGCTGTTCTTGTTTGATGTTGGTTTGTGGTTTCCTTTACTATCCCTTGTTGTGTTGTTGATTGGGAGTGTTGATGCACATTTCGGCATGCTTATAATTCAAGATGAACAAGAAAGGGTTGGCGACATGTCTTAGGATGTCGCAATTCATCAATCACGAGAAGGGTGTCACGCGCCTGAAAGGGTGCGGGCTTTGACAAGTTGCCATCTCCAATAAGGCTTATTTTTCTCTTAAGAGAAAACACACATTATATCTATTAGAGGAAATAGGAAAATTGGAGGCTAAACCTACAAAGTCTCTTATGGACTTTGGGAACACAGTGATAAAAAACACTACTGTAAAATTTGTTGGCTTGATTCAAAGATTAGTCGGTACCAAACATTTCATACGCCATTGGCTTAGTGAATTTATTTATGCATGCTCCTACCGAAGGCCACATGAAACTTGTTGATCGTACATTGAGGTATTTGAAGTCATGTCCAAGACATGTCATTCTTATAAAGAAACATGGTTACAAAGAGGTTGCAGGATATGCTAATGCTAATTAGGCTAGTAATCCCACTAATTGGAGGTCCACCATAGACTTTGGTACTCTTGCAGAAGGTCATCTTGTTTTTTGGAAAAGCAAAAAGCAGAGTGTGGTTGCTCATTCGATTGAGTGACGTGGGTCCTAAAGGATCTCTTGCTCCTATGAATTTAATTTGTGATAACCAAGCAACAACTCATGTTGCATCAAATCTGAATTTCTATGAAACAATAAAACACATAGGAGTCGGCTATCATTTTGTTTAAGAGAGAGTTCAGGACAAAACTATTGAGACACCTTATATTCGAAATGAGGGGTTAGGACACTAGGAGTGCTAATACTTTCATATGGCATTCACTTTAGTGCCAAAACTTTTTTTTCGCTCACTTGAGTGCTAAATAAGAGTGAAATCGTTCACTTGAGTGCTACTTTGTCGGAAAAGCTAATGTAGCTGCCGGAAAACAATATTTTAATATTTTAATTAATTTTTTTAATTTTTTTTCTTTTTTTTAAGGGCCGGACCCTCACCGGCCATGGAACCCTTGCCCAAATTGGGCGAGGGCCCCCTCGCCGTCGGCCATCGCGACCTCCCTACAGCTACCGAGGGCCATTGCAGCCTTGCTCAAGGCCAGATCTAGGTAAGGGCCACCTGGCCTTCGCCGTCGCCACCGCGGGTGAGGCCGTTGACTGCCTCGCCAACCTCACCCAAGGCCTTCGCGGCTAATGGCGAGGGGGCTCTCGCCCAATCTGGGCGAGAGTTCGGTGGCCAACGAGGGTCAACAATGGCCCTCGCCGGCCCTTAAAAGAAAAAAGCAAAAAATTGAAAAAAAATTCAAAAATATTAATTAAAATATTAAAATATTGTTTTTCGGCGCCACGTCAGCTTTTCCGATGAAGTGACACTCAAGTGAAGGATTTCACTCCGATTTGGCACTCAAGTGAGCGAAAAAAAAGTTTTGGCATCAAAGTGAGCGCCGTACAAAAGTTGTGGCACTCATAATGTACTTACCCCTTCGAAATGAAGAATGTGCTGATGTGTTTACCAAACCATCTTCTAAAATAGCATTTTAACAACTGTTGGCCAAATTGACCTCAAAAGAGATCTTCGCCCCAATATGGTGGGCAGTGTTGGCGAGATAAACTTGCCAAATCAAGATAAGGTTAAGGATCAAGATCTAATGTGTAATAACTTTATTTACCATAAAAATCATAAGTTATGCTTAGCAACTATGTTGTAATCTTCTTAATTTAAGAAGAATGAATTTCCCTCAAGAAGTTAAGATATATGTGGATCTCTACCATTGACGTAGGTTTCCAAGGAATTTTTTCTTTGTCGTTTGAACCACGTAAAATCTTTGTTCATCTTTTCTTTTATTTGTCTCTTCCATCTTCATATTAATGAAGTATAGTAATGATATTAACAGTTCTTATTCTAATTTGACAGAGTAACGACATTTTACAATATTTAACAAATTATTTAAACATGGTAACAACTAATTATTATAATTCCCAAAATTATTTAGGAGGCATTTGTAGCCAACTAGTCCGCCTAGAGAATTTCTGTCGTCAAGATCTTCGATAAGTCCTTGAGAATTCCTCCTGACCTTTGAAAGAACTATCAAACAAGAGTCTACCAAAATTTGAACAGAATTTCTAATTCATAAAAGAGAGAAGAACTCACCTTGCGAAAGGTTGGGGATACTTAATTCAAGGTCAGCTGAGAACGTGCTCTCTTGGCTCTCCCTAACCTAGGTTCATCAAATCTGGCTCAAGGTGAGCTGAACCTTGAGCTGAAGTAGCTAAGGGTGCATTCGGGAACTATTTATGCTCTTAGGAACAATTTACGATGCATTTGGCAACTTGCCAATTTTTCTATTCGTTTGTTCTTTTATTTCCTAGAATAGAAAAAGAGTAAAAATCCATTGGTAATGTCCATTAATGTTTCTATTCCTCATAATAGAAAGTTATTTCAAGGAATACATTTAGAATAGAAATAAGAAGTAGAAAGAAGTAGTTTCTTATTCTTGGGAACAATTTCTAGAAAGTTATTTTTTGGATCGCCACTACTCGTGCCTCCGCTATTGGTCACCAATCGTTGTCGCCATCGAAAACAAAAGGAATAAAAATTTTATTAGTCTGTACCAAACGCATTTTTATTCTTTTTCTATTGCAAGAATATACATTTTTTGCAGTTATCGAGCGCATTGTTTTACTCAGAAATTGTTCCAGAGAATAGAAATATAAAAGAGCTATTTTTCAAAAAAAAATTGTTTCCAAAAATAGAAATGTTACCAAACACAAACTTTTTATTTCTATTCAAAATCCATACCCTGGCAATTAATCTATATCAAGGAATAGAAAAATTGGTTAATGTACACAAATAGATTTCTGCTCTTTTTTCTATTCCGAATAACAAATGAATAGAAAAACAGAGAAATAGGCCAATTACCAAAATAGTCCTAAAGTGGTAATTCCTAATTTTATTTTTTAAATTTTTCTTATTTTCATTGTAAAATCATAATTTTCTAGTTCAAGGTTTGATTCGCGTGATTCTTGCATTGTTGGAAAGTTTGTCTTGCCTACTTCTAGTTGGGAAAATCCCCGATGTGTTTTGAAGATAATAAAATAATAAAAGGCTACTAGCTGGTGCATTGGTTGAGAAGTATTATATGATAATATATAAACAAGCCACTATGCAAATGGTGTCTTGTCAAGTAATTCTTATAGGACGAATACTCTATCACTATCAAGAGTGCTTGTTGATATAAATGATCACTTGCGATATATGAGGTGAATAAGGTATTGGGCACCAAGACATTTACAAGCTAGAGGACCTTGAGAAATGTTGACATATCGAAGGCCCTTGATTGAGGGTGAGCAAGGAGAAAAACAGGGATGCTTGTGATGGCTTGGAAAGATCAAAATGAGATAAAGAGTTAGATAGACCTTAGTAATAGTGAACAAGCTTGGAATGAGGAAATTTGGTCAAGCTTGGAAGGACCATGGAGGTGGACAGTTTGGTAGTCATAATCGTCAATATGCTTGAAAGGACCAGAAGATAGAAGAGCAGTGGATGGTTATCAAATGAGGTGAAAGGTTGTAACAATATTAACAATCCCTCTGAGTTTAGTGAAGATGAAAAACCAGCGTGTATGATAAGAGTCAACACAATATCCTTGGAGGTCTTTGAAGTTAACTCGTAAATTTAGTAAGACGAAAAATCAACGGGAATCTCAATGTTTTTGGAGTTCTTTGGAAGCTGATATGATTAATCGACAAATACAAGGAATTAGCATGGATGTCGATATCCTTGGAATTTTTTTGCATGCTAAAGAAGCTAAAAGGATCGTTGGAAGATTGATTGTATTTCATTTCACATAAATTCATCAATGGCAGCATCAACAGACTAATGCTTATCTGCACTCCTTAATATGGGTAAGGGATGATGTAGATATCAAGTTCTGGAAAGTGGTGTCCGCATGCTCATCTGATTAGGATGGTAATAACACTAATATAGCCGTTGGCAAGGCTTAGAATCCGCAGAGTTATCTAGGAGCGCTATTGACAATACTGAGCAGAAGATAGATTCTTATAAGAGCAGAATGACTAGTTTAGGAAAACTGCCATTATTATAGAACCGTTCTGACTTTGGTGAGCAATAGAAAGACGTTCTGCTGTTACGATGATAAAACCAATGGCTACTTGAGGATTCTGAGTAGGAAAGGGTCATCTAAAGGTTGGATGGCTATATATTAAATCCAAAAGAAATAATGTGGTTGGATGAAAACGTATAAATCTAGCCTTGTTGTGGCTAAGGTTGGATGGCTTTGAGTGTTCTTTGTTTTGTTTTTGTTGACAATAACTATAAGTTGTTGATAATGTCTCTGTGAAGTGCTATTAATTTGTAATAGTGATAAAGTCAAGTGTATAAATATCAGAGCAGTGAATTTTAGCCTTGTTGTGGCTATAAGTTGTGGAAAGCCGACCGAGGCTTGGGAATAACACCAAACCATTATAAGTCTTTGTGCAATATTTTCTATTTCTTCACCATCAGCATTACATGTTCGTTATTATCAGTATTTGCTCATTAGCACCACACCTCCTCTTGTTGAAGTTTAACTTGTTATATTCCACGAAAGTTCTTCGTATCTCTCATTCAACTTGTTCACCTCTATCTAGGTTATATTGATAGCCTCAAAAGTTGTCAAATATGCATCTAAATCATGTTTTCAATATTAGATTTCAAACAATGGCTCAAGTCGACTTGTGACAACTTAGGCTAGTGATCGATCATTAAAAAACTTAATACAAAGTTCTAGGAGTTAATATTTGATCAACCCAATCCTAGCCCATCATCAGTTTATTCTCTCTTTTGGAGACCTGGTGGAGTGGAGAAATTTGTCTTTAAGTGGCCTACTTATCTTGTTTCTCGTTCATCTCATTCATAATTTCTACTTTTGTGATTTTTTTTCTTGAAAATTTTGACTCGAACTATGAGTCGTGATTTTTTTCTTGTTGCCAAATCCAATTTACCTATATTTCGATGCCTTTGAGAGCTTGTAGCTTGAATTTTACAGAAACATCTTTGAATTAGAAAAAAATCACGAGTTATACAAATGTCATCGCAATCATAAGGTCCACCAAATTAAAAGATGCTGAAATCTCATGATCCAAAGTATCATATTGGGGCAATTTGGGTATTTTTGCAAAACTCTCAACGAATGCTACCCAACTTCAATATCTAATAAGGTTCTCGATTAAATTTGGCCTCGGGTCAAAGATGGTCAAGCCTTGATCAAATTCCTAAAATATTAGGTAAAAAGTCAGGTGTCCTCAGTCACTTTACATTAAAAAAATAAAAAAGTGATGACCTGAAGCAAGCCTGTTATTTTTTAGCCTGATCTCTCCCCAACATCATGAAATGCTTAAATGTCTCAACTATGCTAAAAGCGATTACTCTGTGAGAGGGGCAATCTTATGCACAGGCTATGTCGACATTTTTTTTTTCAATAAAAGATCATATCTTCATCTATGTGTGCACACAGACATATATTAGTGTATATTGTAGCAAACGAAGAAAGACTTATGTTAGAGAAAAAACCATACTCTGCCTATAATCCCTATTCAAGTATCGATGTCTTTTATCATAATTACATATAAATATATTTACTTGCTCTCACAACAAAGAATAGTGTAGATAGACATCATCAGTACCTTGTATCTTTAACATGAAAGTCTGTAGGTATGAGCGCTTGTGTTAATCATGGCAGAACTCGCAACCAACAGCGCTTTTACCATCATTAAATAAAGGCATTGACTGTATTCTATACAGATTCACAATATTACAGCTAATGAATAATAAGTATATACAGTTAGAACTTCACTCGGCCATTCTACTCGGCCAAGGAGTGCAAGGAATGCTTTGCTCATACCTGAAGAAATTCCCCGGATCAACCATTGTCTTCACTTCCACCAATCTATCGAAATTGGCCTTGAAGTACTTGGTCCCCCAAATGCTAGCCTCAGAGTAGCTTTCATTGCCGATTTGGTTGATGCCCAGATCAGTATCTCTGTAGTTCAGGTAGGAACTCCTTGGCGATTTTGCTACAAATGGAGTCATGTGATTATATATACTCCTTATCCGATTCAAATTCTGATTCAAAGACTCATCGCCTTCCTCCTTCCAAGTGACCGAATACTGGATCTTAAAAATGTTCCCTGCCCTGTGCGGAAATGGGGTCTCGGACCCCGAGATCTTGCTCATTCTCCCACCATAAGGGTTGAAAGTAAGCGCCGGCCTTTTCAGCTCCATCATCTTCTCCCATATCCCTTCGAGAGCCACTTTTGAAATTGGTTCTTGCACGTAATCTGACTTCTTCTTCAAGAACTTCTCCGAGTCCGGGATTCTTTGGAGCAATACATTTGGGGATGTTCCTTTAGGATAATTAGACCAAAACAGAACTGATTCAATCCAACTCATCTCGATGCAATCCTTAGGCTCCAACCCGAATTCGGGAAAGCTCTGCGACATTATATCGAGCAGGTCATCTGCACGACCCAGAAATAGTGACACAAATTTAGCTTTCACTGTCCTCTGATCTTTCCTTACAACTGGCAACAACACAATCCTGATGAACAATCTCTCATCGACTTTGTCAGCCACATATTGCCACCTATGAACAACATCGGTCGCTCCTTGCTCCAACGTCTTCTCGACCTTGAAAACGGTGACGACCGCCGGCACAGACACCAACTTAATCTTCCACGACACAATCACTCCGAAGCTCGCCCCGCCGCCGCCCCGAATCGCCCAGAACATATCTTCGCCCATCGACCCTCGATCCAAGACCCTCCCGCTGGCATCCACAACGACCGCATCGACCACATTGTCCACCGACAGCCCGTGCTTCCTCATCAAGTTCCCATACCCGGCTCCGCTCAAGTGGCCCCCGACGCCGACAGTGGGGCAAACCCCAGCGGGGAACGCGTGGACTCCGCTTTTCGCGGCGATCGCGTAGTAGACTTCGCCGAGCGTCGCGCCCGACTCGACCCAGGCGGTCCCCCCCTCCGCGTCGACGTCGACGGACCGCAGATTGAACAAGTCGACGACGACGAAGGGAGCCCGCGACACGTAGGAGAGGCCGTCGTAGTCGTGGCCTCCGCTGCGGATCCTCAGCTCCAGCCCATGGATCTTGGCGCAGAGGATGGAGGCTCGGATGTGGGAGACGTGAGTTGGGGTCACGATGAAGAGTGGCTTCGGGGTGGTGGATGAATTGAAGCGGAGGTTTCGGACGTAGGATCGGAGGACGGAGGAGTAAGAGGGGTTGCCGGGGAAGAAGGCGAGTGGGGAGATTGGTGGGGACGATGGGTCGGAGCTGTCGATGAGGCATTGGAGATACGTCTCTTGGGTTCGATCTTGCTGCGGCGATTCCGCCATTGAAGAAGAGAGCAGAGAAGCTCGGAGAGCAAGGAGAAGTACAGAGCAGAGAAGAAGATTCATCTTTCGGGAAATGACCAGTTGATCATCGGAGTTTTTGACTTTCGGTTGACTTTGCACGATTCCCGGATGAAAAAGGAATCTGAGGAAGGAGAGAAGAAGGGGTTACTGTCCCGTGGACAGCACGCCAGTCTGGCATCGAATTTGTGGACCGACTAGAGCCACGCTTTTGATTTGGCCCTCGAATTACAAAGAGTTTAAAATTTGAAAAAAAAAAACAATATATATATATATGAAAAGAGTACAATTTAAAAAAAATGTAAAAACTTTATGTTGCAAGCGAGTAATAAGTATGAACCACATACGATGTACGACTGCTCAATATTATATAACTTACTTAATCTTAATTTTATGATTTGCTTTTATTATGTGGTATAATATTTTATGGAAATAGTAAGAATAAATCTCTTAAATTGAAGGTAGTGATAAAAGAAAAATGTGATAGGATGGGAGGGACCCAAGAGAAAGAAAATGTTACCGTAAAAATTAATAGGTTCATTGAGCCGTATTTTAAGTTGCAAGAATTGAAATTGTTCCATGTAATTCTTGTTTGTCCAGGCCGGTTGAAGGTGAAGGTCCCCACTTAAATTAACTTGTTAACAGCCAAATATGCCCAAGATCAACACAAAACTTGCTTGGAGATCACTGCTCATTTTCCTCTGGTTTTTTGTTTATTCGGATCAGTATTCTTCACTTACTCTTTTGTTTTTAACTTCCACGTTCCGTGCAAGCCCATAAAACAGGGAAGAATTTGAAATAGAGTGGGCTGGGTTGGATCAGCCCATCATGGTTGGCCCAACTCAATCCAGAAAACCCAACATTTCTCACTCTCATACTGTTGGTTGGACGGAATTTCATATCCCATGTACATATTTATCCATCATTTGCAAGTAGTTTCTCAATGGATCAATTCACAAAGGCACATTGGTCATGCAACCAGTGAGTACAACTACATTCAGCTAACTATGCATTGGTTAGTCACAATAAATGATTTTGTTGTACCCCAAATGTGATTTCTTAGGTCAGTTCAACTCCTTTAAACCTTCAAAAAAAGTGCACTTGACTAAATCATATATTCACAATTGAATCATAACTAGTCAAGGTAGAAATAACTGACCGATCAGTGTATACATGTACCAATGTAAACACACATTGGTCTTTCTTTTCTACTCAAATCTCTTGAGTTGAATTTAGCTAGTTTCCTAACATCTCCTAGAGGCCAAATTATTCTTGACTAAAGAAAACATGCTTCAATAGCAATATATCGATGCATTTGAGAGAGCTTCCGGAGAATGATCTTGCATCTAGTCAAAATGATTTTACCTAGGGGTGAGTATGGTTCCAAGGTAGAACTTGGAACTTGAGAACTGCATCAATGGAAACTTGTAGGTTCCAAGTTCTAAGGTATATAGAGTAGGTTCTAGGTTCCAAAATACTCAATGGTAAGTTATAGGTTTTCGATTGGTGGAACCTAGAACCTTTAACTTGTAACCCAAAACCTAGAATCTAGTACAAGTTTTTATGATGTTTCATGGTATTTGATGATAAGTGTATAATTCAAAACTACTAGTCTAAACTTCCATTTTATGATTAAGAATTTTATTTCATAATCTATTAGACTAGTGGAAACTCCAATTGCTTCTTTTATGATAATGATTTTATATAATACAAGAGAAACCAATGCATTAAAATCACAAAATTTCCTTAATACTATTCGTCATGTGCATATAGACACACGTTCTCAAGCAATCGATAATAAAATCCTTATTTATTTTTATTGTTATATTTATTTTCATGTTGCTTAACTAAAAATGAAAAAAGGAAGCTGTTGGAACTTGGAACCTGTAATAAGGTAGGTTCTATGTTTCATGTTTTGATACGTAGGTTCTAAGTTCCAAAAATTGAGAAACCTATACCTGAGGATAGGTTCTAAGTTATAGGCAGAATTTATAAGGAACCGGGAACCACTCACCTCTAATTTTACCTCCAATAGCTTTTACTTAATGCAAACATTATTTGGTAATGCACTTTAGAAAGCAACTTTGACCTCACGGGTCCCACCATCGCAACTTCATCTTTTCCCCTGTTACCACCCCTATCACCTCCTCGACTCCCCCGTCATGTGACCCTCTGCGACCCTTGTCACGCAATCCTCGATCACCCTCATCCGACCCTCGGTCCAAAGTGAGATAGATTGCACTTAGGCAAAGTTTGCTGGCGTCAGAGGAAACCTTGACAAAGCTTGCCCACGTCACGCAACCCTCGACGAGCTAGATATGAGCCATAATCGTCTCTGTTCGAGAGAGGTGATGAGCATTGTGTCTAGAGTAACTGCAAGGGTAAAACAAGAACATGCAAGCATTAGCGAGGATAAGAATGGAAGAAAAAAACAATTCACTCAACGCAGAAGTAATATTTTCAGAATGCTAAAACTCCAAGATTGGTCCCAAGTAACCTTGATTTTTGAGCATCTTCGAAACTCAACTTCACACTAAAGACCTCTGAAATTGTATTACCAAACCCTAAAACTTCGTCTCTAATGGCCTTTGGAGGTCCATATCTCTTTGAAAATGCTGTGCTAAACACAATTTAAGTGGTTTCAATAGCCTTGAGGATTACCCACAGTGGAGGGTATGCATTCTATAGTTACAATTGTCCCTCCTACTATCCAATTGGTCAGCTCAAGCAGTATGAATCACGTGTTATAATTCATTCTCTCCTTGGAGCGTATGTTAGTGTTAGTTGAAATGCATATATAAACACTGTGAAAAGCTCAGCCGGTCATCATCATTTGACAAACCCAAAATGTCATACGGAGACATTCTCAATTTGTATTCCTTAACACAGATGTATGTCTGGCCTACCACAAGTTTCGTGGATCTTTAGGATATCTACGTCGGTTAATGTTAGTTACAATCACTTCCATTGACCTCATCTCATCCTTACATCTAGGTGCCTCATTATTATTGTTAAGCATGATCCGTCCCTATGATCTTTTTTAGCTCAATAGTCTCGTCTCTATGCATCCCACCAGCAATACTGGAGGCAATTGCCCGTGTGAGAAAGCAATCTCAAGCCTGTCTGACATTCCTATTTGTTATTCAGATTTCATATGTCTACGCGTTTCAGCATTCACTTCATAGATTATTACAATTCACTTAAGAACATTAAGCACATTCAAAGCAAAAGCAAATTCATGTTTTTTATTTATTCCAGCAGAGTATATTATATATCACAATGTAAAATGCATTCACGTGCCTATCTTGCGCCTCTTTTTGGAAGAGACTCTGTGATATGATCTGCTGCTCGTAGATAAGCAAGGGTAGTTTTATCAAAACCCGTGGATGTTGTTGGAGAAGCTACCTTTCCTTATTAATGCTTTGATTAGTTGAAAACATTAAAAAATAACCATAAAACATTAGTTTGATACCCTTACATCAAGAATTAGATTTTCAAGGACATGTTTGGACATTTGCTTATCTAGAAACATTTTCGAGGGATTACAATAGTTTCTCTTTCTTTAACGAGTTGGGAAATTATTATCATTATTATTATTATTATTATTATTTTTGGAGGGTGAAGTTTGCATCTTAGACCTCCACTTTCACCACTCATAAGTCGTAACCACACCAATCTTCACTTTGAATCAATATTTTCCAATTGCCATAAAATAGAGACGAGGGCATTCATTTCTTTGAATGAATCAAAGATGAAATGCGAAGATAATAAGGTCTACTTCTTTTTTCATCATTTTCTTCCTCCTGATGCAATTATTTGGACACATGTCATAGGAAGATATATATTAGATCATATCATTTCCTAATCTAATATTTGATCAGACAACAGTAATTTGTCAACTAAAGTTGTTTCCAACAAAATCGAGGGAAAATTCCAATGCCATTTCAAATGAGTACTTGAAATTGCCTCATTTTCTTAAATAAAAGTCTGAAGTGAATCTTATTTTAAATAAAGACTTGAACTGCCCTCATTTCTCAAATAAATGGCTGAAGTAAACATTGTCTCAAATAAGAGTCTGAAGTGATAATGTTAATCTCAAAGAAAGGCCTACTCACCAGCTAATACATGCATTTTTGTCCTTTAAAATTTTTATTTTTTATTTGCTTTTTCTTCACTAGATAAAAAATAAGTTTTGAAAAAAGTGAAGGGAAGGAAAATGCTGAAGGCTCTACAAGCCCTCGCCCTACCCTACCATCATCGGAAATGTGGGAGATGGTTGGTCAAGGATCAAAAAGGGTCACCAAGCCCTGGCTAGTGGTTGATGACCCTCGCCTAGATAGCCAAGGGTCACCACCAATGGGGGTTGATCATGAGTGGCAGTCCTCAACCAGATCCAAATAAAGGCTCATGACCCTCGCTCGATCTAGGGCAAAGCTGTGACCCTCGCCTACATTTGGGCGAGGGCTTCGTGACCCTTGTTGAAACTTGGCCGACCATCCCCCACCATTGTTTTCCTTTCATGGCAATGGTGGGACGGTGACAACAAGGGCATAGCCCTTACCTCATTTCCTCTCCTTTTTTTTTTTTATATATAATTTAAATAATATATAAAATTAAAATTTATATTGGACAAAAAATGCCTGTGGTTGGCTAGCGACTCAAGTCCTTTGTTGAAACTTTCATTGTTACTTTAGGTTCTTATTTAAAATAAGGTTTACTTCAAATCTTTATTTAGATTTTTTTCTGAAACTAGGTCTCATACCCAAATTCGTAACTGAGTTCATGTACTAGTAAGATGAATAAATAGTCTTTACAAAAAAAATTAAACTAAAATGGATATCAATGTAAGATGCTACGCAAATTGTGATCAAGGTTCCCAATTTATTGTATTATGAAACAGAAATTCTTATCCTCTACAAAAACCAAAATGGAAAGCTGCATTAATGCTAGTACTTTAACCCTGCTTGTCAAATTATATTTTGGAACTTTATGAGGTCCATTGTAAGTAAACCTCAGCGACCAGGCGGCGATGAGCGGGCTAGGTTGGAATTTTTAAATTCCCAGGGCAGGCATGGCAAAATATCCAGGCTCGACTAGTGAGCAGTAGGGTGTCTAATGGGCCTTCACTGCCCTGCCGGGCCTATACTTATTAACTGCATATACAGTTATGTTTTAATAATAATTCAATCCCGATAACTAAAATATATAATCACAAATACCACAAAAATAAGCTCAAATTTCTAATGTAGTGAAATAGTATAAAAATCATAAGTAAAGTGATCAAACAAAATATAAAAAAAATTTAATTCATTCATTTTTTTCACATTTATCTCGTATTCTATTTGAAATTTTAAAAGTATATATATAAAGGTGGCTAGATGGGAAGGCCCAGCTAGCTCGTGTTTCCGATTGGGCACTTGCCCAGATTCATAAGTTTGGGCGCTGATAGGACTCCTAACTGTTTGGGCCTGAGGTATCTCAGCCCAAGCCCGTCAAATAGCAGGTTTACTTGTGAAAATTAATTTGCACTTGGATGGTTGATTTGTGGAAGAAGAATTTCATTAAGAAAATATTTATAAACACGCACCACTCATCTACCAGTGAATATGTAAGGATATTATTACACTAACGACAAACCTATATATTATCTTTATATTTTTACAAAGCCATTCTGCTTTATTCACCGTATAAACTTAAAAAGCTATGAACTAATGAAGTGTCTATTGTGAAGGACTAGCAGAAATGCAATTATTAGTCGGGCACTTCCATTTCTTTTTATCGGGGAAGAACTAGAATGCCCTGTTCATTCCTGAAGAACATACCAGGATCGACTTTGGTCTTTATCTCCATCAACCTGTCGAAATAGCCCTTGAAGCACTTGACCCCATGCACTTTCCCTGCCCCATAGCTCTCATCTCCATTTTGGTTAACCCGCAAATCCAGGTCCCCATAATTAAAGAATGCTACTCTCGGGTTCTTCGACACAAAGGGCATCATGTGATGGTAGAGTTTCCTCGTTAGCTCGATAAAGTGTCACGCCACTTCGTCTCAGTTAATTTAAATTTTGGCAACCCAGATAGTTATTAATTACATAGAAAATCAGAGACTAAACTTTAGCCCCTAAACAAAAAATATTAGTTAATTGCATTAGGAGCCCACATAAAATTACATTTGAGTTGATCCGGCCATGAATCGCATTAGAATTAGCCTGATATAATAAGGGCCCTTATGAAATTCGGCCGTGGAAATCCGCAATTGGGGGCGAGGAGCCCACTCACGCATAAATATTGAAAAATTGGCTTGAGCAAAATCTAAAAGTCGACCAATATATGTGCTGAGGAAGGTGATGAAGATAAACAAAGTAAAAATTTTGGAGATATTGGCCGTATATTCTCCTCACACATGTCTATAGCATTGTATTTGTTTTTGTCTTGAAGACATTTGTTTCATGGACACGTGTGGAAAGTAATCCAATAGAAAGGAGAGAGAATTTGGCTATTCGGTGGACATGAGACTTGAGAGATTGCCAGTGAGAGGATTGGTGAGCATGAATGGAAAGAAATCAGAAAATTGTTGCTACATATTATTCTTTCTATTGTTTGAAAGGGGCTATTTCGGGAAGTGAATATAAGGAGGAGGATCAGCATATTGTTTCTTTTGTATCTTCCCACCAAGGGAAACAATATAGTAAACACAGAGGAAAGTGGAATTTGGTCTTCACGCATCCACTGGCATGGGCAGATGGAAGAAAAGCCACAAAAATAGGAAAGAACTAAAATATAATAGGAGGGAGAGCTTGGCCGAGAACCACTTCCTCCCGCTGTGCCTCTTCGTCCGCGGCAATGTGTACCGCCGTCTAGGTTGCTGTTGGTGTACGTGTTGCTGTGCCACACGACTGCTGCCCACCACGTCTTGCTATGCTGCCGAGCCCAGTCACGATCCCGACAAGTTGTGGTGCTGATCTTCCGTGCCGCTCGACGAATCTGTTCACCGCCACACCGGTTGCCTATCCAATATGAGTTGGTATTCCCTGGGCCAAGCTGCGATCATGGCGGTCCACGGCGTTACTGCTTCCTGATCAACTGAGCAGCACCGCAAATCGCTGAGCTAAGCCCCGAGGAATACTACTATGTGTTTTTGCGAGTTTTCTTGGCAATTTTGTGTATTATTTGTTTGTTGCGACCTCGCCTCAGCGATAGTCATTCATCGGGAGGGATGGAGTTTAGAGGCACTTGACCACAAGATCTCCCTTACAATACATTAGAGACCCCACATGAGTTTGTTCGATTGTGGTCGTAAGATCTCCTAAGTTCATGCCTCGTGTGACAGTGAGAGAATGTTATGATTCAACCCTCACACTACGAACAAATGTGAAGGTGAATTTAAGGGTATCTTTACCTTAGTTGCTTTATGAAGATACTTTCATAAACGGACACCATCACCTCGTCCCATTCATGGTCATAGCAATGAGTATACTAAATCTTAGTGAACCCTAACCAGGATCCATGCTCCACGATTGCTCTTACGAACGTACTTCCATAAATGGACGTCACCTTGTCCCATTCATATTCATAGTGACGAGTACGCTAAACAGCAGTGGACTTCAATTGAGAATTCATACTTCACATGATGGGTTTATTTTATTATCTATCTTAATTAAACAACCAAGATAAAGTGTTAAAAGCCACCACTGGCTTCAATTTTTGAGGGCCTGCTAGAAAGCCCAATCAAGGGTCGAGAGTTTTCCCTCGATTTCTACACAACAAAAGATGTAGGGCTCGGAGACTTGGGTCACGCTAATATTTCTATTAACACCTTTTTGGTATTTGATAATCATCATGTTTACCTAAGGTGATCATATTGTGTATTTTTATTTTTTCATGCTATTCGAAACAAAAAGGTGACCATGCATGGATGTCGGTTTCACACCATTCTAATTCTACAAATAGGAAAAAGAATGAATTGAAAGTGCAGTCTAGTAAATAAACACCCAATGAAAAATAGCAAATTTAAATATTCAATTCTAAAAAAGGACAAGTAAAAGCAAGGAAAGAAAGGAAACTTGCATCTCATCGAGTTTTGTACAACAGGAGAGAAAACCTAAGACATATATTGATTATTGAATGAATGATACAAGAAAAGGTTGGAATGGATATTGATCATCGCCATTTTACAAAAAGGAAAGTCGGAATGGACATGACCAACATTGCCTTTGGGATCACCATCTTTAAGGGACTGTCTTCTTAGACTTATTCTAACCCTAATCTAAGGCTATGTAAACATGTTACATTTAAAATACATAGAATCATGAAAAAGCAAACAAAGTATGTGAAGGAATCAGACAAGAAGCTACCAATTGATTCAAGTTGGTCTCGGGGTTGACCTTTGAGTTTGCACATGAAACGTGCCACTAGACTATCTTCTCCATTCATTATTAGACACGGCTTATGGTAGTTAGCCATCATTAGTGTTCACTCACGGTTGCTAACACCATAAAGCCCAAAGTTAGGTTCTAATGTGTAAACTCGGGTTTAACCCACGAGCATGCGTTGGGTTTACCTATGTATCTAGCAATCACATGCACGGAGCTCAAAAGTAAATGTGCAAGCAAGTCCAAAGACTTTAATTCTCATCTAATCAAACAATTAATGAGCCGACACTAGGTCACTTCATACATTCATCATGTGTTAAGCACAATCACATGTGCCAAATGATTGTTTAATGATCTTTTTATTTTCTAAAACTTTTTGTGGACAAAGTTTATGACATGAGGATTAAAATTCATGAAGACTTGAATGTCGGTTTTGCATGCATAAATTTCTTAAAATCATAGAACATGTACACATCATAAGGAGCAAAACAGGAGAATTTGTAACACCACATAAAAGAGCAAGCGATTGGGCATGACCCATAGGGTAATCGACTTCAAAAAAATTATAGCAAATCAAACACTTAGTATCGAACATCTTTCATGAAGCAAGCTTCTTTAAAAGAGTTACACATGATTTTATAAAAATTAAGAAACATAGCATAATGCATTAGAATAGAGCAGGGCAACAAATTCCTAATACAAATTCATAGCAATTTAATCATGTTAATGACATCTAAAAATACTCAAATTTTGCCACCCGATAATCCTAAGAATTACAATCAAATTTTGTGAAGGAATCAATCCTAGAATCATTATGGAAAAATTCATCAAAAAAATGATAAAATGAAAATGCAGACTTGGTCAAGCATGCATTCTAAATTTGCACATTTCTTAAATTTTAGGGTAACTTTGCAAAAATGGAAAAGGGTTCTATTAACATGAAAATGGACCAAATTTAGTATCATTAGAAAGCTTAACAAATTTCCTAAGACTTTCTATGAGGTTACAAGTTCAATGAAGATTGATTTCATGTATGATTTGTAACATTTGTTTGAACATGCAAGATAACAACATTTAAGGCAGCAATCACATTAAGAAGATGCTTGGTCTACA
Source organism: Corymbia citriodora subsp. variegata (assembly GCA_014858505.1). Taxonomy (NCBI): domain Eukaryota; kingdom Viridiplantae; phylum Streptophyta; class Magnoliopsida; order Myrtales; family Myrtaceae; genus Corymbia; species Corymbia citriodora. The sequence continues at coordinate 5,926,404 of CM026414.1, forward strand.
GCTCTTATATGACATAGCAAAAATGAGGAAAAAATCATATAGATTGAGCATGAACCCATGGAAATTTTTTATTAAGGGATCTATACCTGAATGTAATCCCAATGCATGACATGAAAATAGCAAAAGTTAGGCAAACATGAAGTACATGTATAAAGACAGAACAAAATTCCATTAATTCATGCAATTATACGAACTAATGACATTCATTTGAAATTATTTAAACTTCCCTAGAATGACATTGAGATATGAAATAATTTTTATGAAGATTTTATTGTAAAAAAATCACAATTACATGTCCAATTACACACCAATGCAAATTCGGATTTATACAAGGCAGAAATGACCTACGGACGATTTTATGAGATTATAAATGAATGTTGTGCAAAAATTATGAAAAAAGTATATGATATGAGAAATATCTATACGAGAAAATTTTTAAAGGAATCATCTCAAAATGAGCTATGGAAAAATCACAAAAAAATCGACAAACTGAAAACCCTTACTCGAGAATGCACTGACCAACACAACAGAAGGACGATTTTTGGGGGATTTGACCAAGAAATACTCATCTAAAAATTATGAGAAAAATGTATATCATGACCAAGGTCTATACATGCAACTTCAATGAAGAAATAGAGATCTGAATTTGAACACAATATTCAGAAAAAGTTCAAGAAACTGTGCTAGGCATTCAAGAACTACAAATTTCAGAGATGAGCACGGTGATTTAGAGGCCGATTGACCTAACTCATTGATCTCAGAAAATTCCATGAAAAATATATAATCTAGATGAATATATTGTGGTCGATTTTTGTGAAAGAATCAACTTAAAAATCAAACCACAAAAATCAGCAAAAATACCAAACCGCAAAGGTCAAGATATGACAGAATAATAGGGATCAATTGAAACATAACAGAACACAACAGCAACTTTCATAGAAGTTTTCAAGTAGTAGTGGACGTCCAATCGGTTTGTCGAGTTGCCTTCGAATGTTATGAAGATTGAAAACGCGAAAGATATCAAACACAAACAAGCGTGTTTTCAATCTCATATAAAGTCATCTTTCATATCACTAATTTTGTTACTCGAAAATCATGGATTAAGTCCAAATATCAAATCAAGCAAAATCAAGTCACGATCAACCAATTAAATCCATTCCTAAGTATCTTAAACACATCACGGCAGCTATGAACATCATCAAATTGAACCTAGGTGTGAGCTCTAGCCTAGATTGCCTGATGCAATCTCGCGTCATTGAGTTCGAGTTCAAGAATTCTATTTTTATGAAGTTTTTTCGATGAATCGAACTCAAATAAGGTGAGATCAAAGCACAGCAGCCATAGTACTGTTGAAGGGACACCAAAGGCAAGGTAATTTTATGTCAAAAATATTTGCATGAGAAGATGTGCACCAGGTATCGATTCTGAAAATGGATTTTGATCTCGATATTTATACAAGGGAGATTATGTGATTACACCATTATCATATGTACAGCTGGTATAGGATTTAACATTAAAAATAATATGTTATATAATTCCGTCGCTCATATATTAGTGATGATGATATCCCGTATGTCAAGATGCCTCAAGAGTGTTCGAGAGGACAAGTAAAAAATATAATAACATATAAGCTCACATATCTATTATGAACTAATTGATATAATAATATGTTATGCCATTTGTCGCGACCCAACTTTGGCACAATGGCATGTCTAAAGAAAAAGGAAGCTAGGCGTAAAGACAAGTTTAGAGATTCTCACTCAAGTGACGGTCCTTAAAAGGCGCATCATATTTAAATTAGAACTAGAATAGGCCATAAAGGCGGTTTATGTAGGTGGCGATCTTGAAAACATGAAGATGGTGAATGATCGATATTAAATCCAACCATTTCATTAGTAAAAATTCATTTCTCGACATATGTCTCAAGTTTTCATTCAAGTTGTATAAACACTCGACGAGTTGTAGGGTTTCTTTTTTTTTTACATTTAGGGTTGCATGCTTAGATCTGGATTTGGATCATATGTACTGCTTTTATATGATTTTACATTAAAAGTAATATGTTTTATAATTCTACAAGTTCCTCTAGGCTTATTCTTGCCATTAAATCTGGATTTGGATCATTCACTATTCCTTCTTCTTGTAAAAAGAGTCTCTTGCGCTACATTATTAGAACAAGCTCTTCTCATCTTCTCAGATAATAAAGTAGCTACAATGCCTTCAAAGGATAATGCACTAAAACCATCACCAATGGAAACAATTAGATGTTACTATGAATTCGGCAGTGAACACAACAAAGTATATGCTTTATCTTCCTCATCCAGATTGACATCGATCGATGCAAGTTGTCCACAAATAGTATTAAACTCATTTAAATGTGCATAAAAAGAATCACCTTTGCTCATTCGAAGATTGTGCAGTCACTCCCGCAAAAACAACCTATTCACAAGAACTGTGCTTTGATAAAGGTTTTCTAGCTTCATCCACAAATCATTCGCTGATTTCTTAGAAGTCACATTTATCAGGACATTATCAGCAAGGGATAGCCAAATCATGCCTCGTGCCCTCCGATCACTAATATTCCACTCCTTCAATTCAGTGGAAGTGGATTCCTTCAACTCAACCTCCTTCGACTTCCCCTTGGATTTTCCTCAAGTTTATATTCTTCGATCACATACCACAGATCTCTATCCAGAAGTAGATCCTCCATCTTCAATTTCCATAACTCAAAACCCTTTTATCTAAATTTCTCTACTTCAATCCAGCTGATGACATCTTCCAAAGATTTGACTTCTTTCCTTTTTTTTTCGGATGTCTCTTCACCAGAAAACCCTAACCTTAAACAAAGGTTTGGTACCGGATGTTAGGATTCACTGCATAATCACAAAGAAAATTAGATAGTGAGAAAAAGAATTTGAGACGCAATGTTTTATCCTCGTTCACCCTTAAATTAGGGCTATGTCCAACTAAGACTCCCATTATAATTAACACATCGCACTTCTCTATTACATTCCTCAATTACAAGAGAAAAAAGAATACATACATGCATATATATTTTCAAACAATATATATATATATTAGCTATTCATGAGCCCAAACTCAAACAACCAATAAAATATAAAAATAGAATATATATATACACACTCAAGCCCAAACTTTGAATAAAATATAAGCTCAACCTCTAGTGTCGTAGGAGCACTGCCCTATATAATTAATGTGGAGTATAAATCACACCCCAATAGTATGGACAAGTATTAACAAGACCTTAATCATATAGTCTGGAACAGGATAGGTACATTCACATGAAGCATCCTAAGATAACTGGCACAAAGTTCAGACGTGGACAATGTCAATTGTTCCACTAATTACGGGTACCATCTTGTTATTGCATTGAAGGAACCTAAACCCAACCGTTCTTCCTTTTTTGTTGAGATGAAAGTGGAGGAATACTTTGCTCATGCCGGAAAAAGTTGTCCGGATCCACGGCGGTCTTCACACGCACCAACCTGTCGAAATTATCCTTGAAGTATTTCTTCCCCCAGGCGCTTGCTTGCTTATAATCCGTGTCGCCTTTCACGTTGTTGGTTCCAATGTCGAGATCCCTGTAGTTTATATAGGCCTCCCGAGGCGATTTCGACACATACGGCGTCATGTAACTGTAAAAACTTCGTATCCAACTCACATGCTTTGGAGCAACCTCGTTGCCTCCATTGGTCCAGGCCGTAATGTACTGGATCTTGTACAAAACCCCAGTTCTGTGAGGGAAGGGTAGGGCAGATTCAGAAATTTCGGCCATTTTCCCACCATAGGGGTTCCAAATCATTATAGGCACCCCTTCATCTTCGTCGAAGAACCTCTCCCACATCCCCTCTAAGCCACTCTCAGGGATTGGCTCCTTCACATAATCTGATTTGTTCTTGAAGAAATATTTGGTGTTGGAGCTCCTGTTGAGCAAGACTTCTAATGGCGTTCCACTTGGAAACCCTGCGAAGTAGAGGACTGACTCAATCCAGCTCATCTCAGTGCAGTCCTGTCTCACGACGTTGAGCTCGGGGAAGCCACTCTTCATCACCTTCAGGAGCGCATCGACCCCACCGAGGTAAAGGGTGTTGAAAAAGGCTTCCATCGTCCTCGTCCCGTTGGGGCCGGAGTTGTGGCTCTGCAAGATTACCCGCATGAATAGGTCATCAGGGAGCTTGTTCGCAACAAGTTGCCATTGGTGCACAAGCTTCGTCGCATTTTGTTCCAACGTCCTCAGGGGAGAGAACACCGTCACGGTCGACTGCACTGGGACTAGCTTGACTTTCCAAGATACTACCACGCCTAAGCTGCCACCGCCACCACCTCGGATTGCCCAGAATAGATCTTCCCCCATGGATTCTCTATCCAGCAGCCGACCTTGGGCATTGACCAACTGCACATCAATTACGTTATCGGCTGCAAGGCCGCATTTGCGTAGCATCATGCCATACCCTCCCCCACTGAAATGGCCACCGACACCGACCGTGGGGCAAATGCTGGCCGGGAAGCCTAGGGTCCCGCTCTTCTCGGCAATCCTATAGTAGAGCTCACCGACCGTGGAACCTGATTCAACCCACGTGGTTTTATTCTCTGCATCCACGGTGACTGATCGAAGATTCGCCATGTCAACGATCACAAACGGGACTTCAGACAAATATGAAAGCCCCTCATAGTCATGACCGCCGCTTCTGATCCTCATTTGGAGTCCATACTGTCGGGAGCAGATGGTGGCGGCTTGGACGTGGGAGACATTGAGCGGGGTCACGATGAATGAAGGTTTTGAAATGGAAGGAGTCAAGAAGCGTAGGTTCTGTATGGTAATGTCCAAAACAGAAGAGTATGAAGAGTTGATTGGAGTATAGACGAGTTTAGAGATAGCAGATGCGTTTCCGAAGTGAAGAGAGAGGCATTGCAGGAAATCCTCAGGAGTGCTCACAGCAAAAGCTATCAGAGGAGCAGAAAGGACAAGGAGACATGTCAAGTGATGGTGATAATTGAAGTTTGCCATTTTCATTCTCTTGAGCATTGCCAATTACATTAAGCGCGCCTCATTTATAGATCATACGAGGGCACGAACTGCGAAAGCTGATCGTTGATTCCCCTATACCCTTCCAATTGGTGATCCGCGTAGGTGAAGAAACTAGTCTACACGAGCATAGGGTTGGACCTGCTATTAAAGAGATAGAAATTCGTTAGACATTAAATCAAATTCATCGGTGTGGATACTTTGGCACTGAGATTATCAAGTCGTCGATACCTTTGACACCAACATCTTAGAATTGATACCGAAGACTGTTTAGTACCTATATTTAAAAAGAGTCATAATTGTTGCATTATTTTTAATGAGTTTGTTCATATTCCTATGTTGTGATTGTTCGTATTTCTAGGTAAAATGATTACTTTTTGAGATATTATAAGATATGGTGAGATATGATGAGATGTGGTGAGATATTGTAAGATATTATTTCTAGCTATATCTATGGGGAAGAGCAAAGGTACGTAATAAGTATATAAATAGGGAAAGTCTTGTAATTGTCTTTGTTAAAAGGTGAAATTTATTGAATTAAACAAAAAAAAAGAGTCTATCTATCGCATTCTCCTTTTTACATGAGTTGCGAGTGTTTCACCTTCAAAATTTTATCCCAACAAATCAATATTGCTGTTGCACTTTTGACAATACAACAAAGTGGTATCGGAGCTTATGATTTGTGATCATGGCTTCAACATGTAATCAGCTTCCTCTTCAATACCCTCGTTTAACCAAAGAAAATTATGGTAACTAGGCCATTAGAATGAAAGTTCTACTCGATGCCTACAATGTATGGGAATTTGTCAACACTGGCTATGGTGAGCTAGAAGATGAAGCCATCTTGAACCAAAACCAAAGGAATGCCTTAGATAAGGTTCGAACAAAATATTAAAATGCCCTGTCAATCCTTTGTCAAGCTTTAGATGATTCTATGTTTGAAAAAGTTTTGAGCATCACTACTACTAAGGAGGCATTAGAGATCCTTCACAACACACACCAAGGAGTTTAGAATGTTCAAAAGATTTTCCTTCAAACTTTGAGAGGCGAATTTGAGGTAATTCATATGAAATAATTTATATTGATTGTTGATTATTTTGCAGGAGTCTTAGCAATTGTCAATCAGATTTAAAGAAACGGGGCATTTCAAATATTTGTGTTGTCAAAAAAATACTTTGGTCCTTAGACAAGAAGTGTGACCACATTACTGTTGCAATTGAAGAATCCAAAGACTTGAATACTATAACGATTGATGAGCTTATGGGTTCATTACATGCCCATAAAGAAAGGTTAAGAAAGAAAAAGATTGAACCAGTGGAGGAAGTCCTCCAAACGCAATTGACCATTTGAAATGAGAAGGAACAAAGAAGAGATCCCATGCAAACTCACGGGACAAATAAAGATCATGATTGAGGCCAAGGCCAAGGGTTGAGGACGAAGTAGAGGAGATGATGCTTGAAGTGACAGTAGATACTAGTATCAAAGAGGTATTCATGGAAGAGGAAAGAACTTGACAGGCCAATGGTAAAATAAATCTAAAGTTCAATGTTATCATTGCAATAGACTTGGCCATTATGCTTCTAACTACTAGAACAAAGAGAGTAGCAAAGTAGACAAAAAGGCAAACTTGGTGAATGATGCCAATCAAGTTCTCTTGTTGGCATTCAAAGAAGATGAAAGAGGCCAAAATCATACATGGTATTTGGATAATGGTGCAAGCAATCACATGTGCGGGAGAAAGGAGAAGTTTTTCGAGTTAGATGAGACAATTAAAGAGAAAGTCTTGTTCGGTGATAACTCTAAAATCCTTGTCGAAGGGAAAGGTACAGTTCTGATTCATTTGAAGAATGGTGTACATCAGTTTATTACTAATGTTTATTATGTTCTAAAAATGTCAAGCAATATCTTGAGTTTGGGACAACTTCTTGAAAATGCTATACTATTTATATAAAAAGTCTTAGCTTTGTATTGAGAAACTAGAATAATAAACTAATTGCAAATGTGGATATGCTGAAGAATAGGATGTTCACTCTCAATAAAAAGAATGAAATGTCTCAATGCTTGAAGGTGTGCGTGGATGATCCTTCATGGTTGTGGCATTTGAGTTTCGGCCATCTCAATTTTGGCGGATTCATTTTGCTTTCTCGAAAGAAGATGGTTTATGGCTTACCGCATATTGATCATTGGTATCAAATATGTAAAGGGTGTGTTATCGGTAAAAATTCTAGAACTAGTTTTCTAAAGGAAGCAACTTATCAAGCCAAAAAGCCGCTTGAGTTGATTCATTACGATGTGTGTGGCCCAATTACTCCTCATTCACATGGTAATCATTGATGTTTTGTTTCTTTTATCGATGATTTGACTTGAAAAACTTGCGTGTATTTTTTGAAAGAAAAGACAGAAGTGTTTGATACTTTCAAACAATTTAAGAACCTAGTTGAAAAGGAGAGAGGCTATTTTCTCAAGGCTTTAAGTATTAATCATGGTGGAGAGTTCACCTCAGCCATATTTAACAAATTATGTGGGAATCATGGTATTCAATGCTTCTCGACGGCTCTGTATCCTCCTCAACAAAATTGTGTAGTTGAACGGAAAAATAGAACTATTCTTGACATAGTTCAAATCATGTTACAGAGCAAAAAATTGCCCAAGAAGCATTGGGCTAAAACTATTTGTGTGCGGTTTATCTTCAAAATATATGTCCCACATATGGACTTGAAGGCATAACTCCATAAGAAGCATGGACTAGGAGAACACCAAGTATTTTACACTTGAGGGTTTTCAAGAGCATTTCCTATGATGTCCCAGAACAAAAAAGATCGAAGCTGGAAGACAAGAGCAAAAAGTTCATCTTTATCAAGAATAACTCATCATCCAAAGTTTATCAATTTTTTGATCTAAACACTTTGAAAGTGTATATAAGTAGAGGTGTCAAGTTCGATGGAAATGGCACATGGGAAGACAATCCAAAAGAAAAGGCGAATGCTTGTGGTGATTCTAACCAAATAGAGTTGAAAGCTCATTTTGCCCCTGTGACATCCTGAAATTCGAGCCCTTTGAGGGATGAATGAACATGGATTTCGTCAATGCATTATTGGTTGATTTCACTCAAAACTGATCACTCCTAAGATAATGACTTTGAGGGGAAAGGCTAGTGAGGATTGAACTCGTGCAACTAAAGAACTTGATTTAGGAAAACGACTCGACCATGAGACTTGCGTAAGGAAGATCCTATAGATATGTAGGCTGATTTCAGGGACAACTAAAAGTCGAGTCGCAAACAGAACATAATGGGAGGATGGATGATTCCATTTACTGTTATCTAACCAGCGAACGACTCTATGTTGATCATTGGTAATCATGTACTTTGAAATAAGAATCTATCATTTGCAATTTTATGTAGTCAAGGATGTCCATGTGTTGAGAAGTGTTGAACGTGATTTGGCACGACTTGGTTATGTGTGAATCCTCGAAGCTGTCTGTCAGTCTGAGTTGTACAAAAATGACATTCAGGTGAAATTGACAAGACATGAGAATTTAGTATTGGACTTCAAATTTTTGGAAACGTTCAAGACGGACTTTTGGACAATACCTCTTTGATAGTTGATAGTGTCAGTTAAGCCGAGTTTTTGGAAAAGGGATTTACGGAACGAGGAAATGAGCCTACAAGGACATGGGCTGGGCAAGACCAGTGTGGGCCTCATGCCCAAGGTGGGATGGCCACCATGGTAGGCCCGAGGCAAGCAAGTGAGCCCATTGAACTAAATTGACAATTTACCCTTTCGAGCTTATTGTTTAACCTTGAGCCATTTCGAGTCCAACCTATTCCTGAGCCTAGTCCTATTCATTTTCTAGTTCGTTTCTTAGGCCAGCCCTTCATTTTCAGCCCAAGGGCAATTTGGGAAATGTACAAGGTGGAAATGGCCATTTTGCCCCTAGATATTATTATAAAAAGGACAAAAGAAGAGAGAAGATGATGTCATCTTGCTTGGGACTTGAACCAAGCCATTAATGGCCTTAATGAGGCCTTGAAGTAGCCCTCACTTCACTCTCTCATCTCCCCTTTAGCCCTCCATAAACCACACACTTCTCTCTCCCCTTGTTTCTCTCATTTCCTTCTATTTCTCATTCCGACCTTACTCCAAAAAACCAAGTTTCTCGTGGCCTTCCCGTTCTGATCACCTCCCATGCCACCCACCACCATGCTCAGGAGACAAAATTCATATGGCCCATGTTGGTCGTTTGCCAGTCGGAGTCGCTGGCTAACCTATCGACCAGCTAGAAGCCATTGTCAGCCTGATCGTCTATTGCAGCACAATTTTGCCCAATTTTGTTTTTTCAATCATTTTCCTCCCATTTCGACCCGATCTCCACCCATCCTAGCCACTAGCCGTTCCCCCTCGACCCTTAGGTGCCACCGATTGTCGACTAACCGCTTGCCGGAGCTCCAGCTAGCCCATTTTGCTTCGGTTAGCCCTTTTCCTCCTGTGCAGTGTAGTTTTCCAACTTGCAGTGAGAGAGTAGAGGTTGTTGCTACTGTTTTGACCCTAGGACTGCCTTGGATAGCTGTGGTAGGAGTCCCTATGTGTCACCTTCGTCGACGCCACCGTGTCCATGTCACTGGCCCGCTTAACAGGTAAGTTTAGCCCCTAATTATTTGTTAGTACCTAAACTTGCTTAGGATTGGGTTAATTAGTGGTAGTGTTAGTTTAGAAAGTTTAATTAAGTTATATTAGCCCTAAGATAGGTGGTTTGATAGATGATTAAGATTAACTTAGCTTAATCTCGCTTTATGTGCTTAATTGTGGCTTAATTATGTTTATGTGTTAATTAAGCATGTTTAGCTTAATTGATTGATTAATTGTTTTAATTAATGATTTGTTTAATTTCTGAATTTAAAATATTGAATTCTGAAATTACACTCTTCACAATTACTGTTCACGATTATTGTTTACGGCATTGTTCACGTTACTGTTCATTTGGAAGTGAAAATATGCATAACTTCATGTATCTTGATTTTATGAGGTGAATTGGATGTGTTATTGCATGAACTTCCACTTGAATCGTGTGGTTTTTACAAAAGAAAGGGAAAATGATTTGTTTGAGGAACATGGAAATAGACCGCTTTTATGAGAAAGGATTTGAGATTGTATATACAAGCATGTGTGCATTGGCTAATGCTCAAAGATAATAAGTGGATTGTGATGGTATGCTTGCATGATTACTAAGTTGAACCCACTGTTTCGGCTGTAGTTCAAGGGGTGATAGTCTGATTTATTGAAAGGAAGGGCTCGGAAGGGCACGGTTGCGCCTTTGCAGAGGAAGGGCGCTGTAGTGCCTCAGAGGGCATGAAATAGCATGGTTGCATCACTGTGGAGAAATGGCACCGTAGCGCCGTAGCACCTTGGCCCTAGATGTAGTCCTATGGACAGTAATAATCGGAACACATATAGATGCAAAAGCGTATAAGAAATATGGCATCATTGATTCTGATTATGCATGTGCTGATTACATTATTTATGGCAGGCACGCATGAATTGATAACATGCAGGGTGTGGCAATGGTAAGGTGAGATCGCTTGTGACGTAACTCGCATGTAATTGATGAACTGCATCATCTAATAGCTATATGCATTGCGTGTATTGTGTTGAGATTTAATGTGCATGGTATGGCATACTGGGTAAGATTGCATGCAAATCGACTATATGATTTTTGGTTGACCTGGTCTATTGTTTGATTGCTGATTGCTGATTGCTAGTTGTTTGTTATTGGTTTGTATGAAGGGTAGTTCTAAAGAGATACCCCGAGTTGAGTTGGGATATTAACCGAGGCTTAGGGGGAGAACTCGCTGAGATTTTATCTCACTGGTTATTGTATAACCACTTTCAGGCCTTTAGAATGGCACTGTGGAGAATCTTGTCCCCGCTCTTCTAGTGATCTTCTTGACAAAGCCTGAGTCCGATGGATCCGAGTGACAATGGTGCTAAACCTGGAGGTTCTTTTTGTATAAATGGATTAGTTAAACCTAGTTTCTTTTTAATCTAGCTCAGTGAATGGATTGGCCTCATTTGTTGGGCTTGTAAATCAGAAAACGATCATCCATTGGTTAATCCAGTAAGATTGTATAAATGAGTAGTTGATGTTATCTTGCTGTTCATCCCTCTATCCCTGTTTGATTGTTTGATTGTCTGTTTGGACTAGTGATGATTTGTTTTCTACTTGCGCTTAATGAAAGATTAAAATGAATGGTTGTCGACGAGTTCTGGGACGTTGCTTTTAGTTGACCATGGCAATGGATTGTTGCGTGCCCGGGATTTGGGGGGTGATAGCTCCTTCTTCTCTAATAGCTTCTTCAAGTTCATGATCACCAACTTCTTCAAATGGTGTCGATGAATTGCTAGTGCCAAGATTGAGGAGATTGTTTGACATTTATGAAGTTGCCGATGATCTTCATCTTGTATGCTTTCTTGCCGATTATGAATTATTTAACTATGATGATATTGTCAAAGAGAAAAAATGGAGGAAAGCCATGAATGAAGAAATTGAAGCCATTAAGAAGAATCAAACGTGGGAGTTTGCTGATCTTCCAAAGGATAAGAAAGTGATTGGTATCAAATGGATGTACTATGCCAAAAAGAATGAGAAAGGAGAGGTGACAAGGTACAAAACTAGATTAGTCACGAAGGGGCACAAGTAAAAAGTCAGAATTGACTATGATGAAGTCTTTGCCTCTGTCATCCGCATGAAAACAATTAGATTTATCATTTCCATTGGTGCTCAAAATGACTAGCAAATTTAATAGATGTCAAATCGGCATTTTTGAATGGCATTCTTGAAGAAGAGATTTATGTTGAACAACCTGAGGGGTTTGTTGTGAAAGATCATGAAGACGAAGTGTTGAAGTTGAACTCTATATGGATTAAACAAGCACCGAGAGCATTGAATTCTAGAATTGATGCATATTTCAAGGTGAATAGATTCATTCAATGTCCATATGAGCATGTACTCTATTTGTAGCAAGAAAAAGGTGATGTCCTACTTGCCTGCTTATATGTCAATGACCTTGTCTTTATATGAAATAATGTCGCAATGAAGAATTTGAGATGACTGATAATGGTCTCATAAATTATTTCCTTAGTATCGAAGTGAAGCAAAGTGCCAATAGGATTTTTATTTCCCAAAAAGGATATTCAGAAAATATCTTTGAAATATCCAACATGAAGAATTGTACTTTAGTCAATATACCAATGAAGTGTGGAACCAAGCTTTTGAAGTTTGATGATGGTGTTGATGTTGATTTGACATATTATAGAAGCTTGATTGGGAGTTTGAGACACTTGACACGCATGAAACCATATAATATGTATAATGTTGGAATTGTAAGTCAAAACATGGAGAAGCCGAGTCATCTCATCTTAAAGCTACAAAGAGGATACTTTAGTACATCAAAAGTACTATTTCTCATGGCTTATACTATCATTACTCTGAATCCTTCCAACATAGAGCTTATTTGGATAGTGATTATGGTGGAGATGTTGACAATTAAAGAGCATTACAAACTGACAATTAAAGAGCATTACAAACTTCCACATTGTCATCAACGAAGCAATCTAGTGTTACTTTGTCGACATGTGAAGCTGAATATGTAGCTGCATCTTCGTACTTTTGTTATGCAATATGGTTGAGAAGACTACTCAAAGATATTCTTATGGAGTAGAAGAAAGTAATGGAGATTTTTATTGATAATGTTTCTACTATTGCATTGGTGAAAAACCCAATTTTTCATGAATGAAGCAAAGATATCGATGTTCGATATCACTTCGTTTGAGAACAAGTTAAAGAGTTGAAGTGTTGCATGTGAAGATAGGAGATCAAGTAGTAGAAAATTTTACTAAACCTCTCAAGATCAATGCTTTTTGATAGCTCAAGAGCCTACTTAGAATGATTAATGGAAAAAAATTGGTTTAAGGGGGAGTGTTATATATTAAACCAAATTCATCGTGCCAATACTTTAACACCAAGACTATCAAGTTACCGATTCCTTCAACGTTAAGATCTCAAAATTGACACCAAAGATTGTTTGGTACCATATTGAAGAAGAGTCATAATTGTTGCATTGTTTTTAATGAGTCTATTTGTATTTCCCTATAATTGTTGCATTGTCTATCTAAATGGAATGATTGTTTCTTGAAATATGGTGAGACATTGTTTCTTGCTATATTTATGGGGAAGAGCAAAGGTTACGTAATAAGTTTATATATAGGGAAGTCTTGTAATTATTTTTGTTAAAAGGTGAAATTTAGTGAATTAAACAAAAAAAGCTTATCTATTTACCTCTCCTCTTTGGTGAGTTGCAAGCATTTCACTTTCAAAATTTTATCTCGAAAAATCAATATTATTGTTGCACCTCTAACAATTCAACAACAATGGCATTAAAGAATATATTTCTTCTCATGAGAGAATCATTCAGACCCTTTTTGAGGTAATTGTGGGTGTGGTTCTCTACAATTTAATTGATATATAAACCAAATAAAATGCCATACCTTGCTCAAAGAATGTCTTCATAACTAATAAAATATGCATAGGCAAGATCACATGATTCAATAATGTCAGTCAGCATCTATCTTAAACAATAATACATTTATCTCTTCTTGGTTTGTTTTTGCATCCGCCGCCGACTTATAGTTATGTTCAAGAATTAGACAATCTCAATTTTGCCAAGTTGCTAGGATTTCAAACTTTACGTCCATATTAATGATCTAAAATGAGTTCAGAATCAATGCTTACATTAATAACCTAAAGTGAGTTCATGATCAATGGTCGCATTAATGATTTGAAGTGAGTTAGGATTAATGGTTGTATTGATGATATGAAGTGAATTCATAATCAATGACCATATTAATTATCTAAAGTATTTTTAGAATTAATACCCAAATAAGATTTAAAACAGTTTCAAACTTAACAACTAAATTATAGATTCAAAACGATTTTAGACTTGACGACAACATAAAAGATTCAAACTTAATATTCTGAAACATGTCTAGATTTAATGGTTGAATTAAAGTTTTGTAACGATTACAAAGCTAATGACCAAAATAAAGTTTTGTAACGGTGGCAAAATTAATACTTGGAATAATGCTTTGTAATGGTTATAGAATTAATGCTCAAATTAGTGCTCTGAAACGGTTTCGAAACTTACATTTAGATTTAAAGTTTGAAGCGAGTTTAGATGTTACGGCCGAATTAATGCTTTGAAACTGTTTTAGAGTTAATGAGCCAAATTGATTCAAATAAATGTAATCTATGACTAATTGTAGGAGGCGATTGAGAGAGAGAATCATGAAATGATTGAAGAGAGAGAGATGATAGTGATCAATGAAATTAGTCACACATGGAAGCAATTGCTAGCATAATGTGGTGGTAAACTTTCTCAATTTCTCTTTACCATTGGACGCGAGGTTGGTGATGTGTTTAGACTAGAAGCTCAACATTTGCGGTGCTAGCATTGAAGAACATCATAATTAGTATCATGAGGAGTTTAGACATTCGTGGTTTGGATTTGAATAACATTAGAACCAAAATACTTTAACAATGCTATAAGGAGATCAAACTTTTGTGGTCAAAATCTGAAAAGCGTCAGAACTAATGCTACAAGAACATTAGATGTTCGTGGTCAAAGTCTAAAGAACGTCGTAACCAAACTTTTTAGCATTGTATGAGGGAATATGATTAGCCTCATTTTCACTTCTACGTGCTTCTTATTAAAATGCATGAATAATGTCTATAAAATACATGTATGGGCGTTTTGGCTTCCACCGTAAATCGTTCTTAATTCAATTTTACCTATGCACATATTCTTATTTTTCTAAACAAACCCCAATAGGATATGCCCTTGTAATTTTGGCCTTTTCTTCAGATCTTCATTTGGTCCAAGAACTTTTGGGCCTGGCAGCTCGTGCAGTGCAATGAGGATGAGAGTGGGTTTCGGCGTGTCGGAGGTGTTGAAGCATAGGTTTCATATGTATGATTGAAGAACGGTTGAGTAAGAACATCTAGTGTGTGTATATGACTGAGGTTCTTGGATGGAAGATTGGGAATGATTTATGAGGCATTGCGTTAGGCTTTGGTTTGCAAAGGATTTAGAAGGCGAAGAAAATGAAATTATGAACAACATTAGGAGTGACAAATAGGGAGAGGACCTTGGATTTTGTAAATGAAGTTTCCATTTTAAGGTTTAGTTCAAAATATTTTTGTTGGGTGAGATATTGAGTTGTGCATACTCATCTTTATAGGAAATGGGGGCAAATAAGAATTTAGAAAAAAATAAAGTGAGAAAGAGTCAATGATAATCAAAATGAGACGATCTTACCAGCCACCTAAAATCTTGACTGGAAAATTCCCAAGTACATAACTTAAAAGAAAAATCCAACCAAATTACAAATAATAATAAAGTTGACATTCTTAGTTGATGATTCTAGTGATCTCATTAACGGAGAAATTGGTTTTTCTTAATTCGTTTCAATTATTTCATAATACTTGTGCAAGGACATGCATTTCTACAGCCCTTGCACTTACAAGTTGCAAAATGCATGATGTTGAGCTATACCTACCTAATAATAGATTAGAGCCAGAGGCGACATGGGAGAAGAAACTGTAAAGACCCACACGACTTTAAAACGTTACTCAAGGAAGAGGGATCCCAGCCTTATATGCTAACCTAGGACTTCCTCCCTAAGCGATGTGGGATAAGAGACATGTGATCCTCTCACTTACGCACGTCCGAGGACCGATGGGCTGAGTAATATTGTCTACTTTGGGTTGAGACTCGCACAATTTTAAAACATTACTCAGGGAAGAGGGATCCCAGTCTTGTATGCTAGTCCAAGACTCCCTCCCTAAGCAATGTGGGATAAGAGACATGTGACCCCCTCCCTTACGCACGTCCGAGGACTGATGTGTCCCTAAGCAATGTGGGATAAGAGACATGTGACCCCCTCCTTTATGCACGTCCGAGGATCAAGGTGCGGACGCACTGCCATCCCTCCTCCCTGTGCACCCAGGCCATCACATTCTCCCCCCCTTTGAGCACAGCATTCTCGTTGTGGCCCCACATGCAGTCGGGAGTCGGCTCTAATACCATTTGTAAGGATCTAGGGCTCGCTAAGTAATATTGTTTGCTTTGGGCCGAGACTCGCACGGATTTAAAACGCGTTACTCAAGGAAGAGGGATCCTAACCTTATATACTAGCCTAGGACTCCCTCCCTAAGCGATGTGGGATAAGAGACATGTGACCCTCTCCTTTGCGCACGTCTGAGGACCGAGGCATGGACGCACCACCATCCCTCCTCCCCGTACACCGCCGTTCGGGCCATCACATTCTTCCATTTGTAAGGACCTCCTTTAAAAATTTCATAAAAAGATTTGGCATTTGAGGAGAAATGATTTGACGACAGTATTTAATCTATTTTGAGGATAACAATCTACTTTGAACCACAAAAAATAAATAATAAATAGTTATAAATTTTTGTGGAGTTATTCCTTAAAAAATTTGTGGCTCACACCATGCTATTACTCTCATGGTAGCTAAAAAATTATCATACTAACAAAACCCTTTTATGAGCTAATGATGACCCTAACGGGTACCCACTTGAAGGATCCAAAGACTAGACTTAAAACTAGTCTTAATCAAAATGGTTGGGGCTCCACTTCTTGGTAAATTTGTCATAAGTATATCAATTGGAGTTTTTTATGATAAAAAATTTAGTTTAGAGTAAATTTATCACATATGTACTAACTTGTAGTTTTTCGTATTATTAACCATAATGATCGCAATATAAAAAAATGTCAAAACTTCATGTTTTGAGCAATTAATAAGTACGGCAGTTCGATATCTTCGTTTGTTGGATTGTAATAAACATAAAATAGTTTATTTTAATTTTATGATGTACTTTTATCATTTTGTAAAATATTTTATACAAAAAATAAGAATAAATTTCTTAAATTGAAGGTAGTGATTAAAAAAAAAGTGATAGAATGAGAAGGACCATGAGAATATAAAGTCGCAATCAAAACTAATAGGGTTAGTGGAATTGTATCTTGTGCTAAAAGTGGTTGGAGCCCCACTTCAAAATTCCATTAGTGTAGTCAGTGAAACAAAACGGGCCACCCGCCACTCATCCAATCGTGCCTTTCCCAATCCTCGTTTTGAGTGAAGACTTTTCACTGTTTTTGGGCCTCCACCCTCGGTGGATGAGGATTGGCCCGGCTGCCCACCCCCACAACCCAACTCAAAGACAGCGAAATGATGCAATCCACCATTGATAGGTGTCTTAGTTTGGAATTTCATCATTTGTCATATATATATATATATCATTTTATGATTTTTCAATGTATTAATCCAATTTAATGGAAATCGATTTTAAATAAATTTTTCATAATTGTACTACTTAAGAATTTTTGATGATCAAAAGATTAGTTTGTAATAAATTTGTCGTAAGTGTACAACTTTGGAGTTTTTTATTAGTAAAAAAATTAGTTTCTGGTTAATATATCACATTTATACTAGTTTGTGATTTTTCATGTTATTAACTCTTTAAATATATATATTTATATATAAATATTGCAATATAAAAGAGTGTAAAAACTTAATGTTTAGAGCAATTAATAAGTATGGAAGTTCAATATTATCTTTTGTTGGACTGTAATAAACATAATTTAGTTTATTTTAATTTTATGATATACTTTTGTTATCTTGTACAATATTTTATGCAAAAAGTCCGAATAAATTTCTTGAATTGAAGGTAGTGATTAAAAATGTGATAGAATGGGAGGGACCAAGAGAATAAAAAGTCACAATCAAAACTGATATGGTTCGTGGAATCTTATCCAATTATGTCTCTCTCGATCCTCGTCTTTAGTGAAGTCTCCTTATTGTTTTTGGGCCTTCACCCTCGGTGGATGGGGACTGGCCCGGCCGCCCACCCCCACAACCCAACTCAAAGACAGTGGGAATGGTACATCGAGAGAGGAGTGATACAATATGTACTCATCGCAATTGCCACTTACTTGGATGCGCGCCTTATCTCCCTCTGAATGCCGATCGCCATCACATTGGCAACGAATAACAAAGAGTTTGAGATTTAAAAAGTGAGGTTCATATCAAGAAAAAAAATTCTAAATTGATTATTTATGATAAATTATTTTAAATTAATAACTCCAAACTAGTACACACGTTATGAATTTTTATCATTGATTAGTTTTCGTTAAATTTTACTATCAATTTGTTGAATTGGATAGCACGTGATAGTTAATGGGTGTATTAGTTTCGGATTTTTCCCTCCGTCATAGGTATACCAATTTGTGATTTTTCAAGGTATTAATCCAATTTAACAGAAATCAATGTAGAATAAATTTATCACAAGTGTACAACTTTAGAGTTTTTGGTGCATTTCTTACAAGTATATCACTTTGGAGTTTTTTATAGTAAAAAAATT
Source organism: Corymbia citriodora subsp. variegata (assembly GCA_014858505.1). Taxonomy (NCBI): domain Eukaryota; kingdom Viridiplantae; phylum Streptophyta; class Magnoliopsida; order Myrtales; family Myrtaceae; genus Corymbia; species Corymbia citriodora. The sequence goes on from CM026414.1 coordinate 5,944,942, forward strand.
AGTTTAGGGTAAATTTGTCAAATGTGTACTAGTTTGCAATTTTTGGTGTTATTAACCCTTAAAAATATATATAAAAATACAAAAATATAAAAATAATGTAAAAACTTCATGTTTCAAGCAATTTATAAGTATGGCAGTTCAATATTGTATTTTGTTGGACTGTGATAAGCATAATTTAGTTTATTTTAATTCTACGATGTACTTTATTATCTTGTAAAATATTTTATGCAAAAAGTTAGAATAAATTTCTTAAATTGTAGGTAGTGATAAAAAGTGTGATAGGATGGGACGGACCAAGATAATAAAGAGTTAAAATAAAACTAACAGAGTTCGTGGAATCGTATCTTTGAGTCCCAAAAATCGAGATTGCTCCAAGTAATTCTTATATGTTCGCGCTGGTTGAAAGAAATGTTACGCACTTAAAGTAAAGTCCTTATGTTGACAACCGAATAAGACCTTGATCGACGCAGAACTTGCTTGGAGATCACTGTTCATTTTCCTCTGGTTTTCGATTTATTCGGATCAGTTTTCTATCCCCGCACATGAGCACTTTTCTTCACTTACTTTTATTTTTATAAACTTCCATCATTTGCACGTAGTTTCTCAATGGATCAATTCAGACAGGCATATTGGTCATACCACCGGTGAGTACACCTCCATTCAGCTTACTAAGCATTTGTTAGTCACAATAAACGATATAATTGTATTTTTGAACCTTCAGAAAAAGTGTGTTTGACTCGATCATGTATTTACAATTAGATCATAACTACTCGAGGTAGACATATCTGATCAACTGGTTTATTTATGTACTTATGTGAACACAAATCGGTCCTTCTTTTCTACTCCATTCTCTCCATTCTTTTCTAAGTTGGTTTCCTAACATCTCCCAAAGCCCACATCATTTGACAAGAGAAAACATGCTTCAGTAGCAGCCGCTAGATTAAGATTACGAAATTTAGCCAAAGGTCTCGAGGGTACTATATTGGTGCGTTTAAGAGAGCCACCAGAGAATGACTTTGCCTCCAATGACTTTTACTTAATGTAAATAGTATATGGTAATACACTTTAGAAAGCGACTTTGGCCTCAAGAGCCTCACCATTCCAATGTCCTCTTCTCCCTCGCTGCCAACCTTGTCACCTCGTTGACCCTCCTATCACATGACCCTCAGCGGCCATTGTCACGCGATCCTCGAGGACCCTTATGTGATCCTCAGCCCAAGGTGAGATAGATTTTACTTGGACGAGCTTGCCGACATCACACAATCTCGACGAACTAGATATGGAGCCATAATTGTCTCTGTTTGAGACAGGCGATGAGCATTGTGTCTAGAGTAACCACAAGGGTAAATTGGGAACATGCAAACATTACTAAGAATAAGAATGGGAGAAAAGAGCAATATACTAAACTCTAGAGATAACATTTTCAAAATGCTAAAAGCCCAAAACTAATTGCAAGTAACCTTGACTTTTGAGCATTTTAAAAACTCAACTTCGCATTAAAGGTCTATAAGATTGTGTTACCAAACACTAAAACTTTGTCCCTAAGGGCCTTTGGAGGTCCAAACCTCTTTGAAAATGCTAAGCTAAACGTAGCTTAAGTGGTCTCTATATCCTTCAGGATATCACACAGTGCAGTGTACGCATTAATTTCAATTACTACTTCAACCAAAAAAAATTTATCACAATTTTCCCTTCCACTATCCAATTGCTCAGCACACGCACGTATTATGGTATTTCATTCTATCCTTGGAGCGATGTCAGTGTTAGTTGTGATGCATATATAAACACTGTAAAAACCTCGCCTAGTCATCAGCATTTGACTAACCCAAAATCTCACAGGGAGACATTTTCTTTTTCACTCCTAATATCAGGTGTATCTGATATTTCTTGTCTGGCCTATTACAAGTTTCGCGGATTTTTAGGATATCCACGTCGGTTTTTGTTAATTTTTATCACATCCATTGACCTCATCTCATTCTCAGTTCTAGGTGTCCCATAATTATTGTTAAGCATGATCTCTTCCTATGATCTTTTTTGAACTCGAAGAGTCTTATCTCTATGCATGCCACTACCAGTACTAGAGGCAGTTGCCCGTGCGAGAAAGAAATCTCAAGCTTGTCTGACATTCCTATTATTCACATTTCATATGTCTACGCGGGTCAGCATTCCCTTCATAGATGATTACCGTTCATCTTAAGAGCACAAGCACATTCAAAACAAAGGCAAACTCATGTCATTTATTTACTCCAACAAAGTATATTACATTTCACAACGTAAAATAGAGCAACATTTTACATTCTATGAAATCCCAATGCATTCACGTGCTCATCTTGCACTTCTTTTTGGAAAAGGCTTTGTGATATGATATGCCATTCGTAGATAAGCAAGGGTAGTTAATCAAAACCCGTGGATGTTGTCGGATAAGCTAACTTTCCTATTAATGCTTTGATTAGTTGAAAATGTAAAAAATAACCATAAAAAATTAATTTGATACCCTTATATCAACAATAGGATTTTTAAGAATAAAAAAGGGATCAAGGACAGGTTTGGACATTAACTTATCAAAAAATATTTTCAAGGGTTATAATAATTTGGACACGTATCTTACAAAAATATACTTTATATGATATCATTTCCGAATCTAATGTTTATTCAGAGAACAATAATTTCTCAACTAAAGTAGCTTTCATGAAATTAAGTCTTTAACCACAAATTCGTAATTGAGTTCACGTACAGATTAAGCCCTTTCAATTTCTTTTTTATGCATAGATAGTCTTTACAAAAACAAATTAAACTAAAACGGACGTCAATGTAAGATGCTACGCAAATTGTGAACAAGTTTCCCACTTTATTGTACTACAAAACACAAACACTTATCCTCTACAAAACAGAAACACTTATCTTCTACGGAAACCACAAGTCAAATTATATATTGGAACTTTATTAGGTCTATCATAAGTAGACCTGATCAGCGAGTTGGCGGGGATGAGCAGGCGTGGTTGGATACTTTAAGCTCACTGGGGCATGGCAAACTATCCAGGCTCGACAAGTGAGCAGTAGGGCAGGTAAAGAGCCTTGAATGCTGGCCCGGGCCTATATTTGTTAACTGTATATACAATTGTGTTTGGTTAATAATTCAATCTTGATATTTAAAATATATGACAAACACGTCAAATTTCTAATGTTGAGAAATAGTACAAAACTCATAAGTGATAAAACAAGATAATAAAAGAACTAAAATTTAATTAATTCAATTTTTTTACATTTATCTTGTATTCTCTCTGATAAATAATAAAAAAGGTGGCTTCATGGGCGGCCCAGCTAGCTCATGTATCCGATTGGGCATTTGCCCAGATTCACAAGTTTGGGCGTTGGTAGGGTCCTAATTGTTTGATCCCGAGGTAGACTCAGCCCAAGCTTGTTGAATAGCAGGTTTACTATTACTACAAAAAAAATTAGAAAAATGACACAAATTGTCCATGAATTTTGACATAATGAATAATGTGGTTCTTGAACTTTTAATTTGTTCAATGTGATTCATGAACTTTAACCTAATGTGGTATGCCGTGTTTAAACTTTTAATTTATTCAATATGGTCTTTGAATATTTGATACATGTTTAATTTAGTCCCCTGATTATATAAAAATATTCAATGTTGTCCCTAAACTTGAATTAATGAAAGGATAGCATTAAACATTTCTATATAGTTTAGGAGTTAAGTTGATCTAAGGATCACAGTGCACATTACGTGAAAATTTAGGAACTATATTGAACAAATTAGAAGTTCAAAGACTACATTACAATTGGTCAAAATTTAGAGACTATTTGCATCAATATTCTAAAATAATTTGCATAGGGATGGTTGATTCGTGGAAGAAGAATTTCATTACAAAAGTGTTTAAACACACATCACTCATCTACCGAAGAATATGTACGGATATTATTACGCTAACAACAAACCTAAAGATTATCTCTATATTTTTACACAACCAAATAAAGAAAAGATATATACTCTTTGTGCAAAAGAAATTTTACACAAGTGGCCTTATCCATCTTTGATTCAAGGGATATGATCGTACGCTCTTTCACATCAATGTATGCGACCGTTTGTGTAAAATTTCATTTAAATTGATTGTATATAGGAGAATGAAGACCCATCCTCACTCCCTTTATTCTCATTCGCAAATTCTGCTTTATTCACCATACAAACTTAAAATCCTCTGAACTAATGATGTGTCCATTATGAAGGACTAGCAGAAATGCGATTATCTGCTGGGCACTTCACTTTCTTTTTACGGGGGAAGAGCCGGAACGCTCTGTTCATTCCTGAAGAAATTACCAGGATCGACTTTGGTCTTTATCTCCGCCAACCCGTTGAAGTTGCCCTTGAAGTACTTGACCCCATGCACTTTCCCTTCCTCGTAGATCTCATCTCCGTTGAGGTTAACCCCCAAATCAAGGTCCCTACAATTCAAGAACGCTTCTCTTGGGTTATTCGACACAAAGGGTGTCATGTAACAACAGAGCTTCCTTGTCAGCTCGATGTAGTGTCACATCGCTTCTTCCCCATCCTCATCCCAATTAGTAGGGGTGTCAAAAATTGAACTGAAAATCGAACCGAAATGGAAAATCGAACTGAACCGAACCGTATCGAACCGAAATGGAATTCTTAATAAAAATTGAACAGTCTCTCTCTTCTTTATCATCTCTTCTTTACTTAAATTCTAATAAACAAAGTAAAAATAGGAAAATCGAAAAACCGTTCCGAACTGAACCGAACCAAATCGCATGTTCAGTTCGGTTCGTATTTAGTTCGGGACGGTTTCAGTTCGGTTCGGTATCATTTCTTATCGGTTCAATTTAGTTCGGTTTTTCCAAAAAACTAAATCGAACCAAACCATTTACACCCCTACCAATTAGTTGTATACTGTACCTTCCATAGGTTCCTGGCCGTATGTGGAAATGGGGAGTTGTTGATTGAGGGAATCTCCCCTGTCTTGCCTTCATAAGGGTTGTGTTCGCCCAAAAAAATCCGATTTTTAGTTATTATCAACATGTGGTAACATGAAGGAGAATATACTATCTAGGTACATTTGATCATCTAAGGAGCAAGGTAGTTAAATGGGTATAGAGAAAGCTCCATTGTCTTTTTTGCCATTATGTGGTCGATGGGACTTAATGGTTGAATGGATATGAAATAGACGTATTACCGCATTCTTATCAATATGGACAAGTGATAACAAATGATTGATGATTATTAGACCAACGTTCGTCGATGAGTATGTTGACTTAGGAGCAAGAGTTCGTCAATGAATGTACTGACTTAGGAGCAAGATGTTCGTCGATGAGTGTGTTGATGTGTAGACCAATTAGAGGAGACCCTAGAGGACGGTGACAACATAAAATAGATATGGGCAGGTAAGGCTGCTATTTTGAAGGAGGAGACCCTGGAGGACGGTTACAACAGGAAATGAACATGGGAGATAAGGCTGCTATTTTGAAGGGTAACTTCTTTAAAGAAGAGGATAGTAAGACCATGTGGAGAGGCTGGGGTCTATTTCAAAGGAGCTTTGAAGAGAATACTTGTCAACAGAAATTTTAGAGGTGTGGAAGCACAATTAGAAACATGAAGGAACCGCTTCCAAATGGTTATAATAGAATGCCTATAAATACCAAGTTCTCATCAACCGAAAGAGACCTCTCGACAATCAAAATGTAATATTTAATTATCTTCACTTTTCTACACTTTATTTTTCCTTAGCTATAGCTTTCTCATTCACACTTTGATTAAATTTTGATGTGTATCTCTATCCTTATGCTTTGTCATTAATTAAATTTCGACATTCATCTCTATTATGGGTGTCACGCCATCGATTAAATCCCAGTGTTACATCTTTGCACATTCTCAAGCTTTGTTGTTGATTAAATTTCGATATAGTTCATGCACATGTATTGCTGTGAAAATGGTTGTATTTTCAAGCTTTATTGTTCATTGAATTCTAACATGGTATGTATATATAATTTGGTTTGAAGTACGAAACAAAAATTAGCTGTTATTTCTTGTCCACTTGGATATTTCCTGTATAGAGTCACCACGAAACCTGTTTGGGCACCACTTGTTCCCACTTGGACACGACCTCAGTCTCATTTTGCTCCTACGTCCTTCAGACATGGAAGATGGTCACCGTGTCGGGGACTGGACAAGTTTGATCTTGTAAGCGAGGGCAACGCCAAAGCTTGTGCCACCTCTGCCTTTTATGGCCCAGAAAAGGTCTTCTCCCATGGATTCCCTATATAGTATTTCCCCATTGATGTTGATTATGCAGCATCAACTATGTTGTCGATAGAGAGCCTGTACTTCCTCATCATGTTACCATAGCTACCGCCACTAAAGTGGCCACCAACGCCTACCGTGGGGCACACCCTAGTGAGAAAGCCATGGACCTTGCTCTTCACAGATATCCCATAGTAGACCTCGTCGAGGGTGGCTCCCGCCTAGACCCAAGCCGTCTCAGCCTCAATGTTGACCTCAACTGAGCGAAAAATTGAGCATGTCAAGGATGAAGCAGGTGAGGAGATGGAGACATAGGATATGCCCTCATAGTCGTGGCCTCCACTTTGGATCTTCATCTGGACCAAGAGCTTCTAGGCGCAAATGATGGTGGCTTGCACATGAGACTCATGGAGTGCAGTGAGGATGAGAGTGGGCTTTGGCGTGTTGGAGGTGTTGAAGCGTATGTTATGTAAGATTAAAGAATAGTTGAGTAAGAAGATTCGATGGCTGTGTATATGGCTGAGGCTATTGGGTGCAAAGGCTAGGAGTGGTTTATGAGGCATTGAGTTAGGCTTTTTCTAACAAAGGCTTCAAAAGGTGGAGAAATTGAACCTATGAACAACACTAGGGGTGTAAATTGGTAGGGGGTTTTGTAGTTTGGAAATGGAGTTTCGTTTTAGGGTTTAGCTCAAATGTTTTTGCTGGGTGAGATATTGAGTTTTGCTTATGTAGATCTTTTATAGGAAATGGATTCAAATAAGAATTCAGAAAAAGAGAGAGAGTCAATAATATTCGATGTTAGAGATATATTTAGGATATTCTATGATTCTGTATATTATTTTGTATGTTGTCTTTGATTAATTTTGATTTGTTACTTTAGGTAGTCATTATATAAAGCTTATAAATAGGCACATGAACTAGGGGTTGCAACTGGACCGGGTTTACCCTGAACCCGGACCGGACCACCCAAAAAACAGGATTGGGAACCGATCAAGTCTGCTACATGGTGGCCACCACGATGCCAGCTGCATCAACCGTGTCTCTATCGATTATCTATCAAGACCGAAGCTTTGAATTGTTGTTCGGCATACTTCTGCTGCTCATTTTAGAAAGAGATCACGACCATCAGACTCACTGCCCTAAGATGAGAGATATACTTAAATTTCATTACCAACCACCATTAGACACTGTCGTACATGCCACCACGCGTCATCGTGTTTTGAACCCAAGAAACCTGTCACTATTTCATCAAGAGTTGGACACTCTCCAGCGACTTTCGCAAAAAAGGAAGACCAATTGATGACTTATCATCCTTCGCAAAGGCAGCTCATGAAGTTTCACCGCTAAAAGCCACCAAACATGCCCTCATGCACTGTCAAAAGCTTATGTGCAAGTGATCCATGCGCCTCTCTAGCCACATGCACCTCTTCACCTACTTTACTAACGTCATCTAGCATGTAGGCACCACGTCACCCTCTCACCCTCTGGTTGTACACCGTTAACTAGTCAAATATGATTGCTGACCACTTAGACAGGACCATTGGTACATTGACCGGGCCAAACTATTGATCAGTTCAGCCCAGACCGATTGGACTAGTTTCATTTCTTTCTTAACTGGTTTGATCATTTTCAAACAAGTTTTGGTGATCTGAGATTGGTCCTTGAGTTATTTCGGCATTCAGAATTCATTTTTGGCCTTGATCTCTCCATATCTACTCTTTAGCTACTATTTTCATCACGTTTGTTGTTCAACCTATTGTGTTTTAACATAGTAAAGTGCATATAATGGAGAAATTTTGTAAGCATTGCCGTCGACGTGGTTATATGGCATCCCATTGCTATTGATTACAATATAAGCAAACTATGGGGCCGAACAATCAACTCCAAAGCTAAGGTGCACATGCTATAGAGTCTTCTCCCAATGAATTATCAATCACTTTCTCACTAGAGGATTTTCATTTCATCCTTCGAGAATTTGGTACTTTTAGCTCATTTATTTCTCTTGCTATGTTTGCTGCTTCAAGTAATTCCAATTCATGGTATTTTGACTCCACTTGCTACAATCATATGACATCAAACTCAAATTTGTTTCAGTCAAAATCCCTCCATTCACATGCTCCTACTTTTTATATAACTGATAATTCTCTAATATAAGTCAAACATACAGAACACATTTCCACATCTACCTTGTCCTTACCTAATGTATTTATGGTTCCTAAACTCTCTTTAAATTTAATTTTGATTGGACAATTGTGTGAACTTGGCTTTGAAGTTCACTTTTCTCCCCTTGGTTGTCATGTGCAGGATCTACAGACATGACATATTATTGGAATTGGCCGTAGAGTGGGATGCCTATTTGAACTTGTTTCCTTAAAAATTCCCAACTCTTTTGTTAGTTGTGCTACCATAGTGTCATCTTGGCATTCTCAGTTAGGTTATCCTTCTTCTTCTAGATTAAAACCTTTGATTTCCATTAGTCATTTAGGATTTGTTAACAACAAATATTTTGATTGTTTACCTTGTCAATTAGAAAAACATCATGCCTTGCCATTTGATCTTAGTGAATCTATCTTTCATGCTCCATTTGATTTAATTCACTCAGACATTTGGGGACCTTCTCCAACATCTATCATGAGAGGCTCTCGCTATTTTATCATTTTGTGGACGATTACTCTCGTTATACCTAGTTTTATCTTATGAAATATTGATGTGAGCTTACTCATATTTACTGTGATTTTGTTGCAATGATAAAAAACAATTTTCTAAAAACATCAAGGTTTTTCATATTGATAACACCATTGAATATTGAGACACAGAATTTCTCAGACTTCTCTCTCAATATGATACTATTATTCATCGTTCATGTCATGGTACTTTCCAACAAATGGTCATGTGGAATGTAAACATAAGCATATCTTAGATGTTACAAAAACTCTTTTAATCTTTGCCTCTTGTCTAGAAAATTTTGGGGAGGAAGTTTGTCTTACTATTGTTTATACTATTAATTGTTCCCCATCTCCTGTCATAGAAAACATTTCTCCTTGCGAACACTTATATGGTAAGCTCCCTTTTACAATTGTCTTAGAGATTTTGGTAATTCTTTTTTTGTGCACCTTCTTCCACAAGAATGCACGAAGTAATAACCCATGTTCATTTCTAATGCTTCCTTGGGTATGGCATTGAACACAAGGGATATAGATGTTGGGATCCCATCTCTAATTGTCTTCATGTGTCTCGTCATGTTTCATTTTGGGAACATAAGATGTTCTCATCCCTTTATCCCTTCAAATGTTCTACTCATGTCCCTTTCTTTACTAATCCTTTGGTAGACTTATTCCCAAAAGATCCTATTCTACCATCCATTGTCGAATCTTCCTCTCCATAGTTGTCTTCTTCTCATCTAGATGTAGGCTCATCTAGTAATTCCACTTCAGCAACTTCTAATATGTCCACCCCATCTGAGGATCCTATGCCTTTAGCCATTCCATCTACTTCCGTCCATCATTCCACCATGGTAAGTCAACCTCCAGTTCACTTTTGTGATTATCATTGTTACTCCACCATTGCTTCTCTTGCACCTATAAAGAAGTTAGTACCAATCCAATTTGTCAGTAAGTAAGAATAGATGAGTTGCATGCCTTGGAAAACTTTCACACATGGGATTTGGTTGATTTGCCTCTTGATAAGTTTGTTGCCGATAGTAAATGGGTATATAAGATTAAAACCAAGGCAGATGGTATTGTGGATCACTGTAAAGCTCAACTAGTAGCAAATGGCTTTATTCAGGAATACGGCATTGTATGGATTGAAGAAAGCTCGCCGTGCATGGCACTCGAAGTTTAGTTCAACAATGAAATCTGTTGGTTATAAAGCCACTCCTTATGACCATGCTATATTTGTTCGACACACGCATCCTGGATATGTTATACTGCTCTAATATATGGATGATATGATTATTAGTGGCAATGATTAGATTGGCATTTCCAGACGTCAATAGTAAATTAGTGAACTATTCAAATTGAAAGATCTTGGGGAACTCATCTATTTTTTAGGCTTAGAGGATGCATCTAATGCTTTTGGTTATTATCTCTCACATGCAAAATATACCATTGATCTTATTTCGTGGGTTGGGCTTATTGATAGCAAGATTACTTCTACTACCATTGAGTCAAATGCAAAATTCAATGACAAGGATGGAACTCTTCTTCTAAATCCTACACTTTATTGGCAGTTGTTTGGTAGTCTTATATATCTCACTATTACATGTTCAGACATCGCTTATGCTATTCATATTGTTAGTCAGTACATGACTGTGTTTCATACAACTCGTTTTACTGCAGTTCTTCAAATTCTTCACTACATCAAGGGTATGTTGTATCATAGCCTTCACTTTTCTACTCAATCTACGTTGGAGTTGACAGCATATTTAGATGTTGATAGGGTTGGTGACCTTCACAATCGTCCCTCCACCATAAGCTATTGTTTCTTTTTGGGCAACTCAATTATCTCATGGTGTAGCAAGAAGAAGACAATTGTAGCTCGCCTAGTATAGAGGCAGAATATTAAGCTTTTGCTGATACGACATTGGAGTTGTTATGGTTACAATGGCTACTAGAATATATGGTAGTGCGTCATCATTATGGAACAGTCATTCATTGTGATAACCGGAGTGCTATCCAAATTACACATAATGATGTTTTTCATGAATGCACCAAGCACATTGTGATAGGCTATCATTTCATCTGATATCACGTTCTTTGTGGCACTGTTTGACTTGTCTCTATTTCCTCCACTAACCAAACTATTGATGTTTTCATCAAGACACATTCACCTAGGCATTTTATGGATCAATTTTCCAAACTCAAGCTGACATCTTTCAAATCATCTCAAGTTGATGTCAGATTTCACCATCTGGGTGAATCCTCTCTATCCCCAGGGTGGATGGCTCAACCCATGAAACCCTAACCCTAACCCCCCTTGTTCAGTCTGGGAAGTGAAGACCCATGGCTACCCACAAACTTCTTGTTCCTCCCCTGACCATTGATCCATCTTTCCCGCACCTAGCTATGGAACCACTTCTGTCTCTTCCACCCTCTCTCTAGTATCACCCACTCCTATAGAATCCCACCTACACCCAAATCCTTTCCGACCCTATGCGCTAGTGGAGAACCATGGTAGTAGCTAGTTCTCCACCCCCTGACTAATCGCCCTATCCCTTAGCTCTTACCCCAAAACCATAACCCATCCTTCTCAAAACCCCAGCCACTCAAACCCTTCACACACCATTGGTTAGAGCCCCCTTCATTCCACAAGGCCTGTGTCACCAATACCCAAAAGGACTTCGAACGATGGACGATGATCAAGAGAACCACCTACGCTTGCTGGCCTTGTGCAGAAAAATGGGAGATATGTGGTCAGAGGCAAACATTACCAACCTCAGCGACACCATCCCAGAGCAAAATATCTAGGTAAGTAAGCTATACTCTATGGCAAACTATTTTCTAGACCAAATGTTAACTTCCAAACGTTCTAGAGTACAATGAAGAGAGCGTGGAAGATAGAAACAATCCAATGCGAGACTATTTTGCAAAGATTCTATTTATTCACTTTCAATTCAGCAGAAGAAAAGAAAAGTGTTTTAGATTCAGGACCTTGGTCTTTTGCCAGTAATCTTCTAGTGCTGCAAGATGGCGACCCAACAATTCTAGAGTACTGCTACGACTTTACTCAATATGCTTTCTGGGTCCACCTTATCGGGCTGCCTTGTGCTGCAATTTCAAAATGTGCCATAAGACAAATAACTGGCAAATTGGGCGAAGTAGAGGAGGTGAAAACAAAAGCAAGGAGTAATAACATGTGCAAAGTCAGTAGAGCCAAAGTTAGATTGAATTTAATGAAACCCCTCAAAACGAGAACTATTATAGCTGTCGACGGATGGAAGTGGTGGATCGATTTCAAGTATGAACGACTGCCACATTATTGTTATTCTTGTGGTTATATTGGCCATTATGCGAGTGATTGCTCACAATTCCCTTATGAAGAGTCATGCTTACCCTAGGATCAACTGGGAAGATATGGATCGTAGTTGAAAGCTGAAGTCAAGGACTTGAGCCCTTGTTGGAAAACCTTTTTTGGGGATATTGATCCACTGGGTGTTGAAGACGAAATGGTGGCTGAAACACCAACTCCCCCCACTGCTGAAACTCTACAAAAAGATAGCAACCAGTTGAATGAGAAGGCTCTAATCATCTATAACCTAGCAGCAAACATGCAAATTAACAACAATGATGTTCCCAACTATAGTACCCCAAATAGGGGAAAAAGAGGGAAGCAGCCACAAGACTACTCTTTGCTGCCATTAGAGAAACAGAAATACACAGAGTCCTCTAAAAAGGGCAAAGTGATCCTGAAAACTCTAGCTCCAAAAAAGCAAAAAAGATTCGCTCCTTACGGCATCAAAGGGAACCTCGGTCCCATAATTGAGGAACAGCTCCTGGATACACCCATCTAATTGTTGGAAGGTGGACAGACACGGGCTTTGGTGGCTAGCCCTAATAAGCCACCAAAGAAGATATGAAAATCATGAGCTGGAACTGTCAAGGGCTGGGCAACCCTTTGATAGTCCAGCAACTGCAAGTCTTAATGGCTCACGAAAAGCCTAACTTGATTTTCCTCATGGAAATCAAGAATAGAAGAGAGGTAGTACAAAGACTCCAATAGCGATTGAAGCTGCGTTTCTCAGAAATAATTGACCCAGTGGGTACAGCAGGTGGACTCGCTCACTGTGGGACAAACAGGCACAAGTAGAAGTAATGATCAATTCTGGTGTTCACATAGAAGTTCTGTGCAAAGACCTTGGGAGTAACACATTGATGAAAATCTCATTCCTCCATGCGCCCACAAACTTTCAGGACAAACTGGCTCTATGGCAAAGTGTGAGGAATGGTAATCACTCTAATAGGCTCCCATGGTTATGTATTAGTGACTTTAATGACATACTATATCATTAGGAGAAGATAGGAGTACGTGATGCTAACTGGCATCAAATGGCTACGTTTAGAGCGTTTGTGGACTCATGCACCTTAATGGATATCGAAAGTAAAGGATGTGCCTATACATGGTCAAACAAGAGAGTAGGGGAGAAAGAAGTAAAAAAGCGATTGGACCAAGCCTTTTGTAACATTGACTGGAGAACTTCCTTTCCATCCGTGAAGCATTTGCTCTCCCAGCCATCGAATTGAATCACAACCCAATTATCCTAGCAGTACATTCAGATGGCAACAGGAGACGAATTTTTTTTTCAGATTTGAAGCCTTCTGGTTAGACAACCCTCAATGGTTAGAAGTTGTGCAAAAGGCTTGGAAGGGCGACCCAAAGAACCAAAGGGACATAGTCAATAGAGCAAAGCAAGTGTCTAGAGACTTAGGAGTTTGAATTAGGAAGACTTTCAAGAATGCTTTTTAGCAAATTGATCAGCTCAATACCAAACTCACAGATCTAACAAACAGGTCAGATGGAGAGGAATATAAATAGGTCGTCAATAAAATAAAAGAACTATGGCGGCAAGAAGAAATGTACTGACATGTGCGCTCTAGAATTAACTGGATGAAATGGGGTGATAGGAACACAATATTTTCATGCAACCACTATCCAACGAAGGAAACGAAACAAGCTCTCAATGTTGAGAATTGATAACCAGCAGTGGTGCAGGGAACCTACCGCACTAAAACAGCATATTACAGACTTCTACTGGAACTTATTTACCTCGGTGGGCCTTAGAAAATTTCAGCCTATATTAGAGCTATGCCCTCCAGTCGTTACAAACAACATGAATGAAGATCTAGTCAGGCAAATAAATATGGAAGAAGTACGAATAGCAGTGTTCCAAATGGGCCCCACTGAGGCACCTGGGCTGAACGGTCTAAATGGACTATTTTACCAAAACAGTTGGCTGGTAATTCAAGAGGACATTTTCAATACAATGGTCTCTTTCTTTAACCAAGGTACCTTTCTCCCCGCTATGAATTTTACCCAAATCATCCTTATCCCCAAAGTTGCCAATCCCGAGAGCTTAACCTAGTATAGACCAATAAGCTTATGCAATTTCAATTACAAAATCATCGCAAAGGTTATGGTGAATAGGTTAAAGCCTTGACTCTCTAGCATTATCTCGCTAGAACAAAGCACCTTTGTGGGGGGCGCCAAATTAGAGGTATTGCATCGGCTCCGTGTTAGGAAAAGGAAAAGGAAAGTTCAGGCTGTTTTAAAATTAGACATGCAAAAGGCATATGACAGGGCGGAATGGAATTTTCTCTGCAACTACATGTCGAGAATAGGCTTTTATGCTAAATGGGTTTCCTTAGTCAGATTTTGTATATCTATAGCCACCTTTATAGTAAATGCAAATGGAGAACCTACCAATGTCATTAAGCCATCAAGGGGTATAAGATAGAGAGACCCTTTATCCCCCTACCTTTTCATCATTATGGCCAATGCTCTCTCCAATCTTATGTCCAATGTAGTGGATGATGACATGATAAAATGAATCACACTAAACTCCCACTATCCCACACTCTCACACCTAATGTTCACGGATGATGCAATTTTCTTTCTGGAGAACACTAGAAGAGAAGCAGAAAATTTAGCAAATATTTTGAACCAGTATTGCTTTGCAACAGGGCAAGCCATTAATTTGAACAAGTCACGAATCTTCTTTGGCAAAAGCTGGCTACCCAAGTTAAGGGCGAACATTGCAGCAGAACTAAGAGTTCGTATCATGGAGAAAATAGGAAAATATCTGGGGATACCGTTTGACTGGGGCCAAACAAAAAATAGATGTTCTCATGGGTGCTAACTAAAGTGGATAGAAAGCTGGAGGGATGGAAAGAACAGCTAGTGGGGAAGGAAATACTAATAAAAATAGTCATACAAGCACTCCCACAATATGTTATGTCCCTCTTTCGAATCCCTATATCTATTTGCTAAGCGATAGAAAAGTTCGAATTTCTAGTGGAAACAAAATGCATCCTGGAAAGGGATCCACTAGAAAAATTGGAACCTATTTGAAGGCAAGAAAAGATCATGGTGGACTAGAATTCAGGGACTTAGTCAACTTTAATAGCGCTTTGCTCGGAAAACAAGCTTGGAGACTCAGCCAAAAACCCAATGCACTTTGGAGCAGGTTACTAAAGGGTCTCTACTTCCTTGGAGAGTGTCTATGGACAACTAAAAAGGCCCTAGACCATCTTGGGGATGGCAAAGCATTATCATGGGACGGAACCTAATCGAACCAAAAATAAAGTGGGAAGTTGGCGATGGCAATAGCATCAGATCAGGGAGGACAGATGGCTAACATCAAGGAAGATAGGAGGTCTAATAAATCAAGATGATCATGCACTAGTATCTGATTTTATAAACAAAGAAATTGGAGAATGGGACTCCTATCTATTGGCTGAATTCTTTCTTGAACATACGGTGCAAGAAACACTTAAGTGCCATAACTTACAAACGGTACATTTAGGTGCCAAAATCGGAGCAAAAAGGATCACTTAAGTGCCAACGGCGAGAAAATCCGGCCAAATTGCCACGTGTCCATTTTCCGGCGACTTCATTTGCTGACGGAGCATTTTTTTTAAAATAAAAAATCCACGTGGCAATTTTAATAAAAAAAATTGTCCACGTCAGATTTTAAAAATTTTAAAATCGATTTTATTAAAAAAAAAAAACAGAAGAAGGAGGGGATCGGCGAGATAAAATCGATTTTATAATAATATTATTATTATTATTTAATATTATTTTATTAATAAAATTTTATAAATCCACATCAACCAAAACGACGTCGTTTTGGCTGATTTTTCACCTATTTAGTATTTCCGGCGAGCCACGTAGACAAAAAAATTAATAAAAAAATGCCACGTAGGATTTCCGGTAAGGTTCCGACCACTTGGCACCTAAGTGATCCATTTTTTTTTAAAAGTGGCACTTAAGTGTACCGTTTGTAAGTTATGACACTTAAGTGTCTCTCTGTGCCAAGTTGTAAACAAAGAAATTGGAGAATGGGACTCCTATCTATTGGCTGAATTCTTTCTTGAACATACGGTGCAAGAAATTCTTGCGACACCCCTAAGACTACACCCTGAGTTGGACAAGCTACTTTGGATCACAAATACAACAGGTTCAAACCAAGTTAAGAGCGGATACAATATTTTAAGAGCTAAACAAGCAAATTTTCCAGCACAAGCAACATCAACATCCTATCAAACCCCCAAGAGACTGTGCGCTGAAATCTGGAAACTACAAATCTACTCCAAAATTAAACTCTTCATGTGGGGAATATGCAACAATGCCCTCTCGACTAAGGAAAATTTGCATCGAAGGAACCTCTTACTTGACCCGAGGTGTCCGCTTTGTGATGTCGAACTAGAATCCATCGTGCATATCTTTTCCCCTATGCAGCTGGACAAAGTCGATATGGTCAAATCCGAGATTAAACATGGACACCTCCCCAACAACGATTTCGAGAATGGACAAAAAGGTATGCGAGACCCTTACCTCCAACACCTCTCCGCGTTTCAAAGCTCTATTTGTAGGAACACTATGGTCAATTTGGAAGCAACGGAATGCAAGAATCTTTAAAGGGCAGACTCTAAGACCGACTGAAATTGTTAGTGAAGCAGAACAAGAGCACCTAAACTTCACCAAGTGGAGAGTGAATACTTGCAGCAGAACCGTGAACACAGACTCACAGCCGAAGATCTGGAAACTGTCGAATCTGGGCATCTTCAAAGTAAACCTGGATGCTGCATGGAATTGCTCGAGGATGGAAGGATTAGTAGCTAGAGTATGCAGAAATGCCCAAGGACTTCTCATCGGCAAATTCGCAGAGAAAGTTCAAGCCTCATTTATGTGCCTTGTAGAAACCCTCGCTATTCGGGTGGCTCTCCTATGGATAAGAAACAAGAGGGGCGAGTCTTCCAGCTCAAGAATAGAGTGTGATGTACTTGTGCTGAACTCCAAAGTGCTTCTAACTTTTGATTGCAAACCAGCTGTGTAGCACGTGCTAGGCCTAGAGGAAGTCCCATGGGCCGCAAGGTCCATCATTGCAAACTGCAAGTACCTAATGGCCCAACTTGAAGACATCCAATTAATCCATGAACCAAGAGCTACTAACCAGGCCGCTGATTGGGTAGCCAAGGCCCACCTAGCCGGTTCCCTCCCACCCAATTGGGTAACCTATCCCCCACTTCCTCTCGTATCCATTTTATGTTATGAGCTTCGATCAGAATGTAATCAAACCTCCGTTTAGTAATGAAAGAAAGTTTTACCGACCAAAAAAAAATTTATCTTGAGTTTGAGGAGGGATGTTAAAAATATATTTTAGATATTGTATGAAAGAAAGTTATGTATATTATTATGGATATTCTCTTTAATTAATTTTGATTTATTACTTCAAATAGGCACGTGTACTATTCAATAGTCAATGAATGGGATATAATTTTTCTTCATTCATTATTCTCATCTACCAAAATGAGAAGATCTTATGAGCCATCTAATCTTGACTGGAAAATTTCCAAGTATAGAAAGAAACATACTTACGATAGATCAGAGGGTTGAAATTCTTAGTTGATGATTCTAGTGGTCTCATCTCATTAATGGAGAAATTGGCTTTTCTTAATTCGTTTCAGTTGCTCCATAAATAATTGCGAAAGGACATGCGCGACTGGGGCTCTTATCCTTATAATTTCGAGGTCATAACTTGAACGAAAAGCAAGAGGGTCAACGTTCTCAGTTGGTGATTATTGTGACCTCGTTGATGTAGAAGCTGGCTTTGCTTAATTTAATTTCGGTTGTTATACAAGTACTTGCGCAATGATATGCGCTTCTGGAGCTCTTATTCTTACAACTTTCGAGGTCAAAATGTTGGAGATATATTATGGATGTGGTACACCTTGAAATGTGATGAATGTTAAAATTGGTTAATCACGGTGATTGTCATCAGATATCCCCACATCTATTGGATTTATCACACGATCTTATGGTATAATAGAAAAAGGTGAAGAACTGCATCACGTTATTGATCACAGCCTATCTATGAACTCTCCGCTGTATTATATTATACCCAAATTCATCTTGTCGTAGTTCCAATAGGCTATCGTACCAAAAACACTTGAGAATTTTCAAATGAATAGTTATTTATGTGGTACGTCATTTTTATAAAAAATACAACAAAATGGATTGGGATAAGATAGCAACTGTCGTTAAAAAAGCGTTGAAAAACTCATATAAGAATAAGCGAAAGTCAGAGATGAACAACACGGAAAGCCAGCGAATATCTCATGCAAGTTTTGAATGCTGATGCGAAACATATCTCCAACGTTTTGACCTCGAAAGTTGCAAGGATAAGAGCTCCAGAAGCGCATATCTTTGTGCAAACATTTGTATAACAACCGAAATTGAATTAAGCAAAGCCAGCTTTTCCATCAACGAGGTCACTATAATCATCGACTGAGAACTTTGACACTCTTACTTTTAGTAAGTTGACCTTTTTCAAGTTAGAAATTGTAAGGATAAGAGCCCCCGAAGTGCATGTCCTTTCGCAAGTATTTATGGAGCAACAGAAAGGAATTAAGAAACCTATTTTCTCCATTAATGAGATGAGACCACTAGAATCATCAACTAAGAATGTCACCCCTCTTTATCTATTCTATGTTGGTTTCTTTCTTTTTCAAGAACTGTACTTGGGAATTTTCCAGTCAAGATTAGGTGGCTTGTAAGATCTTCTCATTTCAATAGATGAGAACAATGAATGAAAAGAAGAGAACTTACATGAGAGGCAACAAAATAGGTGACCCTGTTGAGAGCAATCCCCTGCCAAGTAGTGCCGATGATGTAACTGGACAAGTTTTGATGCTTCATAGGCAAACGAAGTGATAGGTCTTGGTGTTTATTTGTTGAGATGTACGCATAAGTTTTGTTAGATAAAGTTCTACCTTGGAGGTTTGTGTGATATGGTGTAATTAATATATCGTAGTTAGCCTCATTAATTTAAGCTTTTTGACTCAATGTATGTTCAACTAGATATGTTGACCAACTTAGACTTAAGCTCCCTCTTGGCAAGTTCTTCATAAGGATATCAAGCTTTTGCTACGCTGATAGTTGATTCACAACCAATGTCATTTTCCAGGCAACCTTCATGGTTCAATTTGGAGATTAGGGATGAAGGTGGGCAGTATTGTTGAAGTATTGTTGTTGCTGTCAGCATGTACAACAAAGTGGAGATTCAAGTTGAGATATGTTAAGTTGAGACATGTTGGTGTAGAAGGATATGTGAATTTGAGGGATAGTAGGCCTAACTCTGAGTTCACGTATGATGGAAAGATTGTTGACATGAATGTACAAGGTGTGTTAGAGAAAGTCTCACATATGATGGTTGACCTGTGAAGAAGAATTTCATTACGAAGGTATTTGTAAACACACGTCACTCATCTACCAATGAATATGTAAGGATATTATTACACTAACAACAAGCCTAAAGATTATCTTTGCATTATTTTCACCACCAAATAAAGGAAAAAAAATATGGCGTATACTCTTTGTGCGAAAGAAAATTCATGCAAGCAGCCTTACACGTATTTGATTTAAGGAATATAACCATGCACCATTTTACATCAATTATGTATTCCGCCGTTTGTGTAAATTTCATTTGAAGTGATTGCCTATATTACTACTAGCAAATAAAAATTTGCGTGAAAGCCCAAGAAAGAAGAATGAAGACCCATCGTCACTCTCTTTATTCTCATTCACAAACTCTGCTTTATTCACCGTACAAACTTAAAATGCTCTGAACTAATGAAGTGTCCATTGTGAAGGACCAGCAGAAATGCTATTATTTGTTGGGTACTTCGTTTTCTTTTTATCGGGGAAGAACCAGAACACTTTGTTCATTCCTGAAGAAATTACCAGGATCGACTTTGGTCTTTATTTCCACTAATCTGTTGAAGTTGCCCTTGAAGTACTTGACCCCATACACTTTCCCTTCCTCATAGCTTTCATCTCCGTTGTGGTTAACCCCCAAATCAAGGTCCCTATAATTCAAGAACCCTTCTCTCGGGTTCTTCGACACAAAGGGTGTCATGTAACGATAGAGCTTCCTCGTCAGCTCGATGTATTGTTGGGCTGCTTCGTGTCTGTCCTCATCCCAATTTGTCGCGTACCGTATTTTCCATAGGTTCCCAGCCCTATGCGGAAACAGGGTGTTGGTCTCGGGAGTCTCGTCCATCTTGCCTCCGTAAGGGTTGAAGGTTAATATCGGCCTTTTGAGCTCGATCATCCTCCTCCAAATGAGGTCCAATCCGTCCTTCGGTATGATTTGCTTCACATAGTCAAACTTTCTCTTCAAATGTGTCGAGACTTGCGGTGTGCGTGAAAGCAATGTTATAATATTTTAAATAATAATACATATTAACTAATATATGATCCCACATTCAATTTCCTAAATTGATTCCGATTTCTTGCTTGATTTATTACTCAAGTTGATTGCGTGGTAACTACTTGTATTAATTGTTACCGTTGTCAGTAACAAAAGAAATGGAATATATAGTCAGGTTATCTACATCAAACTCTATTACTACAAAAAAACACACTATCGAGTTTTGAGGGGTATTGAGTAGTGGAATGTAACATGCAAATTTGGTGATTCTATATTTGTAGCTCACATCCGTTCAAGGTTTGGGATTTTCGCATTTATAAAATTTCATCAATGGCTGGAGGTAAGTATGGATCCTTTATGCTTCCACAAATGTTCCCGATATTGCACAATTTTATCCATGAATGATAAATCGAGATCATCAGTTTTTTATTAGATATAGTCTTACCATTGGTATCAAAGCTTGTGTGATCTTTGCCTCGATGAAATTTTAGAATTTTGTGTGTTTTCATTGGATTATAAATTGGTAAAATTCGGAGGAATTTTGTCTGTTTTCACTGGATTTGAATCAGTAAAATTCGGATCTTTCATGGCTTGGAACGAAATTGTTGGGACTATTTGTTGGCTATTTTCGTCGGATCTTGAGACTATACGCTCATCCCAATGATGTCTTCGAAACCCACCAATCAACTTGATCGGAGATGGGCTATACGCGGTGGCTGCCATGACACCAATTGTATCAGTCGCGTCTCTATTGATTCTCTATCAATATCGAAGCTTTGAATTGCTATTTGGCATACTCCAACTTCTCATTTTGGAAAGAGATCATGACCATTAGACTTGTTTCCCTCAAACAGGAGACATACTGAAATTTCGTGGCCAACCATCATCAGATGCTGCCATTTATGTCATCATGCATCATCGTATCTCGGACTAGGAAACCCGCCACTATTCCATCGTGAATTGGATGCTTTCTAGAGACTTTTTCGAAAAAAGGTAGACCAACCCATGACTCATTGTCCTCCCCTAAGGCAACTAGTGAAGTTTCGTGACATCCTGAAATTCAAGTTCTTTGAAGGATGACTAAATGCAAATTTCATCAATGCATTGTTGGTTGATCTCACTCAGAACTAATCACTCCTGAGATACTGACCTTGAGGGGAAAGGTTAATGAGGATAGAATTCGTGTGACTAAAGAACTTGACTTGGGAAAACGACTCGATCGTGAGACTTGCGTAAGGATAATCTTACAGTTATGTAGGCTAATTTCAGGAAAGACTATAAGTCGATTCACGGACAAAACCTAATGGGATGATGGGTGATTTCCTTTACTGTTATCGAGCCCGCGAACGATTCTATGTCAATCCTTGGTAATCGTATACTTTGAAATAATAATCTATCATTCGCAATTTCATGTAGTCAAGGATGTCCCTGTGTCGAGAAATCTTGAATGTGAATTGAGCGCAAGTCGGTTATGCGTGAATCCTCGAAGACGCTTGTCAGTCTGAGTTGTACCAAAATGACATTTGAGCGAAATTGACAAGACATAAGAATCTAAGATTGGACTTCAAATTTTTGGGAACGTCTGGGATGGACTTTTGGACAATGCTTCTTCGATAGTCAACAGTGTCGGTTAAGCCAAGTCTTTGGAAAAGGGATTTACGGACTGAGGAAACAAGCTTATAAGGATGTGGCCCAGGCAAGATCAGTGTGAGCCTCACACCTAAAGTAGGATAGTCATCATGGTAGATCGGAGACAAGCAAGTGAACCCAATGGACCGAACCGACCATTTACCCTTCCAAACTCATCATCTAACCTTGAGTTGTTTCGAACTCAACAAATTCCTAAGCCCATTCCTATTCATTTTCTAGCTTGTTTCTTAGGCTCGCCCTTAATTTTCATCCAAAAGGTAGTTTGGGAAATGTGCAAGGTGGAAATGACCATTTTGCCCTTGGATATTTTGAAGAAATGACAAAAGAAGAGAGAGAAGATGATATCATCTTTCTTAGGAGTTGAACCAAGCCTTAAACACCCTTAATGAGGCCTATCTCCAGCCCTCATTTCACTTTCTCTCTCTCTCTCCTTTTAGCTCAAAATCGCATACTCTTTTCTCCCTTTGTTTCCCTTTCTTCCTTATGTTTTTCCTTCTAACCTTTCTCCAAAAAATCGAGTTGTTCATGCCCTTCCCATGTGAATCACAGCTCGTGCCACCCACCATCGTGTTTAGGATAGAAAATCTGTTCAGATGGCGTCGACCAATCACTGGTCGAAGCTGTTGGTCAACTCGCCAGCCAACCAGAAGTCATTGCCAGCCCGATCATTTCTGACCACCTGTCCCTGCTTGTTCCACCTATTTCCCAACCACTGCCTATCCTTTCCCAACCACTGCCTATCCCAACCACCAGTAGTTCCCCCTCAACCCCTAGGTGCTGCCGGTCACTAGTTCGTCCCTCATTGGAGCTCTGGCCAGCCCGTTTTCCTTCGGTCAGCCATTTTCCTCCTATGCAGTGTAGTTTTTAGTGTTGCAGTGGGGATTCCAAGTTTGTTGCTGCTGTTTTGACTCTAGGAATGCCTTGAATCGTCATGGTAGAGGTCCTTGAGTGTCACCTTTGTCGCCACTGTCGTCGCATTCGTGTCGCCGGCCTGCTTAACGAGTGAGTTTAGCCCATAATCCCTTATTAGTACCTAAAATTGCTTAGGGTTAGGTTAGTTAGTGTTAATGTTGGTTTATGAAATTTAATTAAGTTGTATTAGTCCTAAGATAGATAGTTAAATAGATGGTTAAGATTAGCTTAGCTTAATCTTGCTTAATTTTGCTAATTATGCTCGATTATGCTTATGTATGTTTTAGGTGATTAATTAAGCATGTTCAGCTTAATTGCTTGATTAATTGTTTTAATTAATGTTTTATTTAATTTTTGAATTTAATGTTTTAATTAATTAAATTATGAAAATTACTGTTCACGACATTATTCATGCGAAAGCTAATTTTTGTCTTATTTTGATATGTTCTTGATTATTGTGATTTATTGAAGTGCCGATTGTTAATTATACTCGTGAATGATGATGAAATGCGTGATCGAATGTTGGTTGAATTGAATTTTGAAATTGTCAATCGATACCGCATGACATTATGCATGGGTTATCTGAAATGGCATGTCGCATGAGCATGAACGGTATTGCATTCACGACAGAGCAAAGACATAAATAAATTGCTTGATGATGTGTTGCATGATCACATTAAGAGAGGGAACTCGGCGTTGCCGGAAGATCGCTAATCCTTATGGGATTGTGCCGTGGCCAATTGGTTGCTTGATTTCGGTTGGTTGCCTGACAAAGAAGGGTTCTATGTGGGACTACAGTAAGAGGGCAGGTCCCAGGCCATTATCAGTTGTGGGACTGTGGTAGTAGGCAAGTTGTATGCTCCTTAGGGAATACCATCTTAGGAGTGAGCCATTAACGTCGCCGTGCCTCGAGGTAAAGAGGATGAAGTTGGCTTGGTCAGGAACTGCCAACTATAAGGTTGTGTCGTGGCCCAAGAGGAGAGGTCGTAATAATCAGAGCATATGTGATTGTGAGACATAAGAAAGTTGTGTGCAATGTTCTGATTGTTCGCATGTTCTTAATGTTGTGATGATTGCATTATTTATGGTACGCATGCATAAGTTAACAGTCGTGCAAGGTGTGGCAATAGCCAGGTGAGATCGTTTGTGACGCAACTCGCATGTGATTGATGAACTGTGTCATCGAATAGCCATGCGCCTTACTTGCATTGTATGAGATTTGATGTGCAAGATATAATATACCAAGTAGGGTTGCATGCGAATCGAATATTGTTTGTTGGGTGACGTGGTCTGTTGTTTGCTTGTGGGTTTCTGGTTGTTAGTTGTGGGTTGAGTGAGGGGTTGTTCTAAAGAGATACCCCGAGTTGAGTTGGCATACTAACTGGGGCTTAGGGGGATAACTCGTTGATATTTTATCTCACTGGTTATTGTATAACCACTTTTAGGCTTCTAGAATGGTGTACCCACATTGGAGAATCCTATCCCCACTCCACTAGCGATCGACCCGACGGAGCCTAAGTCCAATGGGTCCGAGTGATGATGGTGATGAACCCGAGGATTCATTTTGTTTAGTTGGATTAGCCTAGTTTCTTTTTAGTTTGATTTAGAGGATGGATCAGCTTGTAATTTGGAAATGATCCTCCGTTGGTTGATCCAATAAATTGAATAAATAAGTAGTTGTTATTGTTCTTTTTGTTCATCCCTCTATCCCTATTTGATTGTTTGATTGTCTGGGGATGGATTGTCTTCTGCTTGTGCATAATCAAATATTAAAATAAATGGTCGTCAATGGATCTTGGGACGTCGCTTTATATCGACCAAAGAAAAGGGTTGCCGCGAGCTCGAGAGTCAAGGTGTAACAAGTTTTGCAACCAAAAGCCACTAGATGTGCCCTCACCCACTGTCAAAAGCTTATGCGCATGAGATGCATGAACCTCACTAGCCACATGCACTTGCATGTGCCTCTAGTCCTAGCTCGACTGACGTCATTAGCCACGTCACCTGCTCTACTGACATCATCTAACACCAGTCAAATCAGATCGTTGACTAGTCAGACTAGACCATTAACCATTGACTGATTCAAACCAGACCAGTTAGATTGATTTTGTTTCTTTTCAAACTAATTCAATCGCTTTCAAATTGGTTTATGATGATTTGTGACCGGTTCCTAAGTTACATTGGCGTACTAAATTCATATTGTACCTTGATTTCTCCATATCTACTCTCTAGGTACTATTATCATCACATTGACTATTTAATATACTATGTTTTAACATGGTCAAGTGCATGTAATGGAAAATTTTGTAAGTATTGCCATCGACATGGTCATATGGCATCCCATTACTATCGATTACAATATAAGTAGACTACATGGCCAAACAATCAACTCCGAAGCCGAGGTGCTCATGCATCTACCAATGTTGGTGCAATAGAGTATTCTCCCAATGGATTATCAATTACTTTCTCACTAGAGGATTTTCATTCCATCCTTTGAAAATCTAGTACTTTTAGCCCCTTTATCTCTCTTGCTATATCTGTTGCTTCAAGTATTTTTGATTTATGGTATTTTGACTCTACCAGCTACAAATATATGACATCAAACTTTAATTTGTTTAAATCAAAATCCCTCTATTCACATGCCCCTACTATTTATATAGCTTATAATCCTCTCATGCAAGTCAGTCATATAGGACACGTTTCCCTATCTACCTTGTCTTTACCTGTACATTTATGGTTCCTAAACACTCTCTAAATTTAATTTTAATTGGACAATTATGTGAACATAGCTTTGAAGTTCCCTTTTTTCTCCATGATTGTCATGTTTGGGATCCATGGACTAGACATACTATTGGAACCTGCTATAGAGTGGGATGCCTATTTGAGTTTGTTTCATTCCGTTATGTTGCTTCCTTGGATATGGCATTGAGCACAAGGGATATAAATGTTAGGATCCCATCTCTAATCCTTCTTCTTCTAGATTAAAACCTTTGATTTCCATTAGTCATTTAGGATTTGTTAACAACAAACATTTTGATTGCTTATGTCTATTTCTTTACTAATCCTTTGGAGGACTTATTTCTAGAAGATCCTACTCTACCATCCACTAGCGAATCTTCCTCCCCATGGCAAATCTTTCTCATCTTGATGGAGGCTCATCTAGTGATTCCACTTCAACAAGTTCTTACATGTCTACCCCATCCAAGGATCCTACACCTTTAATCATTCCACCAAAGTAAGTTAACCTTCAGCTCACCTTTGTGATTATCATTGTTACTCTATCATTGCTTTTCTTCGCGAACCTCACACCTATAAAGAAGCTAGTACCAATCCTCTTTGGCAGAAAGCAATGACAGATGAGTTGCAAACCTTGGAAAACTCTTGCACATGGGACTTAGTTTTTAATCCAATCATCATGACCATGCTCTTTTTGTTAGGCACACACATTGTGGATACATTATGCTACATTTATATATGGATGGTATGATTATTACTAGTGATGATCGAATTGACATTACCAAACTTCAACAATATCTTAGTAAATAGTTCAAAATGAAAAGACCTTGGGTAAACTCAACTATTTTCTAGGCTTGGAGGATGCATTTAATGCTTTTGGTTATTATCTTTCACAAGCAAAATATGCTATTGATCTTATTTCATGGGCTAGGTTCATTGATAACAAGATTGCTTCTACTCATATTGAGTCGAGCACAAATTCACTAACAAGGATGGAACTCTACTTTCAAATCATACATTTTATCGATAGTTGATTGGTAGTCTTATATATCTCACTATTACAAATATGAACATCACTTATGCTATTCATATTGTTTGTTAGTACATGACTACGTTTTATATGATTCATTTTGTTGTAGCTCTTTGAATTTTTTGCTTCATCAAGGGTACATCATTCATGGCCTTCACTTTTCTGCTCATTCTATTTTGGAGTTGACAACTTATTCTGATGATGACCGGGTTGGTGACCCTTATGGTTGTGGCTCCACTATGGGCTACCATTTCTTTTGGGGCAACTCACTTATCTCATGGTGCAGTTGTCATGCCCCGAACCTCAAACACGTGACAATTCCTTCACTTTAATCAAATGAATGTAATGTCCTAGGACGCGTCGCCAACAATTCTTTTTATCTTGCAATTAAATGCACGTGGAAATGAATTAACAAAACACCCAATCAATCAAAGTAGGGATAGCAGAAAGACAACTAATAACAGCACCAACGTCATTTTTATTTTTATACTAATTAACGATGTGCGAAGCCTTGGAGAGCCAAAACTTAGAACGAGGGGATACTTAAGTGCCAAAAGTTCGAAAATGTACACTTAAGTGCCAAGATCGGAGAAAAAATGATCAGTTATGTGCCAATAGCAAGAAAGTCCAGTCAAAATGTTGACGTGGCACTTTTCCGGTGAGTTGAGGTCAAAATGACATTGTTTTGGGTGCTGACATGACTAAATAAGCCTAAAACGACATCCTTTTAAGTGTTGATATGGCTAGATCATCCCAAAACGACGCCGTTTTGGTCTTAATTAGATTTTTATATAAATGTTAATTAAATAATAATCAAAAAATTAAAAAAAAAAAGAGAGAGCAGAGGACAAGCCGCCCCACCACTAGTAGGGTAGCGACACTAGTCGAGAGGGTCGCCCTCTTTTGTGGCATCTAATGAGGGTCGCCGACCTACGCCCAAACGTTGGCAACCCTTGCCATCCATCGCCGGTGGGGCACTAGCGATAAGGCATCGGCCATAGGCAAGGAGGTCCCCTGCTTATGCTACTACTTTTTTTTTTCATTTTTAATATTATTTAATTAATATTTATATAAAAAATTAAAATTAGGCTAAAATGGCATCGGTTTTGGTGAAGATAAGCTAACATGGAATTTCAGCGAGACACGTAGATGTTAGAAATTATTAAAATAAGCCACGTCAAATTTCTATCGGCCTTCGTCAAAGTTGGCACTTAAGTGATTTAATTTTGAAAAGGAAGTAGCACTTAAGTGTATCTTTTATAACTTTTGATACTTAAGTGTCCCTTCATACCAAATTTTGGCACTTAGGCCATTCTTTTCCCCTAATTAACCCTAAGAAGTTTATACACAGGTCCCTCAATCGGGTGACTTCCTCTATAGTCATCCAAAGATACTAAGCAGGGTAATATACTTCCTTCAACCATCAGGCACACAATCCTACTGCCCTCAATGACATGCTTTGGCACTATTTAAGCTCATGGCAATAGAAGTGCCATAACTACGGACCTTAAAAAATGGTTAACAACCATTGAAATATAAATCTTAGTGAGTTATAGTCCTAAGCCTCAACTAGGATATCAACTTGTCTTGAGGTTCTTAATAAGCATATCTCTCAATGCTACAACAGATCAATTGCAAAGCAACCCTCGCTTACCTTAATTATAAACACGATTTACCTAGTAAACCCCGCAATATACAATCAACAGTCAATCGACTTGTAGGCAACCTTACCTAGCTATTGCCATAACTTGTGCGATGTCAACGTTCAAACATGCCATAAATAATGTAACTAGCATTCTCATTACCACAATGATCAATTACAATCGAATTAACTCACATGCAATCTTACCTGGCTATTGACATGCCATGGATGATATTAATTCATGCATGCCATGGTCAATTGCACACACATAATCAAAGCACATAACAATATGTTTCACATGCACCCCTACATTCATATGTGTTTCGATTATTATGCCCTCATGAGGGCCATAACCAAACTCCCGCTGGTGTGTATAATTGAACTTCAGCCGGCATTTTTTGGCTTAACCAAGCATCGTCCTGCCCCATCGGGCATGGCTACGTCTAGAACTCCTGCCCAAATGACATTCTTGAAGGAGCATAGGCCCGGACTCTATTGTGACTCGCATCTGGACTCACTCCAGGTATTCTGATAAATCATATTTCATCCTCGAACTCCCACTAGGGTGATAGGTTATACCATATGACCACACAAGGACACCACATTATTATATTTCATTTCATTTCATTTCCATGTATTAACCAATGCAAATGTGGTATGTGCTCAACATAATAAACCACTGCATATTTTTCATGTAAAAATATAGGAAAATATCTCTACGTTGTCACATAATTATAGAAAACCCATCAAACTTTGCATGCCTTACTTGTTAACATACTAGCCTCATTTAAATTTCCAAACTCAACATATACACTCAACACCTTGGAGTTTTCCTTTTATATGTCTATAAAAACCCTTGTAAAAATTACCAAACTAGGCTTTACATGAGGCAAATATTTGTTAAGGCAAAGCAGGCATCAAACAACATTGCACGTGCAGAAAAACATCATAAAGTTCAAGCCAAAAACACATAACAAGTAGCACTTATCACCCTTTGGCAATAGCCTATCAATTATTTTCCAATAACTTATCGCCTATCTGGCGATAGCTTATCATCAAATTCCCGATAGCTCATCACCGCTTTGGTGATAGCTTATCACTTAATTCTCTGATAGCTTATTGTTTTATTGACAATAGCTTATCACCTTTTTTGCTTGCCTATCACAACAGCTTATCGCCTTAATTATAATTAATTAACCTAAATATAAGTAATTATAAATAATATGAGTTAATTAAATTAATTAACCCTAACCATGGTTAACTAAATTTAACCACACAACAATTGTGGTTAATTAACCATCCATAGTTAATTGCCTACAATCATGGTTACTTTTTCTAATCAGGGTTTATTAAGCATGATTACTTTAGGTAACCATGGTTACTTTATCTAACCAAGGTTAATTAACCTAACCAACCTCCTAATCAAGGTTAGCTAATAATTTAAACTAATTCTAAGCAAGTTTAATGGACTAATCAAAGGATTCGAATGAAACTCATCCGATGACAATTCCAATGACACCGACGCAATAGCGATGACGAGGGCTACGCACGACTACCATCGAAACATCACAGAGGCGTTCGGCATAAACGGGTCTCGGCGAATGAGGTTTTCAGTTTGGTGAAATTGAGAGAGAGGGAAATGGGCGGATGGCATAGGTAGGCGAATGGCGGCTTAGACAGCTCCAAAGCAACGGCAAAGATGGCGGATGGTGGTGGTCCATATGGTAAAAGGGCTCCCAAGGGGAAGAAACAAGAAGAAAGGAAGAGAAAAAGAGAGAAAGATGAGGGAAAAACTTAGAGGAGGAGGGGCTAAACGCCCAAGGGGGAAAGAGAGGGAGGAGAAAGAGAGGAAAGAGAGAGAAAAGATGAAGACATCCCCCCTTCAAGGGTTCTCCAAGAGGCTTCATCAATTTCCCAAAAATTTCCATCATTTCCCTTGAGTTTCTTGCCTTTTGTCCTCTCCCATTTATGACAAGCTTCTAGAAATGACAATTTGGTAATTTCACAAAGTATAGTATACTGTACTATATGTGAATACAGGCTAGAATTTTATACGGGCTTGAATAAAATTGGTTTGGGCTCAAAATAATGAGAAACAAGCTTGAAAATGCTATTGGGCTCAAAGACTTGAAGTTGGGCTTGGTGGGCCTAATTGGGCCCACTTGGGCTAACTTAGGGTCCACATGGCTGAATCCTAATAAGTGCAAGGCACATTGGGCCTTCGGTCAGTCCATCATCTCTTGGTTCCAATTTTTCGGCCCGTTGAACCATTTTTCGATAATTTTCGGGCTTACCGATAATTTGAGAATTAATGACCCAATGTCCAATATTTTAGTATCGACGTCCTTGAAGGTTCGATATATGAAATCATATTGAAATTCATGGTTAAAATTGATTTATCGCAACTTTAATACAACCTAACTATCATGAAGCTTTTAAGGGTTTTCTCATAGTTGACCCTGGTTGATAACTTTTCAATCCATGATTGTGCTTATTCAAATTAGAACGATCCTCAATTGTCATGTAATCATGAGAGGTTGATCGCTTACCCTAAGTATAGAGCTAAAAAGGAAAATTGTTTAACATCGTTTGTAGTTAGTATTGAAGTCGTGCGGAATCACCCGTAATTTGATTGCATACTTCTATCAAATTGATTTATTTTTGTTTCCTAATTAGCTTACAATAGCATAGTATCGTCCCTCTTTAATCCTTATGATCGAGCAGCCTATTCCTAGTTGAATTCACTGGTTGAACGCATATCAATCATTAATTACTTTTCCGAATAGTTTATTAACTCATAAGGGGCTAGCTCAAAGTAAATGTAACTAACAACATATTGATAAAATAATCATTTCATATATCTTGAAATGGGTTGAAATTCAGGATGTCACCCTTCTTCTCTCCTTAAAAGAATTTCATCCTCGAAATTTTTAGGACTTTTTACATCCTTAAATTGATTAGGGTATTGATGTCTCATTGAAACCTCACTTTCTAAAGTCTTTCCTTCCACACCGTAATAGTATCCATCACTTCCAGTGATGCCAGAACACTTTCGATCATATGTCCAAATCATTTTTTGTTCTAAAAGGCTGAGCACTTGTCCGTTTTTGCAAAAATTTTGCCTTTTTTCCTTCCTTTTTTTTTTACTACATTGCACACTGCCACTTCCGAGGTTCAAACCCCCTTTGGACTAGCTGGCTTCCATCCCCGCATACCACTTGGCTAAAGGTGCCAATGGTCATAATTGCTTTCTTTTTTTGTTCGAGGCCAAAATCATTATATGATCCCTATCTTGAAAGATCTAACAAATTTAAGATTCAGCTTTCCTTTCTTAACAAATTGAGATGTCTCTATCATAGGCGACACCCAAGGAAAACATAGTTCCATACTTGAAATTCTAAAAGCCTTAGTTCTTTATTTGCACCATCGTTTTAGTGGCTTTGCCCTATCCTTAGCCTATCTCTAAATGGTCTTAATTGCATCCATTGACTGCCAGACTATCTTTGAACTAGCGATCTCCATTTTCCTGACCTTGTTCCATCAAACTGAAGTTCCACAAACTTGACCATATTTTTGCTATACTACTTGGATAAAAAAAATTTCCCGAAAGCACTCTCTTCTTATAAAGTGAGTAGATTAGTTCATTCCTATCTCTCTCGACATTTTAGAAGCCTGCCAGGAGTCGCTTTTTGCTCAGGCCTTCTAGCCCTAGTGACCACTCCCCACTCTCGTTAGATCAGCCACTATAGGCATCCCTAAACTATACTTCTACTAGCCAAAGTCTTTTTTGGAGATGTATTAACTAATAGAGGTATTATCCACCCTAATCCATCCCATACTGGGCCTAATGGTCTTAATCTCGTGTAAGCATATCAGAGTGCAATGCTTTCTTCAACTTGTCAATCCATGAGGTCATTTCTATGGGATCACTCATCAACACTTGAAATTTGTTTAAACGAATTTCCCATCAAATCGCCATATGATTTTCTCAAGTCCTCAATTCATTTCAACCACTTGAGGATTAGTGCAATCCAACTCTTAATTATTACACTAAAGGCTATTAGGTACTTCTTTGGGTTTATTAACACCTCGAGAAGAAATCATTGACAATGTTATTTCCCCACTTGTCCATCTAGCATCATAGGATAATTAATTCTTCATCCACCAAGGACAAAAATTAATTTCCTCAAATCCCAATCTGAATTATCTCCCAAAACAATCCACCTTACTTGCAATTATGCACTTTCACTTGCTGCCATGTTAAGCACTTAGCTACGTACTTGGTAATGTTCAATTGCATGCCATTCCACCATTAATACTGTCGCAAATTCTAGTAGATTTTTGTACTACTCGGTTGGATAATATAACTACTACGATGAGCTTGCAAAACAATTTCCTCCATGAGCTCAGCATCATTAGGCATGCACAATCATCCACGAAACTTCAAGATCCCGTCCTTGGATACTTGAATGTCAAGTTTTCTCTTGGTTGCATCTAACTGCACAATCCTCTGGATTGCAGAGTCCGTAGGCTACACTGCCTTAATTCTAGTTTGCATTTTGGGCTTTATTCTGAGAGTAGCCATAAGACTTGAAAAGTGGCCTATCCCAAACTTGAAATTTGAATCTCGAACTCCTTCAAGTAGAATCCATTCTTGAACCATCATTTGCGCAATCAATGACTTTCGACTAAATGCATCTATTACCTTGTTAGCCTTTCCAAAATGGTACAAAATTTTGCACTCATAATCATTGAGAATTTTCATTCATCAACACTATTTCATGTTCAATTCCTTTTTCGAGAACATGTATTTTAGACTTTGATGATCCATAAAAATTTGAAATCTTTCTCCACACAAGTAATGCCTCCAAATTTTTAGGGCAAAATAATTGTCTCACTGATTCCAAAAGCATGTGTCAGATAATTTAACTCATGAAGTTTTAACAATCGAGACACATATGCAACCACTCTTCCTTGTTGCCTTACAACACAATCCAATTCCTTTGTAGGATGCATTATTTAAATTTTTTACAACCTCCAATTCCAAACAATATCGTCAAAACTAGTGAGGTAGTCAGTTTATACATAAGCTCTTGAAAACTATGTTTGCACTTGTCTGTCTACTTAACTTTACATCATTCTTTAATAGTTATCTCAGAGACGTAATTATCATAGAAAACCTTTCTACAAATTGTTTATAACAACCTGCTAAGCCTAGAAAACTCTGAACCTTTGTCTTTATCATAGGCCTTTGCCAATTTTTAATTGCCTCTATCTTAGTCAGGTCCATGGATATTTCTTCTCCAAAAATTACATGACCAAGAAAAGCTACGCGAGCAAGCTAAACTCGCACTTACTAAACTTAACACACAAAGCGTAATCTCAAAGGGTTTGCAACACCATTCTCAAGTGCTATTCATGTTCTTCCAAACTCCTCAAATACATCAATATATCGTCTATGTATATGATTGCAAACTAATCTAAGTACGCCTTAAACACTCAATTCATTAAATCCATAAAACTGCTAGCGCATTAGTCAATCCAAACAATATTGCAGTAAACTTCGTAGCGACCATATCGCACATGAAATGCTAGCTTCGTTATATTCTCCTTCTTAAATTATCAGCAAAACATAGCTCGTCCTTGGGTCTATCTCAAAAAATACCGAGGCTCTTGAAATTGGTTAAACAAGTCGTCTATCCTTAGCAAAAGGATACTTGTTCATGACCATGCCTTGGCCAAACTGCTGACACTTGATCTAATGGTGCAAGGGTCTAACTCTTTTCCTTACAAACAAAACAAGTGCTCCCCATGGAGATGCACTAAGATAATTAGGTCCTTTATCCATTAAACCTTGCATTTGTGCATTGAATTCCTTTACTTCCAACAACGCAACTCAATAAGATACCTTGAACTTTGGCTCCATTCCAAGGGTTAACTCAATCACCATTTCCATTTCCCACTTTGAGGTAATCCAAGCAATTCCTCTAGAAAAACATCAAAATAATCCTGTATTACAACGATGTTTTTCCATCACTGGTTTCTCAACCAACATATTTACTATGGTCGCCTAATTGACCTTGGCAACCCTCATCCAATAATCCGGTCACTTGAGGTAACGAAATCAAATGAATCAAGGATTTTCCTTGATTTCCAACAATCTCATAACTAAACTGGATTATTTTCTAATAATAATCCATCGCAGCTCATTGCTTGGTGAGTCATTCCTTCCTAATGATGACATCAAGCTATACATTACTTAGACAATCAAATTCATTAACTCTTCTCAATCAGTAATGGTTGTCTTACAACCTAAACATCTTACCATAGATAATGTCTTGTTTGTAACCGGGGTAAAAATACTAATAAGTACTTCCAATAGTTTCGATCTTAGCCCCATTGACTTGTAAGCAACTTAGCTATAAACAAATGCATAGTTCCCAAGTCAACTAACACATAAGCTACCTAATCGCATAAGGAGATGGTTCCTATAATTATG
Organism: Corymbia citriodora subsp. variegata; assembly: GCA_014858505.1. NCBI lineage: Eukaryota > Viridiplantae > Streptophyta > Magnoliopsida > Myrtales > Myrtaceae > Corymbia > Corymbia citriodora. Next base: position 5,980,110 of record CM026414.1, read on the forward strand.
ATTTGTGAATCCTTTGCTTTTTTTCTTGTGGCACATATACTTATCCTTTTGCCAACGAGTAATTGAGGTTATTCTGCCAAGCGTTTCCTGTAAGTTATCCTCCCTGCGACCATGACACTTGCGCTTTAATAGGCCTACACATGCAGTTCCTCACATAGTAGCCATACTAACCACGTCCATAGCCAGTTCTCGGCTTACAGATACACAAGGCATTTCCAGGCAATTATCCTACTTGCGACTGTTGAGATTACTTCCTTGACTGTCAACAAGGACACTTCCTTGCAGCATGGCCTAGCTTGTCACGTTCATAACATTTTCCTCCCTTAATAGGACACATAGCTGTCTCGTGTCATCTCCCACATAACAGACACCCGTCATTTGAATTCTATGCTACCTTCCCAACACTATTCCTCTTGTTGGGTTGGATGTGATGTTTTCCTCCCATCATCGGCCATTTCCCAAGCCAATGATTATCTCTATAAGATGCAAATCGTGATCTTGATGCAACTGCTCATTTTGTCATGTTTTCTTCAACTAATTGGGCCCCTTTGTACCATTCATCAAAATCATTCAAGTTTAGGGGCACTATGTGACCCTCACCTTCCAGTCTCAAACCATACTTAAACCACTTGACTCGGTCTACTGAATTCTCAATCATTCTAGGTGCATACTTCGAGGGATCTGCAAACTTAGCCTCATATTACTCGGCCAACAAATGATTTTGACAAAGTTGCAAGAATTCAACCTCTTTGCTCTCATACACACTAATTTTCCATTAAACGCCTCAACCAAAGCATCCTACTCTTGTGTTGGGTTAATTCCCACTAATCACTGGCAATACTTGCTATTAGAACTCAATCAAGATTATCTTTTTTCCTTCGTGCACTCCAACAATGCAAAGACTTTCTCTAGTTCCTTAATCCAAAGAGTTGTTGTCTCACGATCACCTAGCCCAACAAATTTGGACGGTTCCAACTCCAAGAACTATTCAATCAACTTAAATAATGACCATTTACCATTCTCCTTTCCAACCAATGGAGCTTTATTAGGTGAGATGGCAGCAACAACGGCGGCAACAGCAGCTGTAACAGCAATAGCTTAACTCTAAATTTATTGCACCCTATCAAAACTTAAGGCTTACAACACCTATAGGACCCTATCTAGTCTAAGATCCCTTGATGCTTTACCTCTAGCACCCGCCTAATCTTAAACTGCTCTTATTCTAAGACTATCATATCAAGATTGTTCATCTCGTAGGACTTTCACAAAACCTGCCTTACAATTCCCTCAAGGAATTAGAAGTCATGAATAACCCAATTACAACAAATGATCCTACAAAAAATCATAGGCATATGAAATATAAATGTCTTTCCTATCTTATTATCCCATAACCTAGCATATCCCTTAGTGTTACGGTAGATCAATTATAAAGCGACCCTCACTTACCTTAATTATAAACATGATCCACTCGATAAACCCTACAATGGACAATTAGTATCAATTGACTCACAGACAATCTTACTTGGCTATTACCATACCCTGCACAGTATCAACATTCATGTGTAGCATAAGTAATGTAACCAGCATTTTCATCACCATAATAATCAATCATAGTCAAATTGACTCGCAGGCAATCTTACTTGGCTATTTCCTTGCACAGTATTAACTCATGCATGCCATGGTCAATGCAAATAGGCACATGCATAATTAGAACATATAAGAATATGTTTCACATGCACCCCTGCATTTACATATATTCCGATTATTATGCCCTCACCAAGGCAACAACCGAACTCTTGCCAGTGTCTTCTAGCTAGCTAGGTATCACCCTACCTCATCAGGCATGGTTACGTTTGGAACTCCTACCCAAATGGCATTCTCAAAGGAGACTAGACCCGGCCTCTACCACAACCTGCATCTAGACACCCACTGGGTATTCCGATAAATTGGACTTTGTCCCCAAACTCCTGCCGGGGTGACGGGTTATACTATGTGACCACATAAGCACACCACATCATTAAATTTCAATTCATTTCTATGGATTAATCAATGCAAACATAGAACGTACTCAACATAATAAACCACTGCATACTTTTCATGTAAAAATGTAGGAAAAGATTCGTACATTGTCAAATAATTATCGAAAACCCGTCAAACTTTGCATGCCTTACTTTTTAAACATAATTGCCTCATTTAAATTGTCAAACTCGACATATACATCCGACACCTCAGGATTTTCCTTTTATACATCCACAAAAACCCTTGTGAAAATTACCACACTAGGTTCTACATAAGGCAAATATTTTTCAAAGTAAAGCAGGCATCAAATAGCATCGTACGTACAGGAAAATATCATAAAGTTCAAATCAAAAGTACATAACAAGCAACACTTATCACCCCTTGGCGATAGCCTATCAATTATTTTCCAATAATTTATCGCTTATCTGACAATAGCTTATCCTCAAATTCCTAATAACTTATCACCTCTTTGGTGATAGCTTATCACTTAATTCGCCGATAGCTTATCATTTGATTAGCAATAGCTTATCACCTTTTTCAATTGCCTATTGTGATAGCCTATTGCCTTCATTATAATTAATTAACCTAAACATAATTAATTATAAATAATCTAGATTAATTAAATTAATTAACCATAACCATGGTTAACTAAACTTAACCACACAATAACGGTGGTTAATTAACTATCTGTAGTTAATTAACCTAACCACCTATCAACCATGGTTACTTTTTCTAACTGGGGTTTATTAACCATGGTTACTTTAGGTAACCACGGTTACTTTATCTAACCAAGATTAATTAACCTAACCGCCTAACAACCATGGTTACTTTATCTAACAATGGTTACTTTATCTTAACAAGTTAATAAACCTAACCAACCTCCTAATCAAGGTTAATTAATAATCTAAACTAATCCAAAGCAAGTTTAACGGACTATTCAAGGGATTAGAACGTCCGTAAAGTCACCCAATGATGATTTCGATGACACGGGCACAACAGCAGCAGCGAGGGCTACAAATGGTTACCACCGACATGTCACAGAGGCGCTCGGAAAAAATGGGTCTCGGTGGATGAGGTTTCCGGTTCAGTGAAACAGAGAGAGGGGGAGATGGGCAAATGGCACGGGTGGGCGAACAGTGGCTTGGACGGCTCCAAAGTGGTGGCAAGGCAGCAAGGATGGCAAATGGTGGTGGTTCGGATGATAAAAGGGCGCCCAAGGGGAGGAAACAAGAAGAAAGAAGAGGAAAAGAGAACAAAATGAGGGAGAAACTTAGAGGAGGGGGGGCTAAACACCCAAGGGGGATAGAGAGGGAGGAGTGAGAGAGGAAAGAGAGAGAAAAGATGAAGACATTCCCCCTTCAAGGCTTCTCCAAGAGTCTTCATTAATTTCCCAAAAAATTTCCATCATTTCCCTTGACTTTGTTGCCTTTTGTCCTCTCCCATTTATGACAAGCTTCTAGAAAGGGCAATTTGGTAATTTTACAAAGTATGGTATGCTGTACAATATGCATTTATGGGCTAGAATTTTATACAAGCTTGAACAAAATTAGTTTGGGCTCAAAAAGATAAGAAACAATCTTGAAAGCTCTATTGGGCTCAAAGGCTTGAAGTTGGGCTTGGTGGGCTTGATTGGGCCCACTTGGGCTAGCTTGGGGCCCACATGGCTGAACCTTAATAGGTGCAAGGTGCATTGGACCTTCAATTGATCCATCACCTTTTGGTTCCAATTTTTCAACTCGTTGAACCCTTTTTTCCAATAATTTTTGAGTTTACCAATAAATTTGAGAATCAATGACAGAACATCCAATATTTTAGTTTTGACTTCCTTGTAAGTTCGATACCCAAAACCAGATTGAATTTCATGGTTAAAATTGATTAATCGCAACTTTAGTACAACTTAACTATCAGCAGCATTTAGGGGTTTCTGTGTGTTTGACCCGTAGTTGATAGCTTTTTAATCCATGATCGTGCTTATTCAAATTAGGTTGATATTTAGTTGTCATGTAATCATGAGAGGTTGATTGCTCGCCTTGAGTATAGTGCCAAAGGAAATCGATTTAATATCGTTCGTAGTTAATATCGAAGTTGTGTGGAATCACCCGTAATCTAACCGGGTACTTTTGTTGAATTGATTTATTTTCATTTGCTAATTCGCCTACAGCAATGTGGTATTGTCCATTTTATTCCTTATGATCGAGTGGCTTATCTCTGATTGAATTTACTGGTCGTACGCATATTGATCATTAATTTCCTTTCCGAATAATTTATTAACTCATGAGGGACCAGTTCAGAGTAAACGTAACTAACAACACATTGATAAAATAACCATTTTATATATCCCGTAATGGTCAAAATTCAGGTTATCATAATAGCAAAATCAGGCAACTCGCTCTAGTAGAAAAGTAGAATATCAAGCTCTTGGTGATACAACATCAAAGTTATTATGGTTATGGTGGCTACTAGAAGATATGGAAGTGCATCATCATAGGGGAACAGTCATTCATTGTGACAATCAAAGTGCTATTCAAATTGAACATAATGATGTTTTTAATGAAGGCACTAAGCACATTGAGATTGATCATCATTTCATTTGATATCACGTTTTTCATGGCAACATTTGACTTGTCTCTACTTTCTCTACTAACCAGACTGTTGATGTTTTCATCAAGACACATTCAGCTAGGCCTTTTTTGGATCAATTTTCCAAACTCAAGTTGACATCTTTCAAATTTTCTTAAGTTTGAGGAGGTATGTTAAAGATATATTTTAGATATTCTATGATTCTATATATTATTCTGTATATTCTCTTTAATTAATTCTGATTTGTTAGTTTAGATAGTCGTTATGTAAATATTCTAAATAGGCATGTTTTCTATACATTAGTCATTGAATAGTATATAATTTCTCTTCATTCATTATTCTCAACTATCAAAATGAGAAGATCTTTCAAGCCACCTAATCTTGACTGAAAATTTCCCAAGTACAATTCTTGAAAAAGAAAGAAACCGACTTTGAATAGATAAGAGGGTTGACATTCTTAGTTGATGATTCTAGTGGTCTCATCTCAATAATGGGGAAATTGGCTTTTCTTAATTCGTTTCAGTTGCTTCATAAATGCTTTCGAAAGGACGTGCACTTCTAGGGTTCTTATCCTTACAATTTCGAGGTCATGACTTGAAAAGGTCAACTCACGAAAAGTAAGAGGGTCAACGTTCTCGGTTGGTGATTATTGTGACCTCGTTGATGGAGAAGCTGGCTTTGCTCAATTCAATTTCGGCTGTTATACAAGTACTTGCGCAATGATATGCGCTTCTGGAGCTCTTATCCTTACAACTTTCGAGGTCAAAGCCTTGAAGATATATTTCGCATCAGCATTCAAAACTTACATGAGATATTCGCTCGCTATCCGTGTTGCTCATCTCTGACTTTCGCTTTTTCTTATATGAGTTTTTTAATGCTTTTTCGACCAACAATTCCTGTCTTATCCCTATCCATTTTGTTGTATGTTCTATACAAAGTTGACGTACCGCATAAATAACTATTCATTTGAAAACTCTCGAAGTGTTTTTGGCACGATAGCCTATTGGAAATAGAACAAAATGAATTTGGGTATGATATAATACAGCGGAGAATTTACCACTGGAAAGTTCATAGATGGGCTGTGATTTATAACGTGATGCGGCCCTTCTTCATCATTTTCCTATTATATCATAGAACATCGTTGCTTGGTTTGTAGGTCCTTCTAAAGCGTGATGAGTATATCACATTATTTTGTAAATCAACCATAAGATCGTGTGATAAATCCAATATATGTGGGTATATCTTATTACATTCACCGTGATTAACCAATATATTTCAAGGGAGTGTACCACATCCATAATATGGTGCCAACAAACAGTGTAGAATTCCTTCCTGTTTAAGGATTATTACTTGGAAGTCGGAACTTGAAATAGTACTTACTAGAGAGACATATAGAGGGACTTTTTTCTTTAAACTAATTATATTTTATCTCCCCAAATGTAACTCGTCTCATACTTTTTTATTTCTTTGTAATAATCCAGATCTGTGAACGCTGAATCTCATCAAATACCATGCAAGCCTTATGAATCAGTCAAGTTAAGATTAGAGGCTTATGCACGTAGCTCTGCCAGTGAGCTGTTTGCACAGACTTGATCAAATTTGAAAAAAACGATCCTAAATCAAATTCTCGCTCCAATCAATTACATTAATCCAAAGGATTGTTCTTCATATATTATCCTTGCAGTTCTAATTTCTATTATCATTTAACCCTCACTTCCCAATGGCGGATTTACTGTCAGGAACAATTGTATGTGTCCTAAAAATATTTCTTATTCCTAATAGTATAGGCTTAATAGCTTCGTAAGAGTGCTTATTATTCTTTCTTTCCACGTCGTGTTCGCAAGCCTCCGTTAGTTAATAATAAATGATGAGGGGATTAATTTTTTCTTATCATGTAGCGAAATACAATTGTGGATACTTTCTTAACGTTTACTAAGCAACGCTAGAAGTTAACGCAGCATCTCTACCACAGCTCAGGCAGCAAGAAATTTGCAGTACCCATCGAAAACTGACAGCCTTCATGACAAGATCAAAACAATGAAGACGACATGATTTTGATAAATGTAGAAAAAAAAAGCCTCTTGGTGGGGTATATAAGACACTAATGTCCTTTCTCCTTAGATCAGAAGGTGCAGACATTATCTGATCCCTCTTTGAATTCATCCATATGGATCACGGTTTTTGACAAGTTCCTGGAGTTTTCAACTCCAACTTGCTCAAATTCGAAGTTGCGAGTAACTTCTATTATCTTTTTCTTTGGGAGAAGGACCCCATAAGTATTTTAACTTATGTACAGTGCTCACTTTAGTATCACAACTTTTCGCCAACTCATTTAAATACCAAAATCGGAAAATAACGATCACTTAAGTGTCTCCGATAAAAAATTCCAGTTAAAGAAATTACTTGGCTTTTATAATTAAAAATATTATATGATGTGGCTTTTCTTAACATTGAAGTGACAACATTTTCATTAAGATTGGCATTAAAGTTATCACCTTTTAACAACGATTGGTACTAAAGTAATTATTTTTTTACAACGACTGGCATTGAAGCAATTACTTCTTAACTTGCTAAATGATGTCCTTTAGGGGTTATATATTGATTGGATATGCCGATGAGTCACGTGAAATCAAGAAATTAATAAAATATGGGTACATTAGAGTTTCGGTGGCCTAAATCAAAGTCGGCACTTGAGTGTTTATTTTTTTACAAAAAGTGACACTTAAGTGATTCCAAAAACAATTATGACACCAAAGTGAGCACTATACATAAGTTAAGGTACTTCTGATTTCTCTCTCCCACTTTCTTTTGTCGGTCGTGTAAATGCTATGGTGAGCTCTATCGTCTTTTGTCAATTGAAGTCCCCGAAGTTCAGCGATAGCATCTGATTGGATGGAGGGGAATAAAGTGTTGTGAAAATCCCAGTCCATGTCCATGAATAGCATTGACAACACTTCAACATATACTAAAAGGAAGAATTTGGGATCTTTGTGCTCCTTTGGGCGTAAAAGGGAAGATCTTTGTGTTCACAAGCACATTAAGAGACTCCTAAATTTTATCCCAACATTCCTTCCTTTTTTATTTCTAGCCATCATACATTCCTTCCTCAAAGTGAAAAACGATACGACAGCATTATTTTAGGAGCCAAAAGGGTTATAGCTTTCAAGTACAATTATTTTTCAAAATTAATCTATAAATCATTAAGAAGAGCGTTGAGAAATTAAAGAGAGACATGGAAAAGAAGAAAACTTACATGAGAGGCAACGAAATGGGCGACGATGTTGAGAGCAATCCCCCGCCAAATAGTGCTGATGATGTAGCTGGACAAGTTTCGATGCTTCGTAGGCAATTGAAGTGATAGGTTTTGGTATTTATTTGTTGAGATGCATACATAAGTAATGTTAGATAAAGTTCTACCTTGGAGGATTTATTTGATATGAAGTAATTAATATATCATAGTTAGCTTTATTGGTTTAAGCTTTTTGACTGAACATATGTTCGAATAGATATGTTGATAGGTTTAGACTTAAGCTCCTTATTGACAATCTCTCCTTAAAGATATCAGGCTCTTGCTATGCTAATGGTTGATTCACAACCAACATCATTTTTCAGACAACCTTGATGATTTGGTCTGAAGCCTTCATGGTTTAATCTAGAGAAAGATATTAGGAATGAAGGTGGGCATTCTTGTTGTTGCTGTCAGCACATACAACAAGGTGGAGATTCAAGTTGAGATATATTAAGTTGAGACATGTTAGTGTTGGGGTTTCATGAATCATGCATAGGCAAATTAATTATAAACATAGCGGAAACAAAAATGAAATATTTCTATACATGTATCTCCAAAGGTGTTGTTCATGCATTTTAATAAAAAATCTAAATATAAAAAGGGAGTTAAATGAATTACCTCTCAAAACACGCTTTAAACTAATTGGTTCGAATGCTCTTTAGTTTGAGCCCCATAAAAGTCGGACCATTAGTTCAAACACACCACCATTGAACATCGAACGAAGAGAAAACTTGCGGATAATCACCACTATGATTGTGCTAGCAATTTTGTGGAGACAATCCTTCGTATCCTTTAGGGATGTAAACGGTTCGGTTTGGTTCGGTTTTTTTGAAAAACCGAACCGAACCAAACCGATAAGGGATAATATTGAACCGAACCAAAACTATCCCGAACCAAATACGAACCGAACCAAAAATGCGATTCGGTCCGGTTTGGTTCGGGACGGTTTTTCGGTTTTTTCTATTTTTGCTTTACTTATTGGGATCTAAATGAAGAAGAGATGATGATAAAGAGAGATTGTTCAAATTAAGAATTCTGGTTTTGTTTGGTTTGGTTAACCAAACCGAACCGAAAAGTTAACGGTTATTTTTCGGTTAACCGAACCGAAACTAAACCGAACCAAAAACACACAAAATTTCAGTTTGGTTTGATTCGGTTCAATTTTGGTTCAATTCTTGACACCCCTAGTATCCTTGATGTTTTTAGCCACAGCCCAAATGAGAGAGAATTCCCTTTTCTTTTTTTGTTCACATACACGCGCACACAAAAATGCACACTTGCGCTTTTTATAAGAACTATTCTACGTGTCGGAAACCACCCACGACCAGCAACCGTTGCCGATCGTGTCTTGCATGCATGATGGTCAGCAACCGTTGCTGACCATCATGCCATGCATAATTTTTTTTTTTATTAAAAAAGAAACAACGTACATGATGTGCGTTGCACACGGTCAGCAACAATGGCTGACCGTGTGTATAATATAATTACTTAATTTAGTTAATCAATTCCTAAAAAAAATAAAAGGACATAATCTTTGTGTGCACATTTAGGGTACATTAACATGTATCCACTTTGGGCATACATGTGCATCATATGCATGTAGGCTTATGACTATAATACAAATTAAATTAAATCACATTTAATTTAATTTCATGTCAACTCATTGCGACTGCAATAATTGCAAACACATTTGCAAAATTATTTCTCTTTTGTTCCATGTTATCCTAATTGGTTATGATGTTTGACATTCCTAGGTTCATCACTAAGCTAGTAGTAAAACTTGTACTAATACATTAGTACTTCCAAAAGAATTAATTATCCCGATTAATCTTCGGATCTTATAAACTATAATTGACATCTAGTAATATATCATGGCTACCTAGATAGTGTGAATACTTTGAACATAATGAACTTGTCAGTTTTGGTTACAGAATAATTCAATCCCTCTGTCTTACTATGTCCCGATCAAACAAAGACTATGGAATATTTGTCAAGCCACCAATTTGATCATATGCACAAATATAATTGACATGCATTTTATTTGAGACATAATTAATTTATTCTCGATTACAACCTCGGCCAAGGATTTTAATGCATTGTCATAATCAAATTGCATAGGACATCATTATTATACCTTGCACGTACAAGGAGACAGATTTCATACTGTGTACACATGCAACTTCATATACGAACAAACTATGACCATTAAGTATAAAGACGGATGAACGATTTGGCATTATGTGCACCCGTGAACCATAGTTCTTGGATACACAAGTTAATATTGTGCCTCAAGTCTAAAGATTATTTACACAAGATTAAAGCATGAACAATTAGACATTGACCATGCTAAAAGCTTCCATATTGCTAATCGTTTCATATGCATCACGTTCAGTGAACTTGTCTAATACAAACACATATATTCTAACTCAGGTATCACAATACCCAATAACTTGCGACTTATCATTCCCTTAAGTATCCAATATTTAATGGTGCAGTTAAGAACACACCAGTCTCAATAGGATTATAAATATCCACTCAATAATCCATTGACCAGGAACAGTTTAAAGATTCAGTTTAACTATGAACCCATTACATATATTCTTAACGTCTCAAGAATAGGTTTAGTTGCAACTGATCTTATGGAATCATTAATAAATATAAAATAATTAGACAAATGAATGAATACGTCATTGCCATTAATTAAATAATAATAATGATAGTACAACCGAAATTCCTAACATGTAACTATTACATAGTAGTTTTAGAATATACATCCAACAATTAGTGCAGAAGGATACGTGAAGTCAAAGCATGGCAGGCCTAACACTAAGGTGACATATGATGGAAAGATTGTTGACATGTACGTATGGGTTGTGTTAGAGAAAGTCTCGCATATGATGGTTGACTTGTGAAAGAAAAATTTCATTACGAAAGTATTTATAAACACACGTCACTCATCTACCAATGAATATGTATGGATATTATTACACTAACAACAAGCCTAAAGATTATCTTTACATTTTTACGCCACCAAATAAATAAATAAAATATAGCATATACTCTTTGTGCGAAAGAAATTTTATACAAGCAGCCTTATACATATTTGATTTAAGGAATATAACCATGCACTATTTCACATCACTGATGTATGCAGCCGTTTATATAAATTTCATTTAAAGTGATTGCATATATTACTACTAGTAAATAAAAATTTGGGAGGAAGCCCAAGTAAGAAGAATGAAGACCCATTGTCACTCTTTATTTTCATTCACAAACTCTGCTTTATTCACCATACAAACTTAAAATCCTCTGAACTAACGAAGTGTCCATTGTGAAGGACTAGCAGAAATGCGATTATTTGTTGGGCACTTCCTTTTCTTTTTACCGGGGAAGAACCGGAATGCTCTGTTCATTCCTGAAGAAATTACCAGGATCGACTTTGGTCTTTATTTCCACCAATCTGTTGAAGTTGCCCTTGAAGTACTTGACCCCATACACTTTCCCTTCCTCATAGCTCTCATCTCCGTTGTGGTTAATCCCCAAATCAAGGTCCCTATAATTCAAGAACGCTTCTCTCGGGTTCTTCGACACAAAGGGTGTCATGTAACGATAGAGCTTCCTCGTCAGCTCGATGTAGTGTTGGGCTGCTTCGTCCCCGTCCTCGTCCCAATTTGTCGCGTACTGCATTTTCCATAGGTTCCCAGCCCTATGTGGAAACGGGGTGTTGGTCGCGGGAATCTCGCCCATCTTGCCTCCGTAAGGGTTGAAGGTCAACATTGGCCTTTCGAGCTCGATCATCCTCCTCCAAATGAGCTCCAATCCGTCCTTTGGTATGATTTTTTTCCCGTAGTCGGACTTTCTCTTCAAATGTGTCAAGACTTGTGGTGTGCGCGAAAGCAAAGCATCGACTGGAGTCCCAATCGGGAAATCGGTCCAGTAAAGCGTGGACTCGACCCAACTCATTTCGATGCAATCTGAGCTCCGCAAGCCTAGCTCAGGAAAACTAATGCTCATCAACGAAAGAAGCCTTTGAGCATCTCCAAGGAAAAGCGCACGAAACGTGGCTCTTATTGTTTTCTCTCCGGCGTTCGTTCCATTGACCACGTCCATAGTCAACCTTATGAAGAGATCCTCATGCAGTTTGGGAGCCACTTGTTCCCACTTGTACACGACCTCGGTCACGTTTTGCTCCGACGTCCTTCGTACAAGGAAGACGGTCACAGTCTCAGGGACACGGACAAGGTTGATCTTATAAGCGAGGACAACACCAAAGCTTGCGCCACCTCCGCCTCTTATGGCCCAGAAAAGGTCTTCTCCCATGGATCCCCTATCCAGTATTTCCCCATTGACGTTGATTATGCGCGCGTCGACTATGTTGTCAACAGAGAGCCCGTACTTCCTCATCATGTTGCCATAGCCGCCACCACTGAAGTGGCCACCAACGCCCACCGTGGGGCAAACCCCAGCAGGAAAGCCATGGACTTTGCTCTTCGCAGTTATCCCATAGTAGACCTCCCCGAGGGTGGCCCCTGCTTGGACCCAAGCCGTCTCGGCCTCAATGTCAACCTCGACCGAGCGAAAATTGAGCATGTCAAGGATGAAGAAAGGCGAGGAGATGGAGACGTAAGATATGCCCTCGTAGTCATGGCCTCCGCTTCGGATCTTCATCTGGACCGAGAGCTTCCGGGCACAGATGATGGCGGCTTGCACATGAGACTCATGGAGTGCGGTGAGGATGAGAATGGGTTTCGGTGTGTCGGAGGTGTTGAAGCGCAAATTTCGTATGTAAGATTGAAGAACGGTCGGGTAAGAAGAGTTTGCGGTTGTGTATATGGCGGAGGTTATTGGGTACGAAGCTTGGGAATGGCTTATGAGGCATTGGGATAGGGTTTCGTTTGCAAAGGCTGCAGAAGGTGAAGAAAATGAAGCTGTGAACAGCACCTGGAGTGAAAAGAGAAAGAGGGCTTTGGAGTTTGGAAATGAAGTTCCCATTTTAGGATTTGGTTCAAATGTCTCTGCTGGCTGAGAAATTTAGTTTTGCATGTGTTGGTCTCTTATAGGAAATGAGGCGGGCTAGGAATTTAGAAAAGAGAGAGAGAGTCAATGATAATCGACATGAGAAGATCTTACAAGCCACCTACAATCTTGACTGGAAAATTCCCAAGTACAAATCTTGAAAAAGAAACGACCAACTTAGTGGAGAAATTGGCTTTTCTTAATTTGTTTCAGTTGCTTCATAGATACTTGCGCAAGGACATGCACCTCTGGGGCTCTTATCCTTACGATTATTGATTGAGGTCAAAACTTGGAAAAAGTCAACTTACGAAAAGTAAGAGGGTCAATGTTCTCAGTTGGTGACTATCGTAACCTCATCGATGGAGAAGCTGGCTTTGCTTAATTCAATTTTGGTTGTTATACAAATACTAGCGCAATGATATGCGCTTCTGGAGCTCTTATCCTTACAACTTTCGAGATCAAAACCTTGAAGATATATCGCATCAGCATTCAAAACTTGCATGAGATATTTGCTCGCCATCCGCATTGCGCATTTCTGACTTTCGCTTCTTCTTTTTTACGAGTTTTTCAACGCCCATCAGTTCCCTATCGGATCCAAATTCATTTTGTCGTAGTTTCTATACAGCCCACATAAATAATTATTCATTTGAAAATTCTCAATTATTTTTGGTACGGTAGCCTATAGGAACTAGGACAAAATGAACTTGGATATGATATGATACATCGGAGAATCGATCTCTTGCGAATTCATAGATGGGCTGTGATTTATACGGTGATGCGGTTCTTCTTCATCACTTTCCTGTTAAACCATTATAAAACGTGGCTCAGTTAGTAAGTAATTCCCTCTAAAACGTGATAAGTATGCTCACATTATATTGTAAATCAATCATAATATCGTGTGATAAATCCAATATTTTATCACATTCACCGTGATCAACCACATTTCATTGGGGTGTACCAAATCCATAATATGGTGCCAACAAACAGTGTAGAAGCCCTTCCTATTTCAGGATTTTTTACTTGGAAGTTGGAACTTGAAAAAATACCAACTAAAAAGACAAATAGAAGCAATTTTTTCGTTAAACTAATTATATTTTATCTCCTCAAATGTAATTAGTCTCATACTTTTCTTTGATTATCCCGATGCACGAGTATTGAATATCATAAAATATCCCACAAGTCCTATGAATTGGTTAAGTTTAGATTTGTGGCCAGTGGAGGTAGCTTTGCTAGGGAGCTGTTTGGATTCACTTGATCAAATTTGAAAATATGATCCTAACTAAAATTCTCCTAATACCCCAATCAAATACGTCAATCTAAAGGGTTGGTCATCTCATATGATCCTTGAAGTTCTAGTTTCTGTTTCTCATTTAACTTCACTTCCCAACATCCGATCCATTGTGGCTGGAAAATTTTTATAGGGAAAAGTATCCAAAAAAGTTCATATACCTATTGCATTTGTATCAATTCGATCCTAAACTTTTAAAATAGACTAATTTAGTTCTAAATTTTTTTACATAATTCAATCAATTCAACCAATTTAGACCAGAAATTATAGACATGGAATGGTCAATATTGACATGGACATTTGTAAATAATTTTTAATAATTTTTCAAATTTTTACTTTTTTAAAAAAATTCTGTTTTCTTTCTTTCCTTTCTTTTTATTTGGATTGTTGCCAGTCGCCGGCCATGGCCGGCACATATTAATCCTTAAAGTATGGGCTTAACAACTTTGCAAGATTACTTATTAATCCTTCTTTCGAAGTCGTGTTTGCAAGCTTCTGTTAGTTAATAATAAAATAATGAGGAGATTAATTTTTTTTATCATCTAGCGAAATACAAATGTGGATACTTTCTTATCATTTTCTAAGCAACGGTAGAATTTAATGCACCAGCTCTACTACAGCTCACCTTAGTTCAGGCAGCAAGAAATTTGCAGTACCCACCGAAAATTGACAAACTTCATGACAAGACCAGAACACTGAAGACCACATGATTTTGATAAATGGATGAAAAGATATATTTTAGTGGAGCCGGCCATTGCATAAAAGAATCTGATGTCCTTTCTCCTGAGATCAGAAGGTACAGACATCATCTGATCCCTCTTTGAATTCATTTCCGATGAGGAATTCACATGGATCACGGTTTATGACAAGTTCCTGGAGTTTTCACCTCCAACTTCTTCAAATTCAAAGTTGCAAGTAACTTCTATTATCTTTTCCTTTGTCGGTCGTTTAAATGTTATGGTAAGCTCTATCATCTTTTGTCTAGTGAAGTCGCTGAAGTTCAACGAGAACGTCAGGGGGGTCCTTGATTGGAAAGGGGAAAATAAAGTCTTGAGAAAATCCCAGTCCATGTCCATTAATAGCCTCAACAAGAAGATTTTGGGATCTTTCTGTTCCTTAGGGCATAAAAAGGAAAAAAAAAGATCTTTGTATTCCAACTTCACAAGCACATCAAGAGACTCCTAAGTTTTATCCCAACATCTTGCTTTTCTATTTCTAGCCATCATATATTCCTTCCTTAAAGTGATAAACGAAGCGACAGGATTATTTTAGAATCCAAAAGGGTTATAGCTCTCAAGTACAATTTCTTTTCCTAATTAATTTATAAATGATTAAGAAGAGCGTTCGGATATTAAGAGAGAAATAGAAAAGAAGTAAACTTACATGAGAGGCAATAAAATAGGCGATCATGTTGAGAGCAATCCCCCATCAAATGGTGCCGATGATGTGAAGGCAAAAGAAGTGGTGGTCTCGATATTATTTGTTGAAATGTGAATGTAAGTTATGTTAAAAAAAAATTCCGCTTTTTAGGATTAGTGTGGTACAGAGTAATTAATATATTATAGTTGGCTCAAAATCCATTGACTTAAATTTTCTTAATGAATATATATTCAACTAGATATGTTGACGAACTTGAACTTAAACTTACTTTTAGCGACCTCTCATGAAGATATTGGGTTTTTGCTATGTCAATGGTTGATTCATGACCAATGCCATTTTTCAGGCAACCTTGATGATGTGGTCTAGTGCCTTCATAGTTAAGTAGGGAGAAAGAGATTAGGAATGAAAGTGAGCATTCTTGTTGTTTTTGTCGGCACATGCAACAAAGTGGAGATTTAAATAAAGATATGTTAAGACATGTTTTTGACAAAAAAGAAAAAAAAAGGAAAAAATTAAGACATGTTGGTGCAAAAGGACACATGAATTAAAAGATAGTAGACCCAACACTGAGCTTGCATATGAAGAGAGCATTGTCCACATGCACGTATGGGTTACGTTAGAAAAAGCTTTACATCGGAGAACTAATGGGTTTGAAATATTTAATGTATCATAATTGATCCATAATTCATTAATTTAAACTTTTGAATAAAAGTAAATCCAATTATATATGTTGATGGGCTTGAACCTTGTGCTTCCCCTCTTGGCGATTTCCTAGGTGAAGTTGTTGGATTTCTGCTACATGCTCTAAACATTATTCATCTCGTATTATTCTTTTAAGTTCTAGTTTCCATTTCTCATTTAACCTCGCTTCTCAACGGTCCATACACTTTGAAACGATCCCACGCTTGGTAAATATGGCTTGTATTTAGTGCATTTTTTTAATATCAATCTACAGATCCATATTCCATGCCAATTTGAACAATCTCATACTAAAAAAAGAGACGGAGGAACGAGGACACAGAGAACCAACGACTAAGGTCGGGTGAGTGAATGCTATTCCGTAAGAGTTTCCCATGGACCAGTATACTGCTTCTCTTTCCGTTGACCGTATGAATTGGCAAATTATCCCACAGACCCGGTGGATTGCACTAAAACCGGATCTAGATAGGTCGATCTGATGTGGTTCCCATACAATGCATACGCATCATTCGTTACGGTATCAATTCAGAATAATTTTTGTACCGGTAACATTCCGTGTTTTCTGTTGTTTAGTTTTCTTCTCTTATTGTCGTTTTCTGAAGTACCTCTTATCAGTTATCGTAGAATAATTTTTTGCATGATTGCTGTCATTTTGCCCAGGTTCCAATTGTCAGTGTCGATGAAGTTAAAAGAAGAGATGAAACGCGATATTTCTATGTTCGGTGGTGTAGATTTGAGGTGGTACTTTTCATGGACACTTCGTGCGTTTACCATATAGCTTTAAAATGTTCTATCTAAGCTTCTTTTATATATGCACAAATTAATGATAATAAAAAATTAATGTCCCATGCGCACATGTTAATCTTTCGAACGCTAGACGACAAGGAACCGGTCAACTCAATTTGTACCAAAAATCATGAAAGCCACATTGTACCATGTGCAAATAACCGGAAAAGAGCCGGATACCCTCACCTTTAGGTGGAATTTACCCCAAGTTAACCTCAAATCCTAGAATGATCTCATTTCTTGGACCTAAGTAGGTTTTTAAAAGACTCAAGAAAAAAAGAAAAAACAATAGATCTATCCTAAGATGAAAGAGCCTATAATATTACCTCCCATATTTCCTGATTGATAAAGAAAAAAAATATTCACATATTAACGAGGAAAACAAGGTGTACAGATACTTGCACGTTAAAATAGGGACCGCAGTCTGATATGACACTTCATTGGGGGACTACTGCAGATGACCCTCACAAATGGGCAATCACCCGGATATAAAGGGAAATTAAGAAGGAATACATGAAAGCCAAGTCAATGATAATAAATAAAAAATAAAGTCCTATGCGCACATGTTAATCTTCCGAACGCAAGACCACGAGGAACCGGTCAACTTAATTTGTACCAGAAGACATGAAAGCCACGTTGCACCATGTGTAAATACCCAAAAAAGACCAGAATACCCTGACCTTTACAAGCGATCACTTTCATTGGACCACTCAAGAACCAGACTAGTCCTCAATTTTAAAATTGGGTTTTCATTAGACCACACAAGCGATCACTTTCATTGGACCACTCAAGATCACTCAAGAACTAGACTAGTCCTCAATTTTAGAATTGGGTTTTTATTAGACCACTCAAGAACGAGTACTCAATTTTAGAATTGGGTTTCCATTGGATCACTCAAGAATCGGACTACTCCTCAATTTTAGAATTGGTTGTTCATTAGACCACTCAAGAACGAGTCCTCAATTTTAGAATTGGGTTTCCATTGGACCACTCAAGAACCGGGCTAGTCCTCAATTCTAGAGTTGGGTTTCCATTGGATCACTCAAGAACCGGGCTGATCCTTAATTCCAGAATTGGGGAACTAGATCGCTTTCTCAATTCTATTATGGGAAATCGGAGTGGTTTCTCAATTCTATTGTGGGAAATCAGTTTGGAATTGGGAATTATATTATGAGAAACCGGTTCTACTCCCAATAATAGGAATTGGGAAATGGGTCCAATTCCCGGTTCCAATCTAGGTACCAGTTTGCCGAGCTAGAGAATCAATCGTCCCAGAATCAATCGCCCCTAATGAAATCTAAATCACATGTATGCTATGTTATAATTTAAATGCAATGCAACCTATACGCAATTTTAATGACATGAATTATGATTAACTATGAACTAGCCCTATCATTCAACTATGAGAGATTACTATTTTTTGTGTTTTCTTTTTATTAAACTAAACTATATGTAATGCATGACATGCAATTATTAATTTGCATGACATGAAACTAAACATATGATTACTAAACGAAGCGGATATTATGAAACTAATTAATTCTATATGAGGTATGCATGTGAGAAATGGTCAAATTGCTTCTCTATGCCTCTCACCATTCTTTCAATCAATCACCAGATTAGTCCCATCAATTCTACAGTTATTTCAATAAATGTGAATGGGCGATTCTTCCACGCACAGTGAAATCATCACGGCCTGAGCTTTCTCACCATGAATTGGCCAGCTATTGATTTCCTCCTTGGTGACAGACTCGAGAAGCTGAGCTTTATGAGCATCTGAAAGTCTAGACACGTGACTGTAAACGAGTGATTCTTCCACGTATAATGACCAACCACCACAGGACAGCAAACTCGCCTCTTTTTATTTTATTTTATTAGAAGTGAAATTTCCATTGCTAACTCAAAACTAGAGTTTGTGAGACAAGAAAGTCCATACATAATATCGACCATAGGGGAAAGGGTGGATACTCAATCCAATTTGAGGGCAGAATATTGTCTCGATGGGCTTTCGCAACCCAGTCAGCTGCTTGATTTGCTTCGCGCGGCCCAAAGATCAGCTGGACCCAACCAAGCTTTGTCAAGAGTTTTCTGCAGTCCTGGATGATGGACTAGGCTGACCATGGGGGAGTTTCTTGGCCTAGCACGAAGTTGCACACAGACAGGCTATCTGTTGATAAGTGGACCTGCATATCAGCTGGAGGAACTGAGCGTCGATCATCTGAAGAAGAGGGTAGATCAGTTGAAGCAGTTCGTTTCTCCTTTAGCCAAAGCAGTGTAGCCCTGACTCCAAGGGTTTCAGCAACTTGTGCGGACGGAGCTTGGATCTGCCGAACAAAACCGTCAACCAGCAGACCGAAGGTGTTTCTGCAGAGGCCAACTACCAATCCGAAGAAGGAGTCGCGTTTCCAAGTATTGTCGACATTCAACTTCAGTGTGTTTGGTGGCGGGGGACTCCAGATCTGCATGTTTTGCAGGTTCTGCCATGGGGGATTGTTCTTGAGCTTGTTTGTTTTGTTGAATAGGGACTGTGAGGAGATCGCCAGCTCAACCGTATGCTTTGGATCGGGGGGCTTGCCGCAGAAGACCAGAGCATTTCTCTACTTCCAGATCTACAAAAGGATGCCAGCAAAGAGGTTTCCAGCGGAGGGGTGATCCCTCGAGGTGAGGTTCTCGTGAATCCACTTTTTGATTCGGCTGATGGTTGATGGGTTAGTGTTGACTTGAATAGGCTGTTGTGACCACACTTCCTTTGTCCAATTGCACATGATAAAGATGTGTTCCATTGTTTCAGGTTCGGTTTGGCAGATGGGGCATAAAGGATTAGGTAAAAGCTGTCTTTTGTAGAGGTTCTCACTTGTGGGGAGTGCGTTATTGCATATGTTCCAAATGAACAGCCTGATTTTAGTAGGGATTTGAAGATTCCAGACTCGTGTCCACAGAGATTTGGGTATTTGATAAGAGGTAGAGGGGTTATTTTTTGAGGAGTACGCACTTTTGTTGTAGATACTGTTATAGCCGCTCTTGACCATGTAAATCCCTGAACTATTTGCCGTCCACTTAAACTCGCCTCTTTCAGATAACGACCGAGGTGCAGGAGTACCAAATCGAAATGAGTTCCGACATCAAAGAAAACAACTATCCATCCTTAAACAAGAAAACATCGCTTATCTTGACGGCATGTGGAATGAGACAACTCCATGAAAATTGAAAAACAGCGCCATCTACGGTCATAACCCACTCAAAATCTACTTCTTCTAGTAACATAACCATGATCTTACAATAGTCAAATTCCCATCCTCGAATGGCATGTAGCTTTTAACCAGAATCGGAATAGCAAATACTGAGAAACACACACCTCATCAGAAAGTTAAATTTAGGGGGAAAAAACAAAAGAAACAAAAGTGACAAAATACTTGATACCAACGGCCACTCAGCTAGACAACATGTCGCTGAAGTGGACGGGTACCATAAACCACAACATAAACAGTACAACCAAACTAGAGCTCCTCCTTGATGTACTAGATTTTGGTTGATTTTATATACACTTATCAAAAAAAAAAATCATGATTGTCTCGGGCTGTTCGTAGATTCTGCCACAACCCACCATCTCTGTCAGACGAATTGAAGACTCCAAGCATGAGATCGGAGACTCCCGAGCAGAGATAGAAGTCCCTCCGAGCGCGAGTCAAACAAGAGGAATCGATACCTCGAGCCTTAATTTCCCCAATTTTCATGCCAAAGAGAACACCATCCTTTCGTACATTTTGGGTGTTATTTTCCATGTCACCTTAATGACGTGAAAATGCCATGTTGGCATTTGCTGAATGGCGGGTTAACCAAAACAGATTTGAAATTCAAGTAAAAATTCATAATATCTTTTAGACAAAAAATTAGGGATTTGAATTGAAACTGAACCCTAAAATAGGGGAGTTTCTTAGAAAGTTAGGCATAAATATTTAAATGGTTAACAATTAACACAAGCCAGAAAAAGTAAAACAAACTATTTAAATTTTCTTGCCATCTACACCTAGAATCATTCTTTTTGTAAAAGCATCCTTGATGACGTCGCAATGCAGAAAGACGCATAGCAATTATCGACTTGTTCTGCCGAATGGATAAACAAGAAGCTCTCCATTAGATATTGCTAAATTTGACGAAGCACAAAGTTTCTTATTTATTTATTTGATAATACCTAGGCAAGTCTACACGACAACTCGGAAAATCCTATGAACCTAAACGCCAACTTTTCTTAATTCTTAAAGAGATTTACATTCTAATGAAGCATGCGAAGAAAGAAAAAGGAGTAGCCCAATACGTGTCTGCTTAGCAGAAATTCATACCGACGCTCGTTGTGCTGTCTATTTGCTTTAGTTTTACGTCGAGAGGTATTCCATTTCTGCACACCACCCCGGAAGAGTTAATATGCAATGGCGGTACCTTCGGAGACTACGATCCTTCCTATCTTGGAACGAAAGTAGTTCTTTCGTCTCTAATCAAGAACACTGCCATGAACAGCTACGACTACTATGTGCAATCGCCTTTTGCTGATGCGGTCTACTACGCCATGGGGCTTGCAATGGGACGCTCTCGGAAAATGAATGAAGTATGTGCCTGACGTCTGCAAAAATGCAACAAGAGAACAATTGCCCGATGAGAATTGGGGCTCAGCTCCAGCTTCACGATTGCAGAACAGGTATGAGCAGTACCCATTTATTGAGTAAGAACTGTTCACGTCAGCCAAGCAAGGACTCGCCGCCGAGAATCTGAAGTAATAATTTGAATGTTATAATAACCGATCTTCTTGTGCTTCGCACTGGCTTTCTTGATTTGTTGGAGCACTAAATTAAGGATATTTGCAATGTCTCTGTTGGAGATTGCAGAACCGTACTTCTAATCCCAAGAATTGTGATTACTGAATCTACTACTTTTGTTATTTGCGCTAGTCAGAAGTGGAGTCTTGCACTCGAACCAGGACCCAAATATTGACAACTAAATGTGATCCTTGATATTATTTGATGACAATTTAATTTCTTGCTTGCAATTTTTAGAGATTTTACGCTCTCTTCTCTCAGTCTCACCGTACACATACACGAGAGAATTACTTTCTCTTTTGTTATTCCTTTTTTTTTTTTAATGTTTGTAACATGCATGTCCTCTCAACAAGTTGTACATGTAATGGTTGAAGAAAAGTTCTGTAACTTCATTACCGGTCCCCTCCAAGGGAGCTTTGAAAGTTGTGGGCTGGGCTGGGCTTGGGCGAAGCCTATTACTGTGACCCAAGTCTAGAAAACCCAACATTACCACTCGCACATGACGAGCTTTATTACAGAATCTCCCTACTCGTATATCCCACCAAGATAGAATACTTATCATTTGACCGCAATATTTCAACGGCTCGATTCATACAGGCATATTGGTTGTGCAACCGACGAGTACGCTTACAGCTCTACAATAGATAATCTTGATGTACCTATACTCAATTCATTAATAAATTCAAGCATCTCCAATCCCTTACAAAAACATGCTTTGACCTTATCATGTATTCATAATCAAGTAATCACCCCTTAAGGTTTTCACGACCTTCCCAAAGGTGAATCACTATGGGAAATCTACTGGATTACTAAGCAATCAAATAGTTGGTGTGTATTTTCGCAAGCTCATATCAATCACAACTTTGCACTTTTAATTTAATCATGTAAAAGTACAATTCAATTTATTTCAAGTTACCACTAGTCTGTTATAGATCGAGTAGAAACTCAAGTAAAATGTGAGAAAATACTTTACTTTTGTGAATTAAAGATTTCATGAATAGAAACTTTTTTATTTTGGGTTTAAAATGTAAGTATCAATTTATAAGATGATATATAGGAGTTTAAGGGTATTCTCTAGCATTACGTAGATAACTAAAGCTCCGTTCATTTAATAGAAAATATGATGTTTTCGAAAAATATTTTTTGGGAAGTCATTTTCAAGGAAAATATAATTATTTTTTGGTATTCGGGTAAAACCTAAAAATAAAATGGAATATATTTTCCGTTGTTCGGTAGGAAAAATATTTTCCTCCATAAACTCTTTTTCAATAAATTTATTAGTATTTTATTTTTTAAAATCGATTATTTATTAATTTTTAAAAATCGATTAATATTATTATTATTTAAAAAAAATTGATGATTATCTTTCTTTTTTCTTTGTTTCCTCTTCTCCCTTTTTTTTTTGGGCTGAATTCCTCTTGTTCTCCCTTGGCCGGTCATTGGCCACAACAACGGCCGACAATTGGCCATGGACGAGTGTGAACCTTGAGCTCGAGGTTGACAAGTCGAGGCCTAAGGCCGGTGAGCTCGACTCTTGCCAAATTGGTAGGCTCGAGCATGTGAGCTCACTGGCCTTGAGCCTAGCTAGGTCAGTGAGTTAGAGTGATCGAGCAAGCTTGCCGGCCTCGAGCTTGGGGCTTGCACTCACCGATCTAGTGAGCCTCGAGCTCATCGGCCTTAAGCCTCACCAGATCAGCAAGCCGGAGGCTTTAGCTCACTGATCGGGCGAGCTCGCCGGCCTCAAGCTTGGGGTTTGCGCTTGTCGATCTAGCAAGCAACGAGTCTAAGCTCACCTTCTTAGCAAGCAACAACCTAAGCTCACCCACCTTTGGCGAGCGAGCTTAGGCTCACTTGTGATTGATCACCAGCCATCGCCATGCCTAGCAACTGGCCAAGTAAGGAGGGGAAACAAAGGAAAGGAAAAAAAAGAGATAAAAAGATAAAAGAGAAAAATAAAAATAAATTAATAATAATTCGATTTTTTTAGAAAATAATAAAATAAAAAAGAAGGAAGTGGGGACTAAAAGGGGCGTGTGATAAGAGAGGGTGATTATGGAAAATGTTTTCCCTAACTTGAAAAGTAGAAAACATTTTCCCTCATTTTAGAAGACTTTTTTTTTTCATAGAAAATATTTTTCTCAATGAATTTATTTTTCATAAAATGAACGTTTAAAAATGTGTTTTTGGAAATTATTTTTCATGAAATGAATAGAGCTAATAATGTGAAAAAATGACACGAGGGAATCCATAGAGAGGAACCACCAAATGTTGGAGAACTTCTAATCATGAAATGAGAAAGAATCACAAATTAGAATGGCTTACCTTGAGTGCATGATTCTCATGGTGCTTTACAAAAATCACCCGATGCCCCATTTACGTGATATTTACGTAATTGGAAAACTGGTGACTAGAGCTTTCTAATGAGCTCAATAGTAACGCAGTAAATTGAACAATGAACGGTCCGAGATTTTGGCTAAATCGGGGTAGTATACTCGGTTCTACGAAGCGGATATCTTCTTGGCCGTTAAAAAAACATATAATCATTTACCATTAACGAGAGACTAGAAAATTCTCGTGCAATTTCGAGAACTTTCATTGTTATTACGGGCATTGAGATTTTATAGGTTCAAGAGAAATTTGATCATGACGATTTTTTCATGTCCTAATCATTCAATTGACTCGGTATTGCACCTAATCATTCAATTGACTCGGTATCTATTGCGATGAAAGCTTACAACCTCTAATTTTACAATATTTATTGTTAAGGATTAGGAATTACAAACTTCTCGATAGCGCCAAAAACGACCATCGATCCTGAAGGATCAAGAAGGACTATCGAAACTATGAGGCAAGCATAGAAAAGGATTCCATGTGTAAAAAACCAAAAGTTGAAAGCATGCTTCAATTCTAGCTTTTAGATCGTGGGTCAAACGCTGGCCAAATTTTTAATTCTGGCAATATAACGGAAAATGTACTTAATTAATAAAATTTATTAGAGAGTGCAAATTTGATAAGTCTTCTTTAAGTGTGTTTTGAAATTTTCGAATACACTATATGGGGTGAGTAATATTTTTAAACTGCGTAATTAAATCATTTTCAAAGTGTCTTAGAAATTTCCATTTTTTAGTAACAAAACAAGGGGGGTATGAACAAGTAGTAACAAGATCTTAATCATATAATCTGGAACACGATAAACACATTCACATGAAGCATCCTAAGATAACCAGCACGAACATAAAACCTGAATATTGCCTGTTGTTCCATTAATTACAAAGTACCATCTTTTATTGTATTGAATGGACCTAAACCCAACCGTTCTTCCTGTCTTGCTAGGATCAAAGTGGTGGAATACTTTGCTCGTGCCGGAAAAAGTTGTGTGGATCGACAGCCGTCTTCACAAGCACCAAGCTACCGAAATTATTCTTGAAGTATTTCTTTCCCCAAACACTTGCTTGCTCATAACTCGTGTTGCCTATCACATTGTTCGTTCCAATGTCAAGATCCCTGTAGTTTATATAGGCCTCCCGAGGCGATTTCGACACATATGGGGTCATGTAACAGTAGAAATCTCGTATCCAACTCACATGCTTTGGAGCAACCTCGTTGCCTCCATTGGTCCAGTCCGTAATGTACAAGATCTTGTACAGAACCCCAGCCCTGTGAGGGAAGGGAATGGCAGATTCAGAAATTTCGGCCATTTTCCCACCATAGGGGCTCCAAATCATTATAGGCACCCTTTCATCTTCCTCATAGAACCTCTTCCACATCCCTTCTATGCCACTCTCAGGGATTGGCTCCTTCACATAATCCGATTTGTCCTTGAAGAATGATTTGGTGTTGGAGCTCCTGTTGAGCAAGACTTCCAAGGGCGATCCCCTCTCAAACCCAGCGAAGTAGAGGACCGATTCAATCCAGCTCATCTCAATGCAGTCCTGTCTCGTGACGTTGAGCTCGGGGAAGCCGCTCTTCATCACCTCCAGGAGAGCATCGACCCCACCGAGGTAAAGGGTGCTGAAAATGGCTTTCATCGTCCTCGTCCCGTTGGGGCTGGAATTGTCGCTCCACAAGATCACCCGCATGAATAGGTCATCGGGGAGCTTGTTCGCAACAAGTTGCCATTGGTGCACAAGCTTCGTCACATTTTGCTCCAATGTCCTCAGGGGCGAGAACACTGTCACGGTTGACGGCACCGGGACCAGCTTGACTTTCCAAGATACTACCACACCAAAGCTGCCGCCGCCTCCGCCTCTGATCGCCCAGAATAGATCTTCCCCCATGGATTCTCTATCCTGGAGCTGACCTTGGGCATTGACCAACTGCGCATCGATTACGTTATCAGCAGCGAGGCCATATTTGCGCAGCATCATGCCGTAGCCTCCCCCACTGAAATGGCCGCCGACACCGACTGTGGGGCAAACGCTGGCTGGGAAGCCTAGGGTTCTGTTCTTCTCGGCAATCCTGTAGTAAAGCTCACCAACTGTGGAGCCCGATTCGACCCACGCAGTTTTATCCTCCACATTCACGGCGACTGATCGAAGATTCACCATGTCAATGATCACAAACGGGACTTCAGACAAATAAGAAAGGCCCTCGTAGTCATGACCACCACTTCTTATCCTGATTTGGAGTCCATACCATCGGGAGCAGATGGTGGCAGCTTGGACGTGACAGACATGGAGCGGCGTCACGATGAATAAAGGTTTCGGAGTGTAAGGAGTCAAAAAGCGCAGGTTCTGTATGGTAATGTTCAAGACAGAAGAGTACGAAGAGTTGATTGGAGTATAAACGAATTCAGAGATTGGAGTTGTGTTTTCGCACTGAAGAGAGAGGCATTGCAGGAAATCCTCAGGAATGCTCGTAGCAAAAGCTATCAAAGGAGCAGAAAGGAGAAGGAGACATGCCAAGGGAAGATGGTGCAAAGTGAAATTTGCCATCTTCATTATCTCTTGAGCTTGCGTTGCCAACTGCATTAAGCGGGCCTCATTTATAGATCATGCGAGGGCACCATCCGCGAAAGTGGATCGTTGATTCCCCGCTGCCCTTCCAATTGTTAATACGCGAAGGTGAAGAAAGTAGTCTACACGAGCATAGGGTTTGACTTTCTATTAAAGAGAAAGACGATGGCTTTAAAGATAATAATTGCTGTCGTGGGAGAATCATTTAGACCCCTTTTGGGTAATTATGGGTGCAGTTCTCTGCAATTGAAATGTGAACCTAAGAAAATGCCATACCTTGCCTAAAGGATGTTTTTAAAATGGTAAAAAAAGGCATAGACAAGGTCACATGATTCAATAGTGTGAGTTAGCGTCTATCTCAAACCGGAATACATTTGCCTCTTCTTGGTTTCTGTTCACATCCGCCTCCGACTTATGGGTATGTTCAACAATTAGACAATCTCAAATTTGTGGCAAAAATAAAAAAAAAATAAATAAATAAAATCTTGCTCAGTTTTTTTTTTTTCCTGTTATTACATGAAGATATTATTCATTAAATTGCTTTCTTAAATCAAGTTATCCACGAATACATATTACAGATGCATCATTTTTCCTCTTTTCTTTCGATTCTATTTTCCTACGCACAACAAGTGCTTGAGAGACAAGGTATCCTAAAAAATTCATAATGAGAGCGCCACTTGTGGTATCCCTTTTTCATAAAATAGCAAAATACTTTTTCTCATTTACTTTTCAAATATTTTCATTTATTAAGTGATTTTCAAGGACATTTGGTTGAGGACATACCTAAGCATTCCAAACAAGCTCTTCTTTGCCCAAATACAGTATGTCAAGGAATCACAAAAATGGTCAGTTGCCTTGTTATTTCCTTTTCGTTGTAGAGCTCTTTAAACTAATTAGATAGATGCATCCTCAGTCTACTCTAAGAGCCTTAATTCTTTTGTCTAATTGATTTCTTCTTGACCTAAGTACATCTTAAAGCATTCAAATGAATTAGACTTACGTAAAATCAAATAGACATGGGGAAACTGCATATAATCATCAACGAACGTGATTAAGTAAAGAGATTTGTGTCTTGTCTCATATTCATTGTGCCATGTATATCTGAGTGGATTAATTGTAAGATATATTTAGCTGTGATTCCCTTTCCAAAACGGTTTTCTAGGTGTTTTCTGGTGAAGTTATCTGCAATTGAAATATAAACCAAAGAAAAGGTCATACCTTGGTTAGAGAATGTCTTTAAAACTGATAAAATATGCATAGACAAAGTCACATGATTCAATATTATTCATCAGCATCTATCTCAAACTGTAATAAATTTGTCTCTTCTTGGTTGGAGTTTGCATCCGCCTCCACCTTATGGGTATGTTCAACAATTCGACCATCTCGATTTTCCCAAGTTGCTTTGGCCAAAATAAATAAATAAGTAAAAGAAAATCTTGCTGATTAATTCTATTATTACGTGTAGATATTATTCAATAAATTGTTTTCTTAAATCAAGTTATCCATGGAAACATATTGCATATGCATCATTTTTCCATTTTCCTTCAATTTTATTTTCTGTACACAATTGCAACAAGTGCCTAAGAGACCAGATATCCTGAAATGTTCATAATGAGAGCGCCACATATGGTGTCCTTTTTTCTATAATAGCAATATGATTTATTTTTTCATATAGTTTTCAAATTTATTCATTTATTGAGCGATTTTCGAGGAGACTTGGTTAAGGGCATACCTAAGCATTTCAAATAAACTTTACATTCCGTTGAGGAGTCCCAAGAATGGTCAGTTGCCTTATTATTTCCTTTTTGTTGCAAACCTCTTTAAATGATCAAATAGATGTGTCCTCAATCTGCTCTAAGAGCCTTAATTCTTTTATCTAATTGATTTCTATTTAATCTAAGTACATCTTAAAGCGTTCAAATGCATTAAAATTACGAAAAATCAAATAGACATGAACAAACCACATATAATCATGAACGAACATGACTAAGTAAAAAGATCCGCGTCTTTCCTCATATTCATCATGCCACCTATATCTATGGATTAATGCAAGAGGTATTCAGCTGTGATTCCCTTTCCAAAGAAGTTTTCTTGGCGTTTTTATGGTGAGGCAATTATCAATGGTGGTAATTCAATTTTATCCAATGATCCTAAAAGAACTTCTCTCCAATTAAAATGTGAACCTAAGAAAATGCCATACCTTGCCTAGAGGATGTTTTTAAAATGATAAAAAAAAGCATAGACAAGGTCACATGATTCAATAGTGTGAGTCAGTGTCTATCTCAAACCCAAATACATTTGTCTCTTCTTGATTTTTGTTCCCAGCCACACCCTATTTTGTTGTAGTTCCATGCACTCAAGTGTACGCGCATTATTAATAGAAAAAGAAGAAGTTATTTTCCCCTTAGTAACAGTTCCCTACAAGGGAATTTTCAAGGCTTGACGATTGGGCTTGAGTCAAGCCCGTTATGGTCGGTCCAAGGCCAAAACCCCACACTTGGCATGTAGACCATGATTTTTGTAAGATCCTGTTTGAATTTTCATGATACAGTGGTAAAATGTGTACTTTTTCAATTGGTTAGTGAACCCTTTGAAATCGATTTTTGATTGTTACGTAATTAATTTAATTTGGTCTTAGTTTTTTATGAATTACTTGATGGACTCAAATTATATTAATTAAAAGTTCGTTTGAAAATGAAATGTGAAATGTCTCTTTAATATTATTTCATAACAAAATATTTTAATTTAACTTATCTTGAATTTAATTTAGCCTTTTCCGAATTAAGATATTTTCTTTCTTCTTCTTTTCTCTATGCCAGTTTGTCCTTTCTTTTTGTTTTTTTTTTTGGCTTAATAAGTGGTGTGATGTTCTTACTGGTTAAATTGTACAATTGCACCTTAACTAAAGGTCAAATGTCAAAAGGGAATAGATCCCACCCAAACCTCGAAATTACTTTTCTTTATAGATGTATCAAAAAATTGGAGATAATATTTTGACATTACGACAGCCTAAATTGAACATGCGGTTGCAATTTTAATTACCGAATTATGATGGCCTAATCAACACGCAAGTCCACGAAATGAATTAAGTATTGCAAAGACCTAGACACAAGCATTTCTATGTATTAAATTGGATATTATGACGACTTAAAGGATTAGAACTCACGTAGCGATGTGACGGAGTTTCGAACCTCCAAAGCACCACAAACCCAAGAGAGGAGAAGAACCCCCTAATTAGAAGTGCTTACCTATTGCCCATGCTCCTGTTCAAGTAGTATGCTCACCTTGAGTGGCATGCTCCTCGAGGTGCTTGATATAAATCTTCTCAGGGGCCATCTCTCGAGCATCTGATGCCCCGTTTACGTGATATTTTACATAATTGGAAAACTGTTGACGAAAGCTTTCTAATGAGCTCAATAGTGACGGAGTAAATTGAACAATCAAGGATCCGAAAACTCTATGTATTATTACGGGCATCGAGACTTTATAGGGTCCGGAGAAACTTGAACATAGTTTAAATGACAATTTTTCCATTTTTTTATTGTCCAATTGACTTGATATCTATTGCGTTGGAAGCTCGTGAACATTCATTTCACAATTTATATCATTAAATTTTAGGAATTACAAACTTCTCGTTAGTGCCAAAAACGGGCCATCGATCCTGAAGGGTCATGAGGGACCATCGGAATTACGTGGCAAGTATGGAAAAGGATTCCATGTGTAGAAACCATAAGTTGAAACATGCTTCAATTCTAGCTTTTCGGTCATGGTCAAACTCTGGGCAATCGCTTGAATATATGAAATCCTTTGAATAAAATTGAGGTATCCAGCGTCAATCTCCTAATGCTGGCAATATATCAAGTGAGGTACTTAATAAATGAAAAATATTTATAAAAAAAAAAAATGCCTATGAGCGTACATTTGATAAGTCTTATTAAATGCGTTTTGAAATTTTCAAATACACTATATGACATAGCAATAATTTTAAAATGCGTAATTGTATCATTTTCAAAGTGTCTTAGAATTTGTTATTTCCATTTTTTATTAACTAACTAGTGTGGTGTGGACAAGTATTAACAAGACCTTAATCATATAGTCTGGAACACGATTAGCACATCCACATGAAGCATCCTTAGATAACCAGCACAAATTCAAACGTGGACATTGTCAGATGTTCCACTAATTACAAAGTACCATTTTATTATTGCATTGATGAACCTAAACCAAACCGTTCTTCCATTTTGTTAAGATGAAGGCAGGAGGAGCACTTCGCTTGTGCAGAAAACGGAGGAATGCTTTGCTCGTGCCGGAAAAAGTTGTCCGGATCAGCAGCCGTCGTTACTTGCACCAGCCTGTGGATATTGTTCTTGAAGTATCTCTTTCCCCAAGCGCTCGCTCGCTTATAATCTGTGTCGCCTTCCACATTGTTCGTTCCAAAGTCAAGATCCCTGGAGTTAACATAGGCCTCTTGTTGTGATTTTGACACATACGGCGTCAGATAACTGTAGAAACTTCGTATCCAACTCACATGCTTGGGAGCAACCTCGTTGCCTCCATCGGTCCAGGCCATTACGTGGTGTATGTTGTACAAAACCCCAGCTCTGTGAGGGAAGGGAAGGGCGGATTCGGAGATTCCGGCCATTTTCCCGCCGTAGGGGTTCCACATCGTTTGAGCCACCCGTTCATCTTCCTCAAAGAACCTCTCACGCATCCCTCTAAGCCAACTCTCAGGTATTGGCTCCCTCACATAATCCGATTTGTCCTTGAAGAATGATTTGTTGATGGAGCTCCTGTTCAGCAAGACTTCCAAAGGCGTTCCACTCGGAAACTCTGCGAAGTAAAGGACCGAGTAAATCCAGCTCATCTCGGTGCAGCCCTGTCTCATGACGTTGAGCTTGGGGAAGCCGCTCTTCATCACCTCAAGGAGCACGTCAATGCCACCGAGGTAAAGGGTGTTGAACAAGGCTTGCATCGTCCTCGTCCTCGTTCCCTTGGGGCCGGCATGATAGCTCTGCAAGATCAGCTGCATGAGTAGTTGATGGGGAGCTTGTTCGCAACAATTTGCCACTGGTGCACGAGCTTCGCCGCATTTTGCTCCAACGTCCTCAGGGGTCTGCACACTGTAACGGTTGACAGCACCCGGGCCAGCTTGACTTTCCAGGATACTACCACGCCGAAGCTGCCGCCTCAGATCGCCCAGAATAGATCTTCCCCCATAGATTCTCTTTCTAGGAGCCGACCTTGGGCGTCGACCAACCGTGCATTGATTACATTATCAGCAGTGAGGCCATATTTTGGCAGCATCATGCCGTAGCCTCCGCCGCTGAAGTGCCCGCCATCACTGACCATGGGGGTGATGCTGGCTGAGAAGCCTAGGGTTCTACTCCTCTCAGCAATCCTATAGTAAAGCTCAACTACTGTTGAGCCCGATTGGATCCACGTGGTTTCATCCTCCACATCCACGGCGATTGATTGGAGTACATGAAAGGTCCTATTCGTCATGCCGCCACTTCTGATCTTGATTTGGAGTCCGTACTGTCGGGAGCAGATGGTAGCAGCTTGGACATGGGAGACATCGAGCGGCATCACGTTAAATAAAGGTTTCGGAGTGGAAGGAGTCAAGAACCGCAGGTTCTGTATGGTAATGTCAAGACAGAAGCGTACGAAGAGCTGATTGGAGTATAAACGAGATCAGAGATTGCGGTCGCGTTTTCAGAGTGAAGAGAAAGGCATTGCGGGAAATCCTCAGGAGTGCTCACAGCAAAAGCTACCAGAGGAGCAGAAAGGAGGAGACATGCAAAGTGATGCTGCAAAGCGACGTTTGCCATCTTCATTTTTTCTTGAGTTCGCATTGCCAAAACTACATTAAGCGCGCCTCATTTATGGATCATACGAGGGCACGAACTGCGAAAGCTGATCGTTGATAAACGTAGTGGAAGAAACCAATCTACACGAGCATAGGGCATAACTTTCTATTGTCTTCCAGATTTGTTACAGCATTGATTCGATACGTTTGATCATAAATGGTGAAAGTTTCCTCATATTCACGGCCCTTGAATACTTCGTATTCCATATTAGTGGTATTTGCAGCGTATCTTCTATTAAAGAGACTGACAATGGCTTTAAAGATAATATTTGTTGTCGTGGGAGAATCATTTACAGCCTTTTTGGGTAATTGTGGGTGTAGTTATCTGCAATTGAAAAATGGACCAAAGAAAAAGCCATACCTTGCTTAGAGAATGTCTTTAGAACCGACAAAATATGCACAGACAAGGTCACATGATTCAATAATGTGAGTCAGCATCTATCTCAAACGGGAATACATTTGTCCCTTCATGGTCAATGTTTGCATCCGCAACCAACTTATGGGTATGCTCAAAAATTAGACAATCTCAATTTTGCCAAGATGCTTTGGCCAGAAAAAATAAATAAATAAAAGAAAATCTTGCTAAGTTTTTTCTGTTATTACATGAAGATATTATTTGATAAATTGCTTTCTTAAATCAAGTTATCCCCGGATGCATATGACATATGCATCATATTTTCCCTTTTCCTTCAATTCTATTTTTCTACACACAATTGCAACAAGTGCCTAAGAGACGAGATATCTTGAAATGTTCATAATCCTTTTTTCTAAAATAGCAAATATATATATATATATATATATTTCAATTAGTTTTCAAATTTATTCATTTATAAAGCAATTTTCAAGGACACATTGCGACACCCTGAAAATTCTACAATTTCGGATACCAAAAGGGTAGAGTGTAGGCCCGGAGAGTTGATTTAGTGGGCTGAGTGGCAAGCCCATTGGGCGAGCAACAAGTTCATGGGGCTGCATGGGAAGCTCATGCTTGGCCCAGTAAACCAAGTGGAGGTTTGGACCTAGAACAATTGGGTCAAGAATTGGGGCGGAATGGAGGAGGTGGATCGCAAGGTTAGGCCGTGAAACGGATAGGGCCGTTTGGGCTCGACATGAAGGAAATGGACCGTGAGTTAGTCTACAGGACGAGTGGGCTTGATGGGCTAGGTGTGTACTTTCGAGACCCAAATTCAGACCAATGAAGCCTTGTGTCAAAATAAGGCCGTAGAAATGCATATGTTGGAAATAGGAATTTATTTTGTGTGGTTGAATCACAATTAGATTAATCCTAATCATAGCCATTTTGCGATAACTAAACTTTAGGATATTGAAATGAATGGTTTAAAAATGTAAATGGGCAGCGGACATAGAGACCTAAAATAATTGAGGATTTGATTTGAATAGCCTAAGGTTTTATTTTATTTCCCCTCGTTCCTCCCCTTTGCGTGACCAAAGACCCCTCCCCTTCCTTGTTTTGTCCCATTTGCATGGCTAGTTGCTTTCCTTTTTCCTCCTTACCATTGTGCCGCCTAGGGAAAACACATGCGGAGCTAAACTTGCAAGACCTTTCTCTCTCTTCTTTCTCTTTTCCTCTAGCTCGTCTCTCTCCCTCTCTCCCTGTCTTCTCTCTCTCTCTCTCCCCTTCTTTCCCGACAGCACTTTTCCTCTTTCACCCCATTCTTCTCCTCCAAGCTTCAATTTTTGAGGTTCAAAACTTGGATCCAGCGAGGTTGCAACTTGAGAGGAAGGTTGTGGTTGAAAGGTAAGGGAAAATGGTGGGTTCAAGTTTCGAAAATCTGCCAGTAGCTCGGGAAGGGGGCAGAATTCAATCGGTTGGTGTTACTTGCTAAATCTTTGTTAGATAATGTTTGTAAATTGTGTTTCTTGTTTTGCATGTGAAGTTGATAGCTTGGAAATGGACATTTAGTGCTCTGAGTACTGTAGTAAGTGAGTTGCAAGTTAGAAAAAGAGAAATGGACTAAAGGAAAAACAAAGGTGCATGCTAGTTTGCTATTGTTGAAGTGTTGGGTTGCCATTTTGTGTGTGCATAGTTGAAAGTCACAAAGAATTACTCACTTATGCTACACTAATTATTTGTTCTTATATGCTCACGGGGATGTTGATTTCGTCCTTCACCTTAACGTCGTATTAATGAATTTGCAACTCTCATTGGACTATAGTTTAATCTAGACAAGTGTCAAATTCTTTATTCTAGGTTGACTGAGGATGAAAAGCTCCTTATACTAGATCACATGCATTTCTCTATGAGTACCCTCTCTATTAGGTAAGTTGGTGTTTCCCTTGTTACTTGAAGCTCACTCACACAGATTGCAAGAGTTTGATTGACAAGATCATTAGAAAAATAGAGAGATAGGGCATGAAAAACATAAGCAATGCAAGACATCTTGAGTTGGCCAAATCAATCCACGCTCCATCTGAACGAACTTGATACAAATGTTTTTACTTCCAAAGCAAACTATTTATGTGGTTGAGTAGAAGATTAGACAATTCTTATGGGCGAGAAAAGCGCAAAAATCATAGATTACACAAAATTGCATGGCAAGTAGTTTGCTTACCTAAAAACAAAGGGGGACTAATGCTACTCAATTTAAATTTATAGAACAAAGTATTGTTAGGCTGCATACTTTGGAACCTCGTCACTTATGTGTTCTTTTCCCTAAGGAATAGTTAGGTTGATAGCACTAAAGATAGAGGGACCCCAATTACATAGCTCGACATCTAAGGGTAGTATGGCCTAGAGTTGGTGAGGTTTTCTTAAGCTGAGATTGGCTCTAACTTTGGCCATCTCTAGCTCCAGTCACTATTGCAAAGGGATATACAATGAACTTAGACATATTGGACTGGTTGTGTAGTGATATGACATTATTTGAAATAATGGTGTTAGCAAGCACAATTTTATCAATTGGCTAGTCTATAAGGATAGACTACCAACAACAAAAATCATACCATGATGGATGCTTTCAGTTGGTATTCAGCGTAAATTCTATTTGGCTAGTATAGAAGGAGAACCCATTTGTTCTTTCAATTCAATTGGACTAGAAGTATATGGTGTAGTATTCTTGCACAACGTGGGATTTGGCATTCTTTAGGACGTCGGATTGATGAACTTTAATGGATGATTAGAGCTACTCAAGGCAAAGACTTGGTGGCTCGAGGCTCCTCAAGGTATCTTTCTTAGTGACAATATATTGCATTTTGATAGGGCACAATGGTAGATGTCTTGGAAATAAGTCAACTGATATCCTCACTATTTTCCTTATCGTGCACAAAGTCATAAGAGCTTCACTCTACCAAAATTTTAGACCTTCCCAGGAAATTGTTGTATTTCCTATTTTATGGAGACTTCCAATTTTAATTTTTTGCATTATTTGTTTTATTTGTAAAGCTCGGGGATGCCCTAAAGTCTATGCACTTCATCTGATTAAAGAAATTTTCTTCTTTACCAAAAAAAAGAAGAATTTTGCTCAATATATGTTGCATATGTCTTATAATAAGTTGCTTGGCACATTCGTCAAGTAAACATGCCACATAGTAACAATGTAGATATTCTTATTGATTGGACCATTGATAAGTCCATTCCATTCATAGTCACTCATCTTGTAAAAACCAGTCATTTATTGGATATAGAGACCGGAACTCCCAAAGTCACGTATTACACTTGCACGTCATTTTCATTACAAACACATGCATACGATTACTTCCATTTGTGCATTGAGAAAATCATCCTGTGAGCAGACCTTTCGGTTAGGCTGTGAGTAGATCGGTCCGGCACGAGGGGAAACGAGAAGCAATAACCATACCGGTATTTAAATTTGTGAACAACGACGCAAAGTCTCTAAAAGGAAGGACCCCCAAAGAGCAATGACATCGTGTGGTGCTCAAGGAGAGGGAGTGAATGGTTGTCATCATAATCGTACATTAGTGGGACCATCCGAGCCATATTGAGGGAGGCCTTGGTGAATGACTTGGTGAATGGGTGAGGAATAGGATAGATGCATGCCTTGTTGAGTCTCTTCCATGCCTTTGAGATCATCTTCTTCACATGGTTTCTTGCCACTTCATCTGAAGAACCTTTGAATTCTTGCTTGTAGCATTCCACATAAGACCCATCTCGGCCATCTTGGAACTCGTCCTGTCAAGGGCGTCATTACTCATATATTAGGAGAATAATCCTCAAAAATAGGGGAAAAAGAAAGTTCGAGAAGAAAAAGAAAGAAGAGAAAACATTTACAACGATGGTGCCTTTACTTCGTCGCACGATCATAGCGCATCAATTGCAAAACATGAGTGTAGTCATATACAGGGACATGGTAACCGAAATTCAATAACCCAGTTACAAATACTATAGACCAGAGTACAGTGACGATTAACGAACTCCCCCCCAGCCCCTCAACCAAAAACCAAAAGGGAGAAGCTTTGTTAAAAAAGGACAATACAAGAAATGTTCAGTTAACTCGCGAACGAACCAACAAGATGGTCAAACGCATGTCTCATAAACATGGAAAAAAGTTGAGAAAAGGGTAATTGCTCACTAGCACCCTACAAGTGTGTATCCTTTAATTATGTCCCAAAGGTCTAAAATATTAAAAAAATAAGGAATAAAAGGAAGGCCGTGTGCTACCAACACGCTAGCGAGATATTATAAATTTTCAGCAAAAAAATTGATATGCTTTGTCTTATTGGGCTTTGCCAGAATAATAATTTTTGAGTTACTATGAGAATAATAGCTCATTGTGACTTACAGATTCTTCAAAGAATTGATCCTACAACAATTTATAATTATTTGTTATTTAGTTTTTTTTTTGTCTAGAACAGACTGTAATTTTCACAACAGATCAAAAACTGTCATCCAATCATTTCTCTTCTTATTCACATCTCAAACCTTCAATTTTCATTTAGAATTAACCATTACTCCCGAAAAGTTACACCTTAAAGGAAAAAAGAGATTCTTCATTTCTTTTTTATCTTGTGATGACATTATCACTCACCTTGGCACTTCCCAAGTCGTCCCAAAGACGAAGAATAGAAGCCGTGGACGATACAATTTCAGGTATATTTTCCAAATGTTTGACACTTTGGGGGTTGATTCCCTCACCCAAGAGGAAGAATATGTGGACCAACCCGGCGTGCACTCCGGAGCTGACCATCGCGTTGTCCATGTATTCCTGTGTTGTTGGGTAGTGACCACTCGCGAGCCATCTTGCCTCCGCCAAGAAGGCATTTAACAGACTCGCCCACTGGCCATGAATTGGAGACAAACAGAAAATGAGGACAAACCAATTTATAATCCGTGCCGGTATTTGTATGTTGTAAAAGTTTTAATTATCCTTTAAATTTTAATATTTATTAAAATGCTATACATGCTGATATTTGCATGTTGTAAAGGTTTCAGGTTTTTTTATTTTTAAAATCACAAAAATCTCAAACTAATACACATATAACAAATTTATCACAAATTAATTTTGTGACCACCAAAAACCACAAACTAGTATACTTGTGACAAATTTACCCTTCGTAAGTTTCCGTTAAATTTTACTTTTAAATTGCTGAATTAGATGACATGTAACAGTTAACGGATGTATTGGGTTTTACCTCCCGTTTGTCAGAAGTGTATCAGTTTGTAATTTTTCATAGTATTAATTCAATTTAAAGGAAACTAACTGAAGATAAATTTATCATAAGTGTATCGATTTAGGGTTTTTAGTGGAGTTTTAGTAATTAAAAAATTAATTTGGGATAAATTTGTTATAAATATATTTATTTGGAATTTTTTGTAATATTAAATATTTTTTTATCAACAAAAAGCAAAGTTTGCGAATTAAGTAAAAAGTAACAGGTTAAAGGAATATGGAGAGAGAGAGAGAGAGAGAGAGAGTGAGGCTGTACCGTTTTCCTTAAGGAGTATAATGGGTCCCACCCATGATTGTTGTACACCACAAAACTGACTTCATTGATAACATCATCTAAAGCATGAAAGCACATTTTCATGTAGTCTGGTATGTTGTCCTTTTCAGTACATTCCCATCTGAGAGATTAAGAATATCAAATCAGCAAACGAACAATAGAAATAGAACTATTTAATGCACGATAACATGGATTTATCTAAGTATACCCGGAAGTGTAATAAGTATTATTATTTTCGTACAAGTGGGGTTTCAAAATTTCATGCATGTGTCCACAGAATTTGGGACCACTTCCATAAGAAAAAGTTGGGACGCCACAGTACACCGTATCCCATAATCATATGAGATAGATTCTTTTTACATATACGTTTGAGACCATAACATGCGTACCTTTGTGTTTTTTTTTTTTTTTTTGGTTAGAGATATGTGTACTCACCTACTGTGAAAATAAGCAGGCGTTTAGGAACACTATTGGGTATGTGAAAAACTAAAAGACTTTCCTGGATGCTTTATGTTGTAAAAGTCCACATCATGTACCTGTTGACCACATCCACGAATGAGGTGAGTTCATTGATCGTGCCATAGACATCAAAAATGTCGTCAATGATGTAGATAAATGAGATGACTTTGGTGGAGAGCACTCTCTCCTGGGACAAGCCTGTATCGGTGAGGATGGCCATTGGCCACGTATACCATTTCAATGGCTGGTCCCTTGCGAGCTTCAGCTTCTTTGCCAAGCCCAGATCTTTCCACCAACTGATTAACACGAGAAATATTAATCAAGCTAGTCACCGACTGAGGAATCTAAGGGAGATGTGATGGGGGACCACCTGATATTTCTAACTAGTTGTAGCCACCACTCTGATAGGATAATTTGAAGGTGTAAACAAAACAAAAGAAAAAAATTCTATTCTTCTCCTTCTCTTTCCTAAGTAGTGTGAGTTGTGAGCATAGAAGGATTTGAAGGTGAAATAAAAAGAAAAAAAGAAAAGCCTATTCGTCTCTTCTCTTCCTTGAGTAATGTGATATGTGAGCATTTTGATCTTCAAATTCTCCTATCAAACTCTAGATAGAAAGTTTAGATCATGTGTACTTACTTTGAGATTTGGAGGAATTCATGTTTATGCACGGATCTTACAATGATCATGTCCAAATGGGCAAGTTCCCCTAAATTCTTTGTCCAGCTATAAGAATGTCCCAAAAAATTCTTCAAAATATTATTAGCCGTGAACCTGGCCAAGCTCTTGTGGAACGGACTGCCAAGTGAATTTCTCACGAATCTAGCTCGAAGATGGTCAAGGTCGGTCAACGATGCACGGAGGCGTTGACCAATTGACTCTCCTACTTGATCAAGAGCATCTTCACCTTCGGTGCCAAGGTGGGAAGCTTCAAATAAACTTGTCAAACCTAAAATGTCATTGTCCTGTGGCTTTATTTTCACAATCCCGCGATTCATTTTGTGTAGAAAACGTTGAAACACATCTGTTGGTCAAATGTGGAAAAACTAAAAATGGTTAGTAAATATTAGCAGATAGTAAGTATAAATTGTATCCCCACCCTCTTATCATCTGCGTCAAATTGTAAGAAAAAGTAAAAGCAAAGAAAAGAGAGATCAACTTTGATACGCCTTGTTAGAATTTCTTCGGAGTTTCCCCAACAGTCATTGCATCAAGTAGGGACTGCATTTCATATCATCAAGTGAAGGAGATTTCAGTAACCTGAAGGAACAGGATAGCCTCTTTGCCTCAAGAGCCGAAAACGAAGTGCTGCTTCATGCAGATTATCGGCATCGATGTTATGAGAACGAGATTGAGAGGTGGAGATCAAAAAATGTCTTCGCAAGAGTCCCTCAATTTCGTCCTCAAAATGGTAGTCAATGGCTAGACGTTCGAGAGCATCCACCATTACCAAACTTTCAAGCGAATCTCCTCTTACTTGCTGGAATAGTTGCTTCACTTCTTCTAAAGTTCTCTCATGCTGCCCTCGAACATCATCCTGAAACACAAATAAGGATTTCATGTACTTTTTTTTTTTTAACTTTCAAGATTCAAATATAAGATGAACCTATTGAAGTGTTTTTCGTTGATTCTAATGATTGAATGATAACAAACGAGTGAAACTTTTTAAATCGTCAGTGTGCAAAACTAAGAGAGCTACATGAGAAGAAGGGACAAGCAAACCTCAATGACAAAGTTTCTCTTTCTGTTTGGGAGAATATAATCTTTAGAAGGAATAGAAACCAAGGTCGGATGTGAGGACGCACTCCATTTGTTGTTCGTTGACGAGAGAGAGTTTGCATTTTGCAGATGCTTAATCTTGTCTGTTTGAGAAGTTCCTTTGGAAGCAAATGGACCTTGACAGAAAGCAAAGGTTGCTCTTGACAAGATCATTTTGGATGAGTATAGAAACAGCCCTTCGAAGAGAGGGATGAGAGAGAATGCAAGGGGGTTGCTTATTAGTTCATAATGATCCCAGTGATTCACTTTGTCCTATTTATAAGGAAGACGAAATGTTCAAATTACTCCATAGCGATGTACCATCATTTCATTCAATATTTTGAAAGTCTTCTACAGAAAATTTGGGTTGTTTAGCAACCATTTCAAAGGGATTTTAGGTTAAATGCTAGCATTGAAAATGCTTAAAACTCAAGGTAGGTGGGGACCTAGTTTGAGTTTTTAGCATTTTTAGAATGCTAAAACAAGGATTAAATTATTTTTTCTTCCAAAACACAGTTCTTCGTTTTTTCAATTTTGCCCCTCATTACTACTGCTCATCTTCTTTGTGCGATGGTGGCTGATGAGGGCCAACAAGGCCAAATCTAACTGACAAAGGGCTGGTGAGAGA
Source organism: Corymbia citriodora subsp. variegata (assembly GCA_014858505.1). Classification (NCBI taxonomy): domain Eukaryota; kingdom Viridiplantae; phylum Streptophyta; class Magnoliopsida; order Myrtales; family Myrtaceae; genus Corymbia; species Corymbia citriodora. The sequence continues at coordinate 6,021,564 of CM026414.1, forward strand.
CAAGCAAGGGGTTGGTGAGATCCCGTGACCACGCAAGTGATGGTCACCTAGGTCACTTGACACCCGACAATTGCACGATCTCTAGCCTCGTCACCTTGGGTCTCGCGACCTTGGCCAGGGGTGCCAAGTTCGCACCCATTGCTTGGGGTCTTGTGACACAGGCAGCCCTTGCTTAGGTTGCACCACTATCGCTGGGCATCACTCAAGATTGTGCGACCTCAACCGACGGCTAACAGCACCAAATCTGCCTCACAAGTGGCTTGAGCCCTTCGTTGGAGCTGCAAAGGGTTTGATTTCTTTTTAATAAAAAAAGAAGAAGAGAAAATTGCAATCAAAGCCCTTTGCAATTTCATTTTTTTACCAAATACTACTTAAGCCAAAACTGCTTTATAAAAGATTTTTTTACCTTGCATTTCACTAAAACCCTTTACGTTAAAAGCCTCTGCATTTTTCCAAGGGCCATTAAAACCGAACCAAGTGCAGCCACATTTAAGTAATGTGCCATTTATGGATTGGACACTGAAGTTTGCTTTTCGGGAACAAAGTACCTGTGCGCGCATGACGGCTGGATGGGAATATGCTTCTGACATGGGCAATTCATATGATCTAAAAACTTATGATATCACCTTGCACTTAGAGAAGTAACTCATTTGTGACTTATATTTTCAGATGATTAGGTAAATTTGTCGTTATGGTTCCAAGTATTACAATAGTTCTTGAATTTGAACCCGTGAATATGACATGACTAGAGATGAATCGTAAGTTGGATTCTTTTTTGGATGTCCGAATTTGAGCAAAGACGAATACGGCAACTTTGTTCTATGAATCGGAGTAGCTAAACAAAAATAGAAACTTCCTTTCGCGGTGAATTGTAAGTTGTATTTTCTAGGTTTGTTTTACGTGACTTGTATGCTCAGAAGTCAGGGGGCTTAAATGGAAGAGTGTTAATGTTTGCCGTGAGTGATCAAGTCATGAGACATCGAGACATCCAATTGGTGATTGCGACTTGGTGGTGCTCGTGAATTGCATGCGAGAGACGAGTGTTCAAAAGAAAAAAAATCTTTTGGCGAGATTTTCAAATGAATAGATTTCTCAACCACGAGTACACACATGTTTCTTTCATCTTCCTTGAATGGGGTCAGCATGATTGCGTGGTATAGAGGAATGCATCATCTCATGAGGTGACGATTGTATTAGATATTTAGAGGAATGCATGATCTCATGACTGCGTGGTATAGACAGATTCTCATGATTGCGTGGTATAGATAGATTCTTAACGTACACCTAGCAATGTTCAATCCATATATGAGGTCAGAATACCTCCTCTTATTATTTCTTCGCGCACATGTTATTACAAGGTTGATTATAGGCAAAAAAGGAAACGAAAAATCAACAAATCGGATGGTCCCCAAGTCGCAATGACAACCAAATAAACTGGACCACACTTTATGCCGAAGTCACTTGCAAGCTTCCAAGCGGCGAATATATTCATGCAATTGAATGTTGGCGGCCTGACAGGCACTTGGAACAGCAACCTAGGAGCGTCCTATGTAACCCACATCACTTGGAAAATATCCGGACTGTGTCGATCATAATATCTTCCTAAACTTGTGGCGTGAGTTAGACATTGTTCGGACCGACCGTGTTTTCTATCAATCTGCGTGTCAATTGACGGGCTAAAGATATAGACATGTTCTACATTGATATTTAGTTATGCTAGCATGTGAATGGTGTCTTGACTTGTGACTCATTATCTAGAAACATGATTGGAAGAAATTTCCACCGGCCAAAGATATAGGAAAATCAATGGGGATTTTTCAAAATGAGCAATCAAAAGTGATGATACATCACCAAAAGGTGGTGGATTTGGTAGAGTAACTTGACATCGAATTAGTTGACATTGCTGCCACTACTAGGGATGAAAAGACTCTTCTTCAAACAGCACTAGCTTTGCTACCGAGATGAAATATGTCAAGATAAATGAGTATGTTCTATATATTCACTAATGAAGAATACAAGAGATATGTGTAAATTGCATAGGTGCTTAATGATAATGAGGAATACAAGTTACATTTTTAGATTGTACAAGTGGTTATCTATGGACCTGAGTAGGTCCTTAAATAGCTCTGTCTAGGCCTTATGCGGACCTTGGCATCTTTGGATAAAAAATACATAGAGGGTAGAGCTGGGGATAGAGCTCAATAAAGATATTGTACCAAATTGGAGGGTAGGTCATACGGATATTGAAACATTAAAGTAAGGAACGTAGTCTTATCAGCTCACCAATGATATATTTATTGGACAAGTAGAGCAATCTCTTAATGTTGCAAGACACTTGCTTCTTGGTGAGGAACCTTGGAATCTCTAAGGATCCAAGGAGTGCCTCATTTTTTCAGTGTTCCATATGGCTAATGATAATGAAGAATGCAAGCTATATTTTTAGATTGAACAAGTAATTATCTAGGGTGAGAATACCTTATATCTATCCTATCCTTAATTACAGTATCAATTACAATTACCGTTGACCAGACTTACTACCATGTGATTTAAAGGTGACTTGGTCACAAGTTCATATCCCCTAATCACCTATCAATCTAATGAAATTTTGGTTCATCTATGGCGTAGGTTTGGCACGTGCACCGGGAATATAATACAATTATAATTGTATTCCAATTTGCATCAGATTATGCAAGGCTGATGGGTTCGCTTAGAATTGAATGACAATTTTGGTTCAAACAGAGCATTTCAATCGCAAGAATGAAACTTTTATGATAACACTCTAACTAAAGAGTCGCCAATACTGATTGCTCTCTCACCTTTTGTAATTATAAAAAAATAGTATCAATTACAATCCATCAATAAAAAAATTCGATTCATCTTGAAGTGTCTCTAAATAAGCATAATTTAAGAAGTCGTGATTTTAGAATGAAAATAATTTAATTGCTTTCGTGAAAAGTTATAACTATTTTGAATGAGTCTAAACAAGAGGAGGCTCTTTTATGTTCGCATGATTCCAAGCTGGACCCACCTTTTGGCGTCCCCACTTTCTAATAGCAACTGAAAATTTTAACTTTTTCCCAACATGAATTTCGTTTAGTTTGTCCTTAAGTTCTTATGGTACGTCGAAATCGTTCCAGTTCTGCTGCAAATTTCTTGGGCCGACCCTCTCCTGCTGTCATCATGTGATGTGAATATTGATAAGTGACATGAAAAGCAGACTCAACAAAAATGAGAAAGTTCTAAAACGGAAAGCGACCCTCCCAGACCCTTCACATGATTGTCACGTGCTATACAGCTTGCTGTATAAAGTAAAATTGCGTCGTTGTTGGATGCTTATCGGGCTGTGCGTATGGAATCGGCCGTGCCAAAGTCTTGTCGCCACCTATCGACGAGGGACCACCACCGGCAAATGGGTTCAGAGATATTTGTTTCGTGAGATGATCCGAATGGTACATACAAACGACGATTTAGAATGGACCATTATTTCGCAGCACCACCGGCAGCCCATCAATAACAAACATAGTTTCTCCCGAAATCATACATCGCGTGACACAAAATTATTTTAAAGTTCTTTTAGGCTAAGTGTCATTAAGAGTTACAACTAACCATTATTCGAGGGCCAGCTAGAACCCCACCAAGATGTGAGAGGACTACTTTGATTCTACTTAATAAGATATTCTAAGTTAGGGACTTGCTTACACTAATATTCTATTAGCACCATTCCAATACTTAACAAGTTAGTTGTTTTTAAGTAATCGTGGAATCTTAATTTACTATTTTTAGCCAAAAAGTTTTAAAGTCATTAAATATCCATGCAAATGTTTTTGAGGTAGGTTCATTTAAAGTTCCAAAGAGATTCTAATTCTAACCTAGGAAGAGAAATTAGCAAACGATGTATTGAAATGCAATGCGGTAAGTAAACACTCATTGAAATGAAAGGCGAGATATTCTAAGTGCAATAAAAGTAAATCCGCAATTAGTCGGGTGTTGCACAAAAAGAAAAAACTGATACAAAGTTGGGCAAAGAATAGAAACGGCTTTGTTATTGAGCCTCGAGACATTAGCCCTCTGAAGCTTGCTAATGAAAACTAAAGTGAGCCTAATTCTATTCAATTTAATTAAGCTAAGCTTAAGCTATTTATCTGAAAAAATGATGCTAAATCTAAATTGGATTTTGTTCCTTACTTTGAGGACATGAATTATAATTAAAGCTAATTCTAAAGTGATTAAACTAAATTATCACAAGATTAGACTGGAATGGACATCGGTCTTTGCCATCCTCAAGAGGTTCGACCGCCTCCTCCATGGGCAGTCTCACTCGGCCACCACTAATGATGTCAATTTCCAACTGTTCTATTCATTCATTCACATCGTAGGCAATTACTCAAATCAAATAATCAGCAAAGTTTATTCAATCAAACATTGGAATGGCCTCAGAGTCGGTCTTTGATTCTCATTCATTCTATTATGCGAGGTAAAAACTTTAGAGAGTCCACCTCATGGATGAACTTAAAGATGATGTGTTCGAGCCATCTTTTTGTGATGCACCATTTGAAATGTCTCATGAACAATTACCTCTAAATCCATATCGCTGAGGGCGGCCCCTCACCGGGGGAGGGGGGTGTTCACGACATTCCTCTTAGAGGCTTTTATGAGTTTCAATATCGACCACAAAATTGCAAAAAGACTAATTATGTTCCGCAAAGCACATAGAGCATTTAGATATATTTCGTTAACCATGGAAGGTCAAGGACTTGTAAGGGGCGAGGCATTAAATTATAGCGAGAATCTGTGAAACAGCAAGAAGGAAACAACAATGAATTTGAAAACTACTATTTCATTCTACTAATGAAAACCTCCCTTATAAGTCTACCATGTACCCAGCATTTTCGAGGACATTGTCCATTAGACATAACTATATTCACTCTGATAACAGCAACCGACTTGATCAAAGTAGCTCAAGAATCAAACATAAAGGCCTGATGAAAGAAGAAGAAATAAGGACCCTACTCCCTACACCAGAAAGGGAAAATCTGAAACAAAATCGCAAGCTCGCATGCACGAGACGTATTGATCTGTATCAAGGCTGCGATTCTACGAGCATGTAGAGGAGATAAACAAAGATACAATCAAAGCCAAGAGCATCAAAACCATGATTAAACTCACTGATGGTCCTGCAATGAGTATACATAATCACTGAACATTATTTTTAAACTAGAATTACTAAAATTCGAACTCAAATAATTAATGAAAAATCTCACCATATATATTTCTTCCACTTCAACTTGTAAACTCTATTTACCATAAGCTCTAAGTTAACATCACCCATATTTAATAAAAACATATTATAAAATATAGCATTCACCTAGACAAGTGAAGATGAAGAACCTCTATTCTCCAGATGGGCGCTTGGTTTTCCAAGAGCTGGTATCATGGGGAATCACGGTCCCCCGCCTTTCCCAAGGCCAGGACAAATTTATACGAGAGGATGATCCCTTAGAGGATTTTTCTGTGGCTTTGGCATGGGCCGCCTTAAGGCAGAAATCCAATATGGTCTCATGGTATTCATTTGTGTGGAGCAAGGTAATTGTTCCTAGACACCAATTCTTACTATAGCTTATTACCAAGAATCACCTCCCAACCCAGGCATTCCTCATGGCCTATGGCAGGATCCCCAATTCGATGAGTGCTTTTTGCAATTCTCAGCTTGACTCGGTTGACCACTTATTTTTTGAGTGATGTGTCCCTTTAACCCTTGCCAATTTTTGGGCCACCAAATGTAACCTTCCATGGTTTAATTCCTCATGTTCGGACAATCTTCGTTGGGCTATTAACTCTCTGTCTGGCAAGGGGTTTTACTGGGAAATAGCTAGATTTTCCTTTGGTGCTCTTTGCTATATTATTTGAAAAACCATAAAATGATATCATCTTCAAGGGTTGCAATCTTTATGTACCTGCCATGAAGCAACACCTTTCTAAGGCGGTGAAAGACAAAGCCCTTGCCTTCAAATGTGTTGAAGACGACTCTTGGAACAGGAGGATACAGTGTAGCTGGGGGATTGGCCTCAACATTTTTGTTGTGGAGCCACTTGCAGCCTAGCTTAGGACTATAAGAGTCCGTTCCTTTGCTCATTAAACTTGTTTGTTTGTTTTAGTGTGTGAACAAGGTGCCCTTCCACTCTAGTGACATGTTGTCTAGTTGAGTGCAGGTTGGTGTCGTGTTTCACCCTTGTTGTACTATTATTCCGGTTGAAAGCCTATAATACTTACCTTACCAATATATATATATATATATATATATATATATATATCATTCACTTATTAGATATACGAAAGAATTACAAGATAAAAAGGTGTATGACTTACCCTACCCAAATTTTTTTGCATTGTCAATACACTCTTCAACATTAATCAGCATCGTAGCCACTCTCAACCAATCTTGATTACAAATCAAAGCTTCCACAACTCTAAGAATCAAAGAACTTGGAAAGCCATACACGACCGGATGTATTGAAAGTTGATTCTGAAACAACGGTTGTAACAAGAATAGACAAAATATCTTCAGTCGTCAAAGAGAGGATTTTAGATTTTTGGCCAGTAGTTTTCCATCACATCAAAAGGTCAAGATCATGACCTTCACATTTTGCTTTAAGATACTTATCAAGCTTAGATAAGTTGCTCATGAACACTTTTTTTTTTTAATGACCAAGGAACTATCGGAGCTCACCCTTCAAGGAGCACATAGCCCTCTAGTGCTCAGTGGCACCGTTGGGCCTCGCCGCAAGCCGCTATTTAGACGTAAATTTCAAGGGAGTCTAGCCTAGGATCCCAACACCAGGACCCCCCTCTTACAACACTTTAGCAACGAGAGGATTCGAACTCTTGACCTCAGTAATGAGGGAGAAAACGCACACCAACTGCGCTACTCATGGTTGGGTTACAATTTTTTCTCCTCATCAAGAAACAAACCCTTAGGGTGGGCACCATGATTGGGATGGCAAGGAAGGCTATGCCGACAGGCAATTGTTACCCAAAGGTGAGTGAGGTTAAGTGCATGTCTCATGTCCAACATCGCCTAGAGAAAGTCTTAAGCTGGTTGATAAGGTTTAGATTTTTTTACTCTATGCAATGCATTTTAAAGCTGTGTGAGCTGAAGGCTCAAAGGGACCAATATTATACAAATGTAGCCCTCGAGATCTCAATGGGTGACATCTGGTGGTATCAAAGTCAACTCTCGTGGCACGTGGGCCACAATGGGGATGTTATGCTTGAAAGGAGGGAGAATGTGAAGACCTAAACCCTGAGGGTAGGCAACATGACCAAGATAGTAGGAGAGATTGTGCTAATGGGCAATGAGGGAGTCTTAGCCTAGTCGATAAGGCTCAGGTTCTCTACTCTCTGTAACATGTTTAAAGCCGTGAGGGCCAAAGATCCAAAGCGAATAATATTACATAATGGCAAACCCCTGGTTCTTATTGAACAAAAGAGGGAACCACTATTGACGACACCCCTCCATGGTTAGTTGTGTCGCCCCTGACAGCTGATCGCACCTCCGTTGCTAGGGGTATCAAAAAAACACATCCAACCCAACTCGAACATGACCCGAACATGACCTGAACACGAAATAAATATGGTACATATTTTGGGTCTTAATACTGTTTGGGTAACAATTATAAACACAAATGGAATACATGTTTTTGGTCAAGTTAGGGTCGGAACATTGTTCCGACCCAAACACATTAAAGACTTCAACCCAAATACATTCACCCAAACTATCTCCTCTACAACTCTTTTTATTCGCAATCCATCCGGCACGTCTCATCTCACGGGTTCGTCATCATCACCCCTCAGGTCGACCCCCATCAATCTCTCTCTCTCTCTCTCTCCCCCCATCTTCCATATGATTTGCTTCTTTTTCGCGGCTGACGCAAAACTTTAGAGGATGAAGTATTATCTGTTTGCAGAAATATTCATGGACGAGGCCTCGCAGCATCACGTAAAAGCATTTTGAATTCCCTTTGTCATATTTTTTATTAAAAAATTATCTGTCTACGGAGATGTTCACGAACGGGTTGAACAAGGCCTCGCGACATCACATAAGAATATTTCGAATTCCCTTTGTCATAATTTTTTTTATTAAAAAATTATCTGTTTGCAGAGATGTTCACAGACGGGTTGGACGAGGCATCACAACGTCACTAAGAACATTTCGAATTCCCTTTGTCATAATTTTTTATTAAAAAATTATCTGTCTGCGGAGATATTTGTGGACGGGTTGGACAAGGCATCGCGATGTCACGGTTCATGGACAGGTTGGATGAGGCATCACGACGTCACGGTTCACGGACGGGTTGGACGAGGTCTCGCGGTGTCACGTAAGAGCATTTCAAATTCCCTTTATAATATGTTCTATTAAAAATTGTAATACTTTTTAATAAAAAAAATCCGAAACCCGACCCAAACCGACCCGTTTTTTTTGCTTCATGTTTTATGTATTTCGGGTCGAGTCGGGTCGGGTCGGGTCAAATGACATGACCCTTATTGTTCGGGTCAGGTCGGGTAACATTAAGACCCAACTCAACCCGACCTGTTGACACCCCTATCCGTCGCCCATCATCGCAGTTGGCGGCCATCTTTGTCCTCCTCCTAGTCAACCCTCTTCCTCGAGCCGCACCTCCTAGTAGCGTCGATTTCCACCGCGGCCATAACGAGAACTCATACGAAGCAACGTGTGGGGCGTCTTCATTATTTCCTTTCTTCAAGTTTCGTTCAAGACCAAAGATAATAGAAAAAGATGGGGTCCTTTGTTGCTAACCTACAAAGTCTTTTAACGAACACGACTCTACACCGTAGATTCTAGATCCTAGAAACCTCTACAATCACGGATTCGTCCAAATCGCATCGGTGAGAAAAGTCAATCGGCCTTTTCACAGGGATCCGCATGGCGCAAGCAAACCCTGGAAGAATCAAGCTAGAAGAAGTCCAATCAACTTACGACGATCAAGTGAGATTCAGACCAAGAGCGGGAAGGCCATAACTCTACAATGTAAAATCAAGATCAGCACGCACATATCTGGAAACACCTCCTATTGCCATAAAAAGAAGAAAAAACCACGCCAAAACAGAATAAAAGAGAGGAGCAACGAGACGCCGCCTTCGGGAGGCTGGATAGAGAAGCTTCCGATCGAGGGAAAACGCTGCATTAAAAGACCAAGAACACAAACGGAAGACGCAGAACGAAGAAACAAGCGAGGGAAAACATCTACGTCAGCAATGGTTGAAGTGGGCGGCGACGACGGAAGAAGCAGCGGTATAATAGGCAATGACGTGAACAATAGGCGGTTGTATTTTTTTCTTTTTGTCAGATTGTCAAGTTAATTTTACGAATTAGTTTTATTTTCGTTTATTTTTCTTTGAAAGTTCCTTTTTCTCTGTTTATGGGTTATGTATGTTGGTTTAGATTGGACCTGGGTTGGGTTGTGTAATGGCCATCAAAATTGCTTACAACATAATTGGGTCGGTATGAAATAAATGGATGAATTCAGGCTGAACCCATCCAAGACCCATCCAAGACTCACCCAAACTCAATCCAATCCATTCATTTTCCACCTCCAAATGTAAGTAACTTTCTTATTTTACAATGATTCACCGAATTCAATCAACAATTGGGAATACTAGTTGAGAGCAACGTGTTCTTTTAGTTGATACAAATGATAGGAAAATGACACCGGAGGAAAAGTTAGACCACCTGTTTTCCATGCGAGAGGAATGGCGTTGATTTTTTCTTTCCTCATTCAATCAAAAGTCTACTTTTCATACCATTTTGAGCATTAGGCTTGAGTTGAAATGTAGAGTTACATTGTCCTCCATCTCTAATCGGAGGATTTCTTTTAATCAGTCTTCTGGTTAACTTGACAGGTTATGAGTGTAGATATCACTGCTTTTCTATTTTAGATAAGTTCGGGTGTAAATGATGTCCTATAATAACATATAACCCATCAATCAGAGTCATAATTATAGGAAAACTTAACCCTATATTTATTATGGCTTAATTCCGCAACATCAATTAATCATATCAAAAGGAGAACATGAACGAACTAAGCTTTCAGAAATCCTGCATCAAGGACGAAGATCCTCTGCTGCTCCAATACGGCATTTGTCTAGCTCCTTCGTGAGATCGGGACATGTGTCTATTTTTCAGGGCCATGTTAAAATCCATTCCTAGTTCAAAGAAGCTCCTTCAAGTGGGCTTTGGAAATCGAAATCATGCTCCTTGGTACCACGACCGCCATCTTAATTGCATCCACTAGGTACACTACCGCTAGAACTCACATTTTGACCATCCAAATTTTGGTCACTAGAACCCAGAGAAGATTGTTCATGTACAAACGCTGTATTTAACAATCAAATTTAATATTTGAGCCATGCACCTCATACACTTAGATCTGTGAAATGAATATTGTATTAACCATTTGAAGCCATAAAAGATTCAATATTCACTATAATTAAGAGACGTGAAAATTTTCATGCAATTTCAAGAAATCTAAATTCTATACGGGCATCGAGACCTCATAGAATCTTAGAGAATGGAGTCATTTGGACGTTGACAATGGAAAACTCGTTGGTCAAAATATTTTATGGAAAATGTTAGATAGTGCCCTACGAGCGCGTGTTTATAGGATCTCATTAATCATGTTTTGGAAATTTCAAATTCAATATTTGAGGTAAGTATTTTTTATTTATTTATAATATGTGCCATTGAATTTGTTATTTTCACTTTTAGTTAATTTAACTAATATCCTAGAGACAATTATTATTGAGACCCTTGCAGATAGCCCGTAATACGATAATAACTGTCATGTGAAGCACCCTAAGAAAACTTACATAAAGTTCAAACATGGAACATTGTCAAATGTTCCATTTATTACAAAATATCATCTTATTACTACGAGGAATACACCTAAGTTAAAATGAAAATGGAGGAATACTTTGCTCGTGTTGGAAAAAGTTGCACGGTTGGCAGCACGGACGGAGGTCGGCAGCAGGGATCCGTGAGCGGCGGGAGTGTCGTGGGTCGGAGCGGCTACGGACGCAGACGGTGGGAGGGAGCGGCTTGCTGGCTACCGGCAGGCTTCATCGCCGGTTGTTGAACGGCGGTGGTGTCACGAAACCTCCCTCTCTCTCAGATATCGCTTTCTGGTTTCGCTCTCCCGGTCGCTTCTCCTCCTCCTGCGTTTTTCTCATTTTCTTCTTGCAGATCTGCTGCTGCTCTGTCGTGGGACAGCACGGATGGCGGTCTTGGGCGCGACCGACGACGGGAGATGGTGCACGAGCGGCGTCGGAGGGGTGGTCGAGCGGTGATGGCGTCCGTCCCTCCGATTCTCTCTTGCTCTCCGCTGCGGTTTTCCTTTCTTTTCTTTTTTCTGAAAATCGTCGCCGCCGTCAGAGGGGCGTCGTTGCTGTCTTCTCCTCCGCCGCTGTCCCCTTCTTGCCGATCCTCCTCTGGTTTTCTTGCTGCGTTTTTTCTCCGAAATCCAAGAAAAATCCCTCGAGCTCTCTCTTGCCAGCACCTTCTCTTTGCTCAGTCCATGTCCAAAACCAGAAAACAGCCCTCCATTCCTCTCGTTCCCACCATCGTCCCCCGTCCGATTCTCTCTTCTGTTTTTCGCCGTGTGACTGCAGTGGGGGTCGCGTCCGAGCGGCTTCGTTGCCGCCTGCCTCTCCCTCTCTGTATTTTTTTTTTTTGGTCTCCCTCACGGTCCGCCCGAGTCGCCCCCCAAATGGCGTCCTCGAACGCCTGCTGTTGTCCAGGACTGATGCATCCTCCTCCGCACGCGCCATGAAGAAGAAAGAAAATAAAAAAGGAAAAGACGATGGGTTGGGCCGGAAATAAGAGGGAGGTGGGCCAAACAAGAAAAGGAAATAACAAGGAGAGAGAGGTGGGTTGGGCTAAACCAGCCCACCCGAAATTTTTTCGATTTTCGATTTTTTTTATCAATTAATATCTATTTATAAATGCAAAACAAATGGGCATTTAAAACAAAATAAAGAAAAATTCGGGTGTCAACACCAACCGTGATATTGCAATTAACCACAAATGAGGAGATCATGGGAAAGAAAGGAAGAACAAGCTAGATTGCCGCATTTTCTTTTGCACGTATATAATCAAATAGAGCCTATCATTTAATCTAATAAAATCCATACTACTCTCCAGTAATCATTCCATATAATCAAACGAAGAAAAAAAAATAGCAAAAAACTCGACGTACAAATCACCAAACAAACATCCCCGTCAAACATGGGGAAAAAAAAAAACTATGCAAAGCTTCTTGCAAACACAAAACACAATTGATATCACAAAGGATTTTGTTCTTCACAAGATATCTAGCTATTTAGAGGGCACAGGGAGTTCAAACCATTCTACATGTGCAAGCACACGAACCCATAAACAAGCACACATGAATAATCCAACATCAAAATAAAACGAAATCACATCAATCAGTCCACCTCAAAGCAATTCGAGAACTAGCAAAACGCCCATGCACAAACACATTCTAGTGGAGCAGGAAAAATAGGAACTTTCTCTTCACATTAACTTAATCCAAGGATCTTCACTGACGTGATACCCAACACGCACGCACAAACCCTCGATCTCATTGTGCAGAAGCTCCAACCATGCAATTTGTCAGTCAACATTGCATAAATCACTCATGTATTACAATACCCATATAACAATTTTAACATTCATCATTCAGGAAATTCGAAATTGTTGGAATCCTTTCCAATTATGAATTCTGGAATTTTAATTTCTCAATATATACTCAATGAAATTATACAAATTATATATGGTGGGAACATGTAGAACAAAAACTCTAAAGTTTCAAAATCGATTGATCTATGCATAAGGTTTTCATCCACTAATTATGCTCCAAAAAATTCAAAAAATTTATATGTCGAAGTTAAGACCTATATGAACATTTTTCATGAAGGAGTCGACCTCTAGATCTCAACACATAAATTGAAAAAAAAATTCAACAAAAGCAATAGGCGAACAACATACATATCAGAACTTAACAGAACAATATTACAGATTACTGAACTGACTTTGGACGACAATTTCGGATAGCAACCAACACTGGATCGGGGCATTCTATGGCTTTTTGGAAAGCTCTTTAAGTCGACTTCAAATGTTATGAAGACATCAAACACTAAAAAGCTTTTTTTACTAGCTCGTTTCTAGACATGTGCATAGAGAGGACCATCATAGATCCGAAATTGCAGAATAATGATCATCCAAGAAATCAAACATATCATCATCATAACTTATCTCTTCCATTCTAATGCATTATTTTTACCTATTTAATAAGTATTTTGATTTGATTCGACCAATTTTTTTTTTTTTTGATTGATCGAAATCGCATAAAAACCTGTAAAGCACAAACTGACCAAAGCTCAAAACCAAAATGAACAAACATGGTAAACACCATAATTGGATTTATTAAAAAAATAAAAAAATTTGGATTTTACAATGATATATGACCAGCTTGGGCTGAAGGAGAGAAACAAGGGGAAGGCGAGCTTCTTCTGGCCATTTTTCTGGGTTTTCTGAGGGACCATTCGTTGAAAGAAAAAAGCTCAAGAAACGGAAGAGAAGGAGAGAAAACGCAGAGGGACGCGAGCTGGTTTTTCTGGCTTTTCGGAGGAAGAAGAAAAAAACAGCAAGAAAAAAAAAACGTACGAGAGAAGACTGAGACAGAGGGAGTTCGAGGGTGAGAGAGACAAGAACCGGAGAGGAAAAGCAAGCTTGAGAGAGTGGTTCGTTGTCGCTGGAGGTCCATCCATCTGCCCCCAATCTGCTGCGGCCCTTTCTCAAACCAGGTAAGCTTCCTTGAGACATCTCTATCCTGTTTTGACGAGAGGGTGGGCCAGAGCTCGTGTCGACCAGTTCACGCAAGTCCCGGTCCCTGTCATGCCTCCATTGATATTTCTCGTAATGCCTTCATGTCTAGTTAGAAATTTAGAACCTGTATAAATTTGGTTTGAGTCGGGTATCCCTCATTTAATTCATGCATGCCGAGTGTTTGTGTTTGCTAAAATGCCTGAATGAGATCCAGAAACTCTCATTGTCAGGTCTGTCCTTGATAACCTAGTTTCATAGGTGTTTGCTTGTATATTATTTACTCTCATGATTTTCTTAGTATTATGGCAATTTTTCGTGAGATGTCCGCGTATTTTTGAGTTGGAGGAGAGTGTTTTTTTGGTTCTGGCGATGGAGAGCTTCAAGGGTTGCCGGGGGTCATCACCGGCGGCGTTCAGCATCGATCGGACTGAATGGTCAACACCAAACGACGGTAGGGCGACCTCCTTAGGACTGGTGAAGACTCGCGGCGGTGTCAGCATCGATGCGGCGAGGGAGTTGCAAGCGTTGGGCGTCGAGAGAAGAAGACCGAAGAAAAAGACCAGAAATAAAGAAATAAAAAAAATAGGAAAAACAAAAAAAGGGGGCCGAAGGTTAAAATAGAGGCTAGGCTTCGAGTGGGCCTAGGCTGAGAGTTGGGCTGACTTTTCGTGTGGGCTGAAAGCGGTTGGGCTAAAAAGAATAGAAAAGGGAGTGGGCTATAATCTTTAATGGGCTGTTATAAAAATTTTGTGGGTCATTTTTAATGAAAAATTCATGTGGGCCTTAGGGTTAGCCCAGTCGATAGTCTAGCCTAGACCGATAGGGTCTGAGTCGATTCCCCGTCAGAATTATTTTTTAATTAAAAAAATTCAAAAATTCAAAAAATATAAAAAATATAAAAATCTTAGAAAAAATCAAAAAAAGAAAAAAACCTTAAAAATTAATAAAATGTCTTTAAATTCAGAAAATTCATGAAAATATTTTTAAAAAAATTGAAAAAAATTTCAAAATACAAAAAATCCTAAATATTCAGAAATTCCAAAAAAAAGGAAAATTAAAAAAATTCCAAAAAAATTAATAATTTTTTTAAAATCAGAAAAGCCAAAAAAAATCAAAAAACTTGAAAGCTTGTTTTGTTTAATTTCGGAAAATACGAAAAAATGTTAAAAAAATATTTAAAAAAATTAAAAAATATAAAAATATAAAAATTTCATAAAAATTCAAAAAAAATCAGAAAAAAATTGCAAAAATTTAGAAAACCCTTAAAAAAGGAAAAAAACCCAAAATTGGACAAGCCTTTAGGGCTCTACAATAGGGTTCTTTATTTATGTTATATTTTTCTTTTTTAGAGACAATATTAGGATCCTCTCATGCTTTATTTTGTGATGATATTTTGGATGTTATTTCCCTACTTTATAATGGTTAGGATAAGCCTTAGATTTCTTGAATAGGTTGCCATGGCTTTAATTAATGCACAATTGAGTTAAATACCGAAATGATGTTAGTCGTATAATTAACGTAATCAAGTCCCCGAATTTAGAATCTCTAGTTGCGCAAATAGTAACGTATTCTTTTCATATCTTACTGGGTTTTTAGGCGACCCTAAAAATGTTAGTGGCAACTTATTTGTTTAAATTTGCATAAGCTAAGCTAGTTAAAATTTTGAATACCCAATGTCGCGTGGGGTATGGACTTGGGGGAGCCCAAGTTAATGAAGGGCCGTCGGTCCGAAATTAACAATACCCCTAAACCTAATCAAAGGTTCCCCAACCAAAACCTTCCAAAAAAGAGTTAGGTCGCGACAGCTTGGCGACTCCACTAGGGACTAGTTCTAAACCTTAGATGACTTAGGCTTAATTAGCTTGATTGTGTGTTATTTAATGTGTTTTTATGGTAGCACATTTGAGAAGGTGAGGTAAGTCCATTAACCTCGTGTTAAATGTTGGTGCAGGGTTGGAGTAATAAAGGGCGGAGTTTTTGCTAACACTTTGTTTTGTATGATGGAGAATGAGAATGAATGTATATATGTTTAGATTTTTGAATTGTTGTTTGCAATATAAACTGTTGTGCGTGTTTTCTTTGCATTGCACTACACTTTTAGCACATACAACCTGCCACCGAACCTGGGCCGTATAGGATCACTTAGGATGGTGTTGAGATTGATACCACTCCGACTACAACCATGAAGTATGAGTCACCCATTTCAATTATGAAATTCTTTCTTGATGTCGAGAGTTTCCACCCCGATTTGCAACCACGCAACACGGGTCGACTCTTTGACAAAGCCGGAGTCATGGGAACTCCGACCTAATTGCAACCATGTTGGTTCAGTCTAGTAATCTCATGGCTTCATTTTGAGCCGTCTAGAGTAGAAATTGACCCACATCTCATGTGTATGTCTATGTGGTTGATTTTAATTTTTATTGGGTGGAGTAAGTCTTCTAAAACTCTCACACTTGCAATTTATTTACATTTATTATTTTTGGCCAATCCACAACAGTTAGGCTATTTACGAGTTTTAGGTTTGTATGCAATGGGAGGACCTGAGCTTTGTATTATTCCTATCCCAAAGGAGGAGCTACGTGTTTGGTGGGATATATTGGATCATGTCAGTCGTGAGTTCATGTAATCCAACATTGGATGGTTACTTTCTTTATTAGACATAGAAGTCCATTACGGTGTTGTTGAGGCGTTAGCACACACTTGGTGCCTTGAGACCTCCACGTTCATTTTTGGCAAACATGAGCTCACTCCCTCCCACCTTGGAGGAATTTAGCTCCATCATTGCGAAACCTTTAGTGTCAAAATTGATTAGGCCACCCATCGGAGTAGAGCATGCATTAGTTTTAGTTGATTTTCTTAGGGTCAAAAGAGAGGATGTAAGGAAAATTTTGAAAGCAGACCACAATACTTGCCATTTTCATTTTTGAATGGAGTTTTTCAAAATGCCCCGTTAGTTCAAATGAGGCGGATTTTTGTACTAGCTTTCTTCGGGTTTATAGTTTTCCCTCAATGTAAGAAATGCTATTAATCCATCTATTGCTGGTGTTGTTCAAGAAGTGTGTACGGGAAAAGGTTTTGTTAATGCCGTTTTGACTGAGACCTTTCTTTCACTTACTTGTTTTAAAGAAAATGGAAAAGAAACTTTTCACGCCCCTCTTGAACTTTTATAAATTTGGTTCCTTGATCACATCGAGGATTTGGCAATTTAATGACAATACATGACATTGGTGATCTCAATCACCCCATTTTGAAATTTAAAGATAAGAAAGAGCATGCACCGGATTATTACTACTCCGATTGGCTAGGCTTTATGAAAATCCCCGATCTTGGGGATTTCCTATGACACGCTAGATGGCTCTGAGTTCATGAGGCCCGGTTCACATGTGGAGGTATTGGACCCATCCCTTTGCTAGGAATCACGGACGCCACCAAATATTAGCTAACTAGAGTTACTTAGTAGTATCAAGTTGTGTAGTAACTTCCATCGGCATTGCAAGAAGACCCACTCAAGATCGATTTCACAAACGGAAACTAGGATCACGAGAACTATATTATGCTGATTCAATCAATGTGGGATATGTGTCATCCCCAAGAGTTGATATTGCCCGAGGAGGAGCTAGAGGATAGAGAAAAAATTTACTACGCCTCAATGGAGTACATCCTCCAACATAGGATTTTTGAGGAGTTACGCCCGAAGATCCCTGATGCACTATCGAAGACTACCAATCACATGGAGATCAAGTTTATTTAAAGGGAGCTCAAGGAGGCCAAGGAGTGTGCTTCCAAGTTGGCTCGGACTAGTAGGCAGTCATGAGAGAGGGTTGTCTACCATTTGTACATAGATCAAGCCGAATGAAAATATATTGCTTGAATCTATTTTTGTTTTTTTTAGAATGGTGTTTAGGTTGGTTTGTTTTATTTTCCTATTTTAGTGTTCAAGGAGTCTTGTTATTTCCTTTTTTCTAGTTTTGATGTCGAGATGTTTTATTTTAATTTCTAGTTACGTTGTTTAGAGGACTCTCTTCGTTATGAAATCAATAAAATGAAGCAATTAGATCATTGTCATGGCCTGGGATCCTTTTAAATCTCGTGCTCATATGTGTTTATTTATTTATGAACCTGGTACCATCATCATGGCTTCAAGGCATTCACCTATCCGTACTCGATCAAGATCGGAAAAAATGAGATTTGAAGAACAAAATGCTTGGATTATTGCACTTGATAACAAAATCACTGAGTTGGTTGCAGAATTTGCATAGTTTGCGAATGAGATCAAGTCCAGTTTAGTGGTTGTTGCCTCTAATCAAAACACGCCTGCAACTACTCCGCAGACTAGTAATGCTAATGGTAGAAGGAAGATGATTGAGGAAGTGGCACATCAAACTCCTGTAATGGTGGAATTAGATCTCATCTCGGAAGCCATCTCAGCCCGAATGGAGGAGGAGAATAGCAAGAGATTTGCTAAACTGGAAGAGAAGCTTAGGGCCTTGCAAGGATATGAGACCAATATGGTTGAGGATTTATCCCAATACACCAAAATGGACTTCCAAGATAAGTTCAAAATCCTGGAGTTCACTAAGTATAATGGCACTGGGATCCTAGAATCCATTTGAAGTATTATTTGAAAAGAATGGGACGTTATGCACAAAATATCCCTTTGCTGATTTGCACCTTTTAAGAGAGTTTAATTGGTATGGCATTACAATGGTATATTTTGCTCGAACCCGAGAAAATGAAGAAGTAGGAAGATGTAATAGAAGCATTTGTGATGCAGTACAAATATAATGCTGCTATTGCCCCGACACATAGCATACTAGCTCGCACTAAAAAGAAAAGAAACGAATCTTTTTGATCTTTTGTTGAAAGATGGCATACATTGGCCGCGCAAGTTCAACCCCCACTCAATGATAAAGAGATGGCGGTACTATTCATCAATACCCTTCCTACTGATTTTTATAACAAGATGATCGGATTAGATTGTGAAAGGTTGCTGAGGGTGAAAGAATTGAGGGAGCCATACATGATAGTCATATAACCGAGGGACCAAGTCAAAAGTTCACCAATAGGAAGGAGAAAAAAGCTGAGGTAGCTTACGAACAAGCTCCAGTCAGGCCAAAGCCGTTTGCAAGTGCACAAAGTTCCTATGCATCATGAGGGAAATATCAAAATTATGAGCCAAAGAAGTGAACTCCAAGGCAGTATACTCCTCTACCTAGGCCCCTATCCAAGTTGTTGCCCATGTTGCTGGGAAGAAGGTTGGTGGCTAAAGAAATCCCTCGTGACAACCCTCCTAAGTTTCTAAGGTTCAATTTAGCAAAATCATGCGAGTATCATATAGGAGAAAAATGCCATGATGTAGACAATTGCATTACATTGAAAAACAAAGTGCAAAACTTACTTGACAAAGGGATTTTATCATTTAGAGAGCAACCCAATGTTCAACAAAACCCTTTACTTGCTCATGTTGAAGATGTGAATATGATACTTGGCGAGGAAAACTAGAAGGGTCAAACAGGTGAAATTGATGTACATGAGTCGCATGACGATATGGAGAGTCCTTTTGGAGAAGATGCGTGGCTATGATCACACCGATTGTCATTAACTTATCCGCTGAAGAGGACCAATGGGATTATGATGAGAATCAAACCAAGCACGTGGTAATCGATTTGGCGACGAAAGAGTTTGTAAGTTTGAAGATAGAAAGGGATGAGTTAGAGCTTGTCATGATTGAGCTCCCACCTCTTGACCAAGAGAAGAGTCCAAAGAAACCCTTGGTCAATTTCAATACTAAAGCAGTTCCATGGGACTATGGAAATGAGGAAGTGGATGCTATCACCCGATTGAGTCGTTGCTACACGCCTGCAAAAGCTGTTGAGAAGAGGGTTGTTATCGATGAAGAGGCCAAGCAGTTTTTGGCCATGATCAAAACTAGAGAATTTGATGTGATAGAACAGTTGAGGAAAATGCTGGCCCAAATATCACTTTTAGAATTGTTTAAAACTTCCAAGAAACATAAGGATGCATTGTTAAGAGTTCTAAATAAAATTCATGTGCCCAAAAATATTGGTGACAAGTAGCTAGAAGAATTCATTGGATCCATTATATTGATGGACCAAATCTCATTTTCAGATAAGGATCTTCCCAAGGAAGGCAATGATCACAACAAAGCTTTACTCATCTCAACTAAGTGTCGTGATATGATAATACCTCGTATTTTGCTCGATAATGGATCTGCTTTGAATATCTGTCCACTGGCTACTCTCTATCATCTTGAGGTGAGCGAGGAAGAAATCATGGCGTCTCAATTTATTGTTCAAACCTTCGATTGTGTGAGGAAGGAGGCAATAGAGGAGATCAAACTTAACTTGCTGATTGGTCTGGCTTCATTTACAATAAAGTTTCAAGTGCTTGATATCCCTAGTGCTTTTAATTTCCTTTTGGGTCGACCTTGGATCCACGCTATTATAGCCATGTCTTCTAGTTTGCATCAAATGGTTCAGTTCATTTCAAATGGTAAGCCGGTGACTGTTCATAGCAAAACTAATTTCAAGATATTCCAAGATACAGCCATCCCATATGTAGAGCCTGAAGTAAATGAAAAACCTAGCTACCAAACTCTCGAGTTAGTATCGATGGTGCATGTGCCCATTGGGACTATCATCAGATACCCTAAGCTATCCATCTCGTCCATCATGTCAAGTAAAGTTTTGTTGGAATATGGTCATGTTCTAGGGGCAGGATTAGGGGTGTATGCACAAGGTATTGCAAAGCCTATTGAGATATTAGGAAATCAAAAGAGAACTGGCTTAGGCTACCAAGAAGTTTTCGAGTATAAGAAAGGAAGTGGAGAGCTGAAAGGTTCAAGTGCGAGAGGAAGAGGCAGGGACCGAGTTGGTCGCGGAAATCGAGGTTGTCTTGGAGGATGTGGAAGTTGAGGTGCTCTTAATAGTTACATGAGTCAAGCTAGCTATCGAGGTCGAACTATTCCGACTTGGAATCAACAAAAATTACTCTCTCCTTCGCTAGATGAACTCCACCTTCGTTTTGAAAGAACATTTGTCAAGTCGCCCAAGCTGTTGCAAGAAAAGGAAGGAGCCATCTCAAGTATAGCTGATCTGTTCAATCCTGACTTTGTGTACGTCATTACCGAATATGAGAAGATAGGGCTTTCCATGACTACCTTCCAGCTATTGGAGTAGGGATGTTACTCGACTACTTTGCTTAGTTTTTATGTTGTTTTCTTTATGTTCTCCCTTGCATGGGATAATTCGTTTCGCCACTTTTGTTATTTCCTTTCTGTAATGAAGATCTTGGATTGTAAGCCATGATCCGAGATTATAAATATTGTAAAACGGCCTTATCATGTTAATATAAATGCATGCATGTTTTATTTAAGGATGTGAGGAGGTGCCAAACTAGTCCTATGATGACGCTTTGAGGCCTGGATTTCCTCACGACTCCTAATTTTCAAAATATGTGAGATAAAAGAGTCCGAGGATATGAGGACGATCTCCTAGTTCAAACATTTTTTCTTAAGTGATCATTCGAAAATATTTTTTTTAAAGAAAAAATGCATCATACATAATCCTCATTGAATAATCCTACTAACCCCCTCATTTGCATCTCAAGTATGTCATTCAGCATGATCATGATAGGTACATATGTGACTCGGATTTGTACAATGAGGGGTTGTTGTGAGTCTGAGCATGATGACGATGATGTTCAAAGGGATGTAAAGAGAGACTGGATTCATCTGAAGAGTTTAAACCTTTGACAGTTGAACAAATGACCATTGTAAATTTGGGAGATGTGGAAAATGTTAAAGAAACCCAAATCAGAGGCAATTTGTCTGAGAACGAGGCAAGGAGGATGGTTGAGCTTCTAAGATAATATCAAGACGTGTTTGCATGGTCCTATGCGGATATGCCAAGGTTAGATCCACAAATTGTGGAACACGCTTTACTAACGGATCTGAATGTGGCACCTAAAAAGCAAAAGATACAAAGAACAAAACCTGAGCTTTCTAAAAAGATTGAGGAGGAGGTCATGAAGCTGTTGAAAGTGGATTTCATCGAAGTATCTTACTATCCTGATTGGATTGCTAATATAGTACCAGTCATGAAAAAAGATGGACGGGTCAGGATTTGCATAGATTATCGTAACCTAAATCAAGCAAGCCCGAAGGATTATTTTCCCTTGCCTCACATTGATGTTCTGGTCGATAGCATTGCAGGTTTTGAATTATTCTCTTTCATTAATGGGTTTTCTGGATACAATCAGATTAAGATGAAAGAAGAAGATAAAAGTAAAACATCATTCATCACACCCTAGGGGACTTTTTGTTACAATGTGATGCCTTTGGGCTCAAAGAATGCGGGAGCCACATATCAAAGAGCGATGGTCACTCTATTCCATGACATGATGCATAAAGAAATAGAGGTATATGTCAATGATATGATCGTCAAATCGAAGCATTGACAAGACCACTTTGAAGTCCTGAAGAAGTTGTTTGATTGACTTAGGAAATTTAAGCTGAGACTTAATTCCTCAAAATGCATATTCGAGGCAAAATCTGGGAAGCTATTGGGTTTCATGGTCAGTAACCTAGGCATTGAAATTGACCCATCAAAAGTTAAGGCTATTTGTGACCTTAAAGCTCCTTCTACTATCAAGGAAGTTTGAAACCTCTTGGGAATATTGAATTATGTTGCCAAGTTCATTTCTCAGCTGTCCGAGACAGCCAAACCTTTTTTCAAGCTTCTGAAGAAGAATGCTAAAGTGGAATGAGATGCTGAATGTTAGAGAAGTGTGAAGCTTATTGAGAAGATTAAATTATGTCACCCAATTCATCTCTCAATTATCCAAAACTACAAAGCCTTTCTGCAAATACCACTAAGGAAAAATGCTAAAATTCAATGGGACAAGGAATGCCAAAGATTCTTTGAAGAATTGAAGTGATATCTTTCGCATTCGCTTGTATTGGTGCCGCCTACTCTGGGTGTGTCTTTAATTCACTATCTCACCATCTATAAAGGGTCGTTGGGAGCTATGTTAGCCCAAAAAGGACTGAATGTTGAGAAAGAACAAGCAATATATTACTTAAGGAAGAAATTCTTCGATTGTGAGTCACGATACTCGAAGATTGAGAAGACCTTTGTAGCCTTAGTATGGGTATTACATAGATTGTGATAATGTACTCTCCACCATCAAATCTTCTTGGTGAATGAGAATGGCCCGATCAAGTACCTATTGGAGAAGCCTGCATTAGTTGGAAGGCTTTTCAAGTGGCAAATATTTCTCTCAAAATTCGACATACAAAATATGGCACAAAAGTCTGTAAAGGTTGAGCCATGTTGATATGTTGGTGAAGGTCTTACAAAAACCAATGACTTGGACAGGATTGATAATAGGATCCAAGTAATTTCCTTTGACAAATGAATCATGTATTTTGATGGTACTGTCAACCTTTCTAATTCTAGTACTAGGGCAGTTTTGATCTCCCCAACGGGTCAACACTATTTTGTAATTGCAAAATTGGTATTCTCTTGTGCCAATAACATTTCTGAGTATCAAGCTTGCATTATTGGCTTGCAATTGGCTATCAACATCAAAGTCAAGAGGTTACAAGTTTGTGATGATTTCGTGCTCATCATCCTTCAAAATGGAGGAGAATGGCAAATGCATGATTCAAAATTAATTTATTATCACGATTACCTTGAAGACTTGGTGAAGGAATTCAAAGAAATTTCCTTCGAATATCTACCAAGATCTCAAAATCAGTTTATTGATGCATTAGCAACTACGTAACTAATGTTCAAAGTAACTGATGGGTTGAAGATTGACCCTTTGAAGATCGATATCTTAGAAAAACTTGCTTGTTGCATGCTTGTGGAAGAAGAGCTTGATGGACATCCATAGTATTATGATATTATTGTTTATCTTCGAGAAGGCAAATTTCCCAAATGAAGTAAAGCTATTGATAGGAGATATCTATCTAAGCTGGCTTTCAAAATTTTCCTCAATAGAGATGCATTATATTAAAGATCTTTCGATTCGGTTTTGTCAAAGGGTATAGACACTAAAGAGGCCAATCAAATGATAAAGGAAATTAATAAAGGAGAATGTGATCCTCACATTAATGGACACCTCTTAGCTCGAAAAATCATGAAACTAGGTTATTATTGATTAACTGTAGAAATTGATTGTATCTAACATGTGCATTGTTGTCATCAATGTCAAGTTTATGGAGACAAGATTAATTTGTCATCAATGTCAAGTTTACGGAGACAAGATCAATGCTTCTCCTAATGAGTTACATTAAATATCCAAGGCATGGCCTTTCTCAATGTAGGGTGTCAACATCATCAGACTGATTAATCCCAAAGCATCAAAAGGACACCATTTCACATTGTTGGCTATTAATTACTTCACTAAATGGATTGAAGCCAATTCTTATGCTCACATTACTACTAAAAATGTGGTAAAGTTTATTCATCATGATATCATCTCTTGATATGGAGCTCCCACCCAACGCGATTATAAAGGATCATATATTGTCAAGAAAGTGTTACATAGGAGAGCACTAATTCTTATAGAAATGGATCGCCGTATTGAATGGCTCCCAAGGAGGATGACTTAAATCCTCAAGGAAATCAACCTCAAGAAGATGACCACTGAAGATTGATCACCTTTTCTAGAGTCTAAGAATGAGCTTGTCAATTAAGGCACTTGAAAAGTGAACCTTTTCACAAAAGGATAAACTCTTGTCCAAAAAGTTTTTCAAGTCCAAATTTTGTTTTCAAAACTTCCCTAGAGGAGTCATTAGATCATCATTCTTGACCACAATTTTCATATCCAGTGGAAGGAAGATTTATCAAAATGATGTTTTGAAATATTAAAAGGAATTGCCAAAAATGCCAAATGGTAATGCCTAAGATGATGAAAAGTAAACCTTTGACCAAACATATCCCAATACACACATTTTCAGAGAATTAAGGAAAAGAACCATGTTTTAGGACATAAGATTTACTTACATTGAATACATAGATTGAAATGAGAGAAGGCATTTCTTCTTCAATCCTAAACACTCATTTTACCCCTTTACAAGCCACTTTGAGCCTAATAGGGAGATGTTTTCAAAATACCCCTGTCAAGAACAACCTCATAATGAGGAATCATAGAATGTTATAGTTTAAAAATGGAGCAAAAGTTCAAGAAATATTTTATTTCTTTCACTTGCATTAATCTTCTTGTGATAGCTTTAAGTGGATTTTGGTGGAAGCTTGAGACATCCAAAATGAGGAAGAGCATTTATTTTGCTACCCTAAACACAAGTATCCATTGCTTAGCCAATTTGAGCTTGATGCAATCCTTTTAAAATCTTGAGTGGTGATTATCTCCCTACACTGGAGCTATGCACGTAATTCACCAATAAAATAAAGGTGTTGGTAAAAATTCAAAAGTATCTCGAGAGTCTTAGACACTCAAAAGAAAATAAAAATCAAAAGAAAAGGGGTTTACAAAAGTAATGTGCTTGGTAAAAGCAAGACAAAGACACATCAAAAGTAAGAAAGCGTGTGTTGCAAAAAAATCCATCGCAAGTACAATTCATAAAAAGAAAAACAAAACTCTTGTCAAGATTTTCAATCAAAAGATTCCGGAGACAAACCAAATTTCAAGAGTCAAATCATTGTAAAGTTGTGTAATGGTAATGATGCCAAGATAATCACCAACTCTTCAAACCCTTTTGTTCAAAATATATCAAGCATTTTAAACCTTACTCAAACTAACACAATAACCCACATCCAAAGCCTCTTTCGATTGAGATGGTTTGAGTCAAAGTGAGAATCTCACATAGGATCTTCCATTAGAAGGAGTGGAAGCAATCCTACCTTGTCTTATCTTAATGGTTTTTGACTTGTAGATTCAATGAAGATTTGGATTGACTCTTCTTTTCTTAGCCTCAAAGCAAGTATCCTTTGTGAAAGCCCATGACAAAACTTACATTACAGTCCATTCCAAAAGACATTTTTGATAATCAATTTATATTCACTATGAACATTTTTTAAAACCTTTGATATAAGTTATGTGAGACTTTAAGAGTGAGAACAAAGCATTTTTCCCACATCAATGGATGGGAACAAAAACCTTTTATGGAGGTTGGTGTGAAAGACCGTTTTGATTAGGTTATTCCCAATTTGACATATTTGATTTAACCCCTCGATGGTTAATCAAAAATTTTGTCAAATGTCTTTTTAAGGAAATTGACAATTGTTCCCAAGTAATCTTGAATCCCTTTTTTCAAAACATTTCCTTCCTTAGTGAGTTGGTTCTTGGTCAACCTAAACCTCATCTTCTATTCCTGGCCTGTTTAAACCTCGTCTTCGGTTCCTAATTAGCCTAAATCTCATCCTTCAATTCTGGGTCACCATTAAACTTTGTCCTTAGGTTCTGGGTCATCCTTAAACCTTGTCCTTAGATTCTTAGTTATCATTAAACCTTGTATTTAGGCTCTAGGTTATCTTTAAACCTTATCTTTAGGTTAGTGGTTATCCTTAAATCATATCTTTTTTCTTAAAACTTCCTTTCTTCCTTCCTTCATCCCACTCCATGAGAGAGATGAGGAGAGAAATCCCCATGAACGAGTCAAATACTCTCAAGGAATGACGGTAAATGTTCAGGTATGTCTCTGATTAAATGTCTTTTCCTTCCTTTTGTCTTTTATCTCTAAATAGTATCAATTAAAAATTGCAGATATCAATTTGTCTTTGAATGAAACCTCTTCGAACTCCCACTCAAAGAGGGGTAGTTGTTGGTACTTGAATTTTAGTTGACGCATCGTTAAAGGTAAAAATATTGAGATTGGGTTTTCTAATCATCACACAACCTCCTTCATGAACCAAAAGTGTCAATTTTCATTTCTTATTTCTTTGAATTATTATTTTTAGATAGTTTCATTCCATTTTCATCAAAAACATGAAAAATCAAACGGTTGACTATTTACTTGACTTTTGGTCAACCCTTTAATCAAAAGGCAAATCCCCAAGTAAAAAATTGACTTTTCACACAAAAATATTCATTTTAGCTTCAATTTGATTTTAGCATTGAAAATTTCACAAAAATCAATTAAGAATCTCATTTTCTGAATTTTTTGGTTTTAGGTTCAAAATCAACCAAAAGTAAAATTACTTTCATTATATTCATATTTTTGCTTAGTTTCGTTAGTAACATTTGATCTAGAAGTCATTACCCATTCACTCATTTGATCAATTTCGAGACAGGGTAAATCGGAATGTAAATTGACATTTTTGCCACTAATTAGGGTTCGAATAAATTCTTCATGATTTGTAAACCGACACTTCCATTCCACTCATTTTCTTAGATTAAGTTCAAATATGGGGTCAATTTTGGCAAAATTACTCATGAACATGTCAATTTCATGGATTTAGCTTTCTTGAATTCAAGAAAATAGGGGAAATAGATGCCATTTGATGCAATTCAAGTCAACCCATTCAAAATTAGGGTTTAATTTGATAAATTAAGGTTCAGTTTCGACATTGGCTCTCAATTTAATTTCTCTTTAGTGACCATTTCCGCCAAAAAAAAGCTTTCAAAGGTTTGTGAATTGGGCTTTAGTCAAGCTCATTAAGGGCAGCCCAAGTCCGAAACCCCACACTGTGCATGTATGTAGGTTATAATTTTTGTAAAATCCTGTTTAAATTTTCTTGAGATGGTGGTAAAACATTAACTATTTTAATTGGCTATTTTAACATTTAATTGTAACTCCGCTAGAAAAAATGAAATGTGTGTAAATTTTAATAAACTAAGATAATTCCACGTAACTAATCTGGATTTTAATTTAACGTTTTCTTAAATCACCATAGTTTCGTTTTTTTTTTTTTTCATGTTTGAGTGTTTTATTTTGTCTTTTTTTTTACTAAGTCTGTATGATGTCGTGACTTATTATATTTTACGCTTGCACCTTAACTAAATGTCAAACGGGAATACATCTCACTCAAACCTCCAAATAAATTATTCTTCCTTATAGATATATCGAATTTTGATGTTATGATGGCTAATTTGAACTTGCAATTTTCATTTTAATTGCGGGACTATGATGGCCTAATTATCATGTGAATCTAAGAAATGTATTAAGCATTGCAAAGACCTAGAAATATGCATTTCTGTTTAAATTGGATATTAGGACAACTTAGGGGCTTAGAACTAGCAGAGCAATTTGATGGAGTTTCGGACCTGCAAAATGCCGAAAACCAAGACACTAAAGCCACTTCAAATCATGAGATACTTAGGGTGATTTGCTCCAAGGTGCATAGGTCCCAGACCTAAAAAGACTTTGAACTTGCAACCTATTTTATTAGGGCCAATTCCCAGCTTTTGCCACCGAGATCTGACCCTATTGAACTTGAAACTGGTTAAGACAAATCGAATTTGCATGAAAATGAGAGCATCACAGTGTAACTCTCCAAATCACCAAGATAACCACCATAATCCAAGACTTAATATGCCTACATCAGTACATCGGTTTCGTTGTGCTCGCATAAGTTTCTACACAAAATGCTCAACGTCAAAAAGTGCAGGGAACTTTCCCATCTTAAATCATGAACCTAAAGAAGGCGATCATTGAACACCAAATTCAAAACCAGTAGTAAGAAAAATATATCTTTTTGTCACCATTTACAAGGAGCATTCTAAAATAAAATAAACAATAAAAGTTCAAAACAAGTAACATAAGGTATGAGTTATGGAACTTTATTTCTTATTCGTCCACAAAAGATTATTCCAAATTCTAAACACTGAAAAGCAAAAAAATTAATGAACATAATAAATCACTTAACAACACTTTTAAATTAAAGTTACTGTTCCACTTAAGTCTTCGAGTTGTAAACTCTATTTATTGAGAACAATCTCCTTGGTAAGATAAACCATATCTAGAAAAAATAAATATAGTACTCACTTATTGGATATACAAAGGAATCACAAGTTAAAATGAAATATACATGACTTAATCAACTCAAAATTTTCCTCATTCTCGATTGATACGAGAGCAGCTCTCAACCAATCTTGATTATAAATCAAACCTTCTTTCACTTTAGGAGTCAAAGAAATTTGAAAACCAAGTGTACGACCAAATGTGCTAAAGGCCGACTTTCAAACTTGGTCGAACCTCCCAACATTAAAGTACCTTTAGCTATATACCAACAAGTTTGCAAGCAAATTTCTTCACTGTGGTGACACTCAATATTTGAGGCAGCATCAGCAGCACCTTCGATGTACCTACAACATGTTAGGAAAATCTCCTATGTTATTTTGATGATGACAGTGACAATCAAAGGCTAATAATATGTATATTGGTTATGCAGTACTAGGCGACATATACACAAGCCATAATGCAGATGATGTGATAATCAATATCAAGTGTGATCCTAATATGTTGAGTGCTCTGCCAATCAAAAATCATCTGTCAATATGGAGGAATCACTGTAAATATCTTAGGTGAACAAGATATTGAGTGACAAGATGTCCACGTGCTGGATGGATCTCTACAAAGGCAAACAAGTTGGAACAACCTTGTTTGAGAGAGAACACACTAAGAAGAACAAGAGTGTTCATGATGGCTTGGAAGGATCAAGATAAGGTAAAAAGTTAGATGGACCATGGTGATGGTGAACAAGTCTAGAACAGCAATGATTGTTGCAACTTAAAAGGACTACACTAGTAAACAAGTCTAGAATAGGGATGTTCAATAGAGTTCAAAAGGATCATGAAGGTGAATAGCTTGATAGAGTCACAATTGTCAATATGCTTAGAAAGACCAAAAGATGGAAGAATGGATTATTATAAGGAAAAAAATTGTTAGCTAGAGCAATTCATTTCATATGACGTAGAAGATAGTGACAATGTCGATGATCTAGTGAGTTTAATGAAGATGAGAAATCACTAGTGATGCTGATGTCCTTGGAGATCTTTTGATGCTAACTTAGCTAATTAGTGAAGATGAGGATCAGTGGGGGTGTTGATATCCTTGGAAGTCAAAAGGATCATTGGAAAATTGATTACATTGCATTCCATATGATTCATTAGTGGACAACATCAACAAGCTACTAATAATTTGCACTAATTATGGGTAATAGATCGTGCTAATATCATGTCCTGAAAGGTGTTGGTCATTTGCTAATTTGATTGGAAGTTGATCAAGATGAAACTAGCCGTTAAAAAAGCTTGAAATTCACATCAAGAGCATTTGAGGTGAATCAAAGCAGTTGACAAGAGACACTAGAGAAAAATCTTAGTAGTTATGGTAATTTTGACAAGAGACAAACTCTGATAGGAGCAATCTGATTGTTTTGGGAAAATTGCCATTGTTAGGAGTCGTTTTGATGCTGGTGAGTGATAGAGAGCCGTTCTAATGCTGATGATAGTAGAACTAATGACTACTTCATAGATTTGAGTAGGAAAAGGTTCAATGGTTAAATATCTTCAATCCAAGAGAATTAGTGAGGTTGCGTGGACACGAACAAATTGGTCTATAGTTCTCAAGTGTTCTTCTTTGCTTTGTTAGCCAATGGTCTCCAGTCTTATTGTGGATATTAATTTTGAGAGAGAACATAGGCTTTGGGAGTCAAACCACTATAAATCTCAATGTAATATCTTCTATCTCATCATTATCAACATCACTTTATTATCAATATCTGTTCATCAGCACCACACCTAATTACATTAATCTATTCATTAGCAGCACTCTTGATTACGCTAAGCTATTTCTATTGTTGGTGAAGTTTAACTTGTATTCCACAAAAGTTCTTTTTTATTTCTCTATTAGTCTATTCATCCCTAGATCCCTCTCTAGATTGTATTACTAGCCCTAACACAATACGCTTATTATGCTAAACTAGCACTCAATAGCAACATTGCACATTTCTTGACCATATGCTCTCTCTCGGCCACCACTAGGTGCTCATCCATTATGCCCTTGGCTTTCTTGCAAGTTTCTTGCTAGTCCAACATGTCACGCCCTGATCCTCAAAAACATGACTATCCCCTTTTTCACTTATGGTTAAAAGAGTGCAACGTCTCAGGACACGTTGCCGACTATTCTTTTTTTATCATATAAATATGCACATGTGGAAACAATTATTAAACTCCGGTCAAACATCATCAATAGGGATAGTCATAAATATAGACAATTCAAAACGACTTTATTTAATTCTTAAGAATGGGTACTCGTACAACCCTATCCTTGGGCACTATTCCCACAACCAGAAAAATACATAAGGCAAGAATGATCGATTTATTTCCTCCTTTATCCTTAGGGTTTGAGGTCTAGTCAGTCCAAAATCCACAGCCAAGCACATCCCTCAAAGACCTGAAAATGGTTAAATAATAACTAGTGAGATAAAATCTCAATAAGTTTGGGTGCTAAGTCTCGGCTAGGGCACCAATCCACCTCAAGGGACCTAGCAAGCATGACTCTCATAATAACCACCAATAATTAGACAATCCAGTCACAAACAGCCTTACCTCACAGCTGTACATACCATGCATGATATTAGTTACACAGTCACACAAAGGCAAGCAATCACATAATTAGAATACCGCACATATAACGTTCCATGCACATAGCAATCAGGTGTATTCCAATTATGCATCTCCCTTCTTCAACACACTTCAGGGCTCTCCATTTTTCCTTGCATCACACGCATCAGCGCACAACCACCTCTACCTCCCCATGTAACACGTATCAAAGCTCTATCATTTTCCCCATGTAACACGCATCAAGGCTTTATCATTTTCTTCGCGTTAAGGATCTATGCTTTTTCCCGCATAAACATGCATTAAGGCCGCCCTCCGCTATCTCCCCCTGTAACACACATCAGGGCTCTATCATTTTCCCCACATAAACATGCATTAGGGCAATCATTCGCTATCTCCGCGTGTAACATGCATTAGGGCTTGTAAACATGCATTAGGGTAGTCATTTGCTATCTCCTCGCGTAACACACATCAGGGCTCTATCATTTTCCCTGTGTAAACATGCAACAGAGCCGCCCTCCACTATCTCCGTGCATAACACACATTAGGGCTCTATCCTTTTCCCCGCGTAAACACATATTAGGGCCACCCTCCACTTTCTCCCCACATAACACGCATTAGGGCTCTAACCTTTTCCCCGCATAAACACGCATTAGGGCCACCCTCCACCCTACGTCCATACACCTTAGGGCACAAGTGGTCTCACAAGCACACATCATAATCCACACGAGACATGCATAAGATCCACATATGAAGTAGTTAATACTCCACATATTATCCATAGACCGCCACTTTGCAATGATCAGACAATCAACTAATTTCGTAGGGAATAACCACATAATTCCCGGAATATACGTGCTTCAATTAATAAGGCATAAGACACTCAGCACATCAATCAATCATTGCCTCATATAGTATTCGTCTCGCAATAATGCAACGACCAATAATTTTCATAAATCACTATCTACCACAATTACTTATTAGAAAGTAATTAATCCAAACACCAGAAATTATCCTAATTAATAATTATTAAAAAAATAATTATTAACAATAAAATTTATTATAATCATTTTCGGAATAATTAAATAAAAATAATAAAAATAAACATATAATTAGCCTAAATCACCATTAGGCTCTAATTAACCACCACTAACCCCGATTAACAAAAAAACCATACCTCACCACCTAATCCCGATTAGTCCTAACTAAACTAACCCTAAACGAGAATAACACGCTAAATAAGGCTTTAGAGCCAAAACTTACCGTTTAATGACGGCAAAGGTGCGGCTACGATGGGGATGGCGAGGTGGACGCACGGGCACCTCTGGTGCGTCAGGACAAGCGACACAGCGGCTGGATCTTGGCCGGAGTTCGTTGTCCGTTCAACCAAGAAGGGGCCGAGAGAGGAGGGGACGTCCAATAGCTTAGGTCTGGCTAAGGGACGACCCTCTGGTCGGCTGGGGAATGGCGAACGATGGTCCGGGAGGCGGCCAGTGGCAGCTAGTGGCTGGAGCAGCGACGACGGTCGCTGGTTCGACTGAACCAGCACCATGAGAGAGAGAGAGAGAGATATGAGGGTGAGAAGGACGAGCACTAGTTCGAGCCGGGCTAAGGTGGCTGAGCGGCTACCGACGAAGGCCAACTAGCCAGCGACGGCGGCTGAGGTGGTCGGAGACACCAACAACAGACCGATGGAGTGGCTACTTTGGATGGCGGCGGTCGGATGACTCGTTGACGGTCATGGCCGAGGCAGTGCTAAGTGGCGGTGCTCGGTAGATGGCGGATGGTTGGTGAGAGCAGCCCGGTCGAAACCAAATGCGACAGAGGGAGGTTGGGTGGAGGAGGATAGGAGGGCAAGAGCTGGACAGGGCTGGTCGGCTCGAGACTGGCGAATGATGACTCGCCGGCAATTTGGCGGGGAGTAGGGGTGGTGGCGGAGCTGCGGTGACGACGGCGGTGGCGGTCGATGAGGTGGCGATGCAGAACTCAGCAGTAGCGGCAGCTCAGTTTTTGGCCAACAAAGAAGCCAAAGAAGAAACAGAAAAGAAGAAGGGGGTAGCAACGGTTGATCACAACAGGGAGAGAGAGAGAGAGAGAAGGTTTGAAAAGTCAAACCAAAAAGAAAAGGGGGGAAGAGAAAAAGACAGGGCAAAAGGCAGGTGGGGCAGAGGGAAAGGGTGTAAGGGATGTGACAGAGAGGAGACAGGCACGACAGAACGGGAGGAAAGAGGGGGAAAGAGAAAGAGAAGAGAGAGAGAGGGTGCAAGTGGGAGAGAGAAAGAGGAGAGGTAAGGAAAAATGGCAGGGTCTTGGGTCCAATTTTTGACTCGGCAATCCTACATTTAACGTTTTCGAGTATCCGAAAATTTTGGAAAAATAATGAGGCCAAACTCCAATAATTTAATTCTAATGTTCGAAAAGTCCAAATATGAATTTAGATTAAAAATCACGGCCGAGTCGATCAATCGCAACTTTAATGAATCTTAGATTAATGGGCGGCTTTTAGGACTCACGCGGGTGTATGAGTCCTTCGTAACCTTTCCCTTTCGATTAGTATCTCGTGAGTAATCAGTTCAGAGTGAGACTTAACTAACAGCGAATTGACGAAACATTCATAATTAAAACCCAAAATAGTTTGGGAAATTGCAGGATGTCACATGGCACCTACTATTTTGTGTAAGATCATATCAAGGTTACTTGCAGAAAGAATAACTTACATGCTCCCTTTAGTCGTTGGCCTTAACCAAACTCTTCATGAAAGGGACAACAGATTGTGAAAAAATTTCTACACAATTATCTTAAGGGTAGAAAAGGTACATGTGTGGCAATAAAAATTAAACTCATGAAAGCTTATAATATGGTAAAATGGGATGCAATAATTGAGGTTCTTAAAGCTATAAATACACCTGAGCACTTAATTGATGTGATAACTTAGTACATCACTACACCAAGGTTTTTGGCCAACTTCAATGGCAAATGAGCTAGCTACTTTGATAGCACTAATGGCCTAAGTCAAGGTAATTCGCTTTCTCTATATCTCTTTATACTGGTTATGGAAATTTTAACGGGATTATATCAGTAATGCAAGACATCTTGAGTTGGCATGAAAAATAAAGATATAGGGCATGAAAAATATAAGCAATGCAAGACATCTTGAGTTGGCCAAATCGGTCCATGCTCCATTTGAACTTACTTGATACAAATGTTTTTACTTCCAAAGCAAATTATTTACGTGGTTTAGAAGAAGATTAGACAATTCTTATGGGCGAGAAAAGTGAAAGATCATAGATTACACAAAATTGCATGGCAAGTAGTTTGCTTACCTAAAAACAAAGGGGGACTAAGGCTACTTGATTTAAATTTATGGAACAAAGTATTGTTAGGCTGCATACTTTGGAACCTCATCACTTATGTGTTCTTTTCCCTAAGGAATAATTAGGTTGATAGCACTAAAGACAGAGGCACCCCAATTACGTAGCTTGATCTAAGGGTAGTATGGCCTAGAGTTGGTGAGGTTTTCTGAAGCTAAGATTGGCTCTAACTTCAACCATCTCTAGCTCAAGTCACTATTGCAAAGGGATATATGACGAACTTAGACATATTGGACCGGTGGTGGAGTGATATGACATTATTTGAAATAGTGGTGTTCGCAAGCACAATTTTATCAATTGGCTAGTTTATAAGGATAGACTACCAATGACAGAAATCATATCATGATGGATGCTTTTAGTTGGTATTCAGTGTAAATTCTATTTGACCGGTATAGAAGCAGAACCCATTTGTTCTTTCAATTCGATTGGACTAGAAATATATGGCGTAGTATTCTCGCACAACATGGGATTTGGCATTCTTTAAGACGTCAAATTGATGAACTTCAATGGATGATTAAAGCTACTTAGGGGAAAGACTTGGTGGCGAGGCTCCTCAAGGTATCTTTCTTAGTGACAATATATTGCATTTGATAGGGTACAATGGTAGACATCTTCAAAATAAGTCAACTGATATCCTCATTATTTTCCTTATGGTGCATAAAGTCATAAGAGCTTCACTCTACCAAAATTTTAGACCTTCCTAGGAAAATGTTGCATTTCCTATTTTATGGAGACTTCCAATCTTAATTTTTTTGCATTATTTGTTTTGTTTGTAAAGCTCGGGGATGCCCCTAAGTCTATGCACTTCATCTGATTAATGAAATTTTCTTCTTTACCAAAAAAGAAGAAGAATTTTGCTCAATATATGTTGCATATGTCTTATAATAAGTTGCTTGGCACATTCGTCAAGTAAACATGCCACATGGTAACAATGTAGATATTCTTATTGATTGGACCATTGATAAGTCCATTCCATTCATAGTCACTCATCGTGTAAAAACCAATCATATATTGCATATAGAGACCGGGATCTCCCAAAGTCACGTATTACACTTGCACATCATTTTCATTACAAACACATGCATACGATTTCTTCCATTTGTGCATTGAGAAAATCATCCTGTGAGCGGACATTCCTGTTAGGCTGTGAGTAGATCGGTCAGGCACATGGGGAAACGAGAAGCAATAACCATACCGGTATTTAAATTTGTGAACAACGACGTGAAGCCTCTAAAAGGAAGGATCCCCGAAGAGCAATGACATCGTGTGGTGCTCAAGGAGAGGGAGTGAATGGTTGTCATCATAATTGTACATTAGTGGGACCATCCGGGCCGTGTTGAGGGAGGCCTTGGTGAATGACTTGGTGAATGGGTGAGGATAGATGCATGCCTCGTTGAGTCTCTTCCATGCCTTTGAGATCATCTTCTTCACATGGTTTCTTGCCTCTTCATCTGAAGAACCTTTGAATTCTTGCTTGTAGCATTCCACATATGACCCATCTCGGCCATCTTGGAACTCGTCCTGTCAAGGGCGTCATTACTCACATATTAGTTGAATAATCCTCAAAAATAGGGGAAAAAGAAAGTTCTAAGAACAAAAAGAAAGAAGAGAAAACATTTACAACGATGGTGCCTTTACTTTGTTGCACGATCATAGCGCATCAATTGCAAAAACACGAGTGTAGTCATATACGGAGACATGGCAACTGCAATTCAATAACCCAATTACTAATACTATCGACCGAGTACAGTGACGATTAACGAACTCCCCCCCACCCTCACAACCAAAAACCAAAAAGTAGAAGCTTTGTTAAAAAAGGACCATAAAAGAAATGTTCAGTGGTCAAACATATGTCTCATAAGCATGAAAAAAGTTGAGAAAAGGGTAATTGCTCACTAGCACCCAGCAAGTGTGTATCCTTTAATTATGTCCCAGAGGTCTCAAATATTAAAAATATAAGGAATAAAAGGAAGGCCGTGTGCTACCGACACTCGCAAGATATTATAAATTTTCAGCAAAAAAAATGATATGCTTTGTCTTATTGAGCTTTGCTAGAATAATAATCTTTGAGCTATGTGAGAATAACAGTTTATTATGAGTCACAAATTTTTGAAGGAATTGACCTTACAACAATTTATAATCATTTCTTAGTTGGCTTTTTTGGTCTATAACAAATTATAATTTTTAAGTAGATTAAAAATTGCATCCAATCATTTCTCTTCTTATTCACATCTCAAACCTTCAATTTTCATTTAGAATTAACCATTACTCCCGAAAAGTTACACCTTAAAGGAAAAAAGAGATTCTTCATTTCTTTTTTATCTTGTGATGACATTATAACTCACCTTGGCACTTCCCAAGTCGTCCCAAAGACGAAGAATAGAAGCCGTGGACGATACAATTTCAGGTATATTTTCCAAATGTTTGACACTTTGGGGGTTGATTCCCTCACCCAAGAGGAAGAATATGTGGACCAACCCGGCGTGCACTCCGGAGCTGACCATCGCGTTGTCCATGTATTCCTGTGTTGTTGGGTAGTGACCACTCGCGAGCCATCTTGCCTCCGCCAAGAAGGCATTTAACAGACTCGCCCACTGGCCATGAATTGGAGACAAACAGAAAATGAGGACAAACCAATTTATAATCCGTGCCGGTATTTGTATGTTGTAAAATTTTTAAATATCCTTTAAATTTTAATATTTATTAAAATGCTATACACGCTGATATTTGCATGTTGTAAAGGTTTCAGGTTTTTTTATTTTTAAAATCACGAAAATCTCAAACTAATACACATATAACAAATTTATCACAAATTAATTTTGTGACCACCAAAAACCACAAACTAGTATACTTGTGACAAATTTACCCTTCGTAAGTTTCAGTTAAATTTTACTTTTAAATTGTTGAATTAGATTATATGTAACAGTTAGCGGATGTATTGGGTTTTACCTCCCGCTTGTCAGAAGTGTATCGGTTTTTAATTTTTCATAGTATTAATTCAATTTAAAGGAAACTAACTGAAGATAAATTTATCATAAGTATATCGATTTAGGGTTTTTAGTGGAGTTTTAGTAATTAAAAAATTAATTTGGGATAAATTTGTTATAAATATATTTATTTGGAATTTTTTGTAATATTAAATGTTTTTTTATCAACAAAAAACAAAGTTTGCTAATTAAGTGAAAAGTAACAGGTTAAAGGAATATGGAGAGAGAGAGAAAGAGAGAGAGAGAGAGAGAGAGAGAGAGAGAGAGAGAGAGGCTGTACCGTTTTCCTTAAGGAGTATAATGGGTTCCACCCATGATTGTTGTACACCACAAAACTGACTTCATTGATAACATCATCTAAAGCATGAAAGCACATTTTCATGTAGTCTGGTATGTTGTCCTTTTCAGTACATTCCCATCTGAGAGATTAAGAATATCAAATCAGCAAACGAACAATAGAAATAGAACTATTT